>OV816023.1:46032558-46500058 GCA_929113105.1 Agrypnus murinus
GAATAAATGATTTGTTTTTATTTAAAAACACTGACTTTGAAATATAGACGCCTAAGTATTACTATGCATTAATAAATTGGGGGTAAAAACTTACATTTACCGAATTTATAATATAGAGAAAATATTGTCTAGCAACAATTTTTAAAAATACACATATCATGCGACGACAGCAAATAATACTACCAAGATATTAAAATTAAACTTAAAGATAAAAAATACTTCAACACTTCATTTAAAAAAACTACATTTATTTATAATAATTTACAAAATGTATATAATTGCAACACTAGAAACAGAGCTCGAACCTTAAGGGTGGAACTTGCCATTTTTCTTAGAACCACCAATTCCGTCAACATATCAGCAGAAGTGATTACTGCAACAGACGTTTCAATTTACAAGATGTTTTGGAAGGTAATGAAATCATACTTGTACAATCTCCCACGATGAAAGTCATAGTAGAGAATGTTCAAGTAACCAGTTAGACTTTCTAGGGTGATAAAAGATCCAAGGGTGCAAACGATGACACTGAAGCACTTTCCAAGCGACGAAGAACCGTTCCTCGTATTGATGCACTACTCTCTGCTGCAAAGAGGACTACAACTGCATATGCAAGAATACTACTGTCATAAAGAGATTAAAGGGCTGCTGTTATTGATGTTGTAGCCAATTTGCTACAATTTCTAAAGAACAATAATAGGAAATAATGTAGTAACAATTTCGATACATTATCACATAAAATAAATATTACCTCGTTCTATAAGAAGTGATTTATATGTTGTTTCTTATTTGTCTTCTACAATCAACATCGCTTGATAAATCATTCCTTGCTACCTCGGATGCATCTGACAAAGTTCAGGCAAAGAGAAAGGGTCGTTACTATCCTATACTTGCCTTGCGATATACAAATACGATTTCTGTGTAGAATGTTAGGTTAAGTTTTTATACTATACTATTTATTTATTTTTACCGTTCATTTGCTGCTTCCACTTCTTCTACTCTACCTAGGAACACGTTTCTTTCCAAATCCATTATTATTGTAATAAGAATCAACGGCAATCATTAAAAAATTTACTTACGTTTAGTAGCAATACTTCTAACAACAAACAGTTCCGCTGACCGCAACCTACGAAGTCAAAATGCACTGAACGTATTTAGAAGAGGAAAATTATTTCTTCCACAACAATCGCTAGGGCGTTTATTTTAAAATTACTTATATTTTAAATAATTTCCAAGTATTTTCGTTCATATACGATACGTTTTAAAAGTAAAAACTAACATCAAAATCTCGAAGTGGTGAATTGTTATCCATATCAATTGTTATCCAACAATTGCTATAGATTTCAATAAATTGTTAGGCCATATCAATTACTTGAAGAAAATAAATCCTTACAGAATATCGTTTTTGACACATGAATTGTTATGCTTGTTGCATATCAAGTATAACAAGCGTAACAATCTCAACAATTTGCTTACAGAATATACCTGAATATTTCAAATAAGTCTTCTTATGGTGTCACATAGATAATATTACCATGTTTTCCGCGGAATAACGCATTACACCAAAATCCTACGACATACAAATATGTTTAATAAATATTTTCTCTTAATTGTTTGATTTTCTTGTTTAGAAAAATAAATACTTATGTATTCCTTAGGCCACCCTTTATAGTAACCTCTAACTGTGTCTTTTAACAAAATGTAACTCTTGCATTCTATGCTTTTTTTAATTGAAACTTCCACATACTGAAAAATTGATTTCCACTAGAAATCTTTTATTTTAATAATAGCTAGAAGTATGTATTTTAAATAGCTTATGCTATTATAACTTACTAGTTGATAAGCATAATAGCAATAACCTTGACATCCATAGGTGGAATTAAACGTAAACCTTTTAATAATATGAAACTAAATTAATATTATTAATTTATTTCGTAATTCTTAAAAATATAATAATAAATACTTTTAATTTAAAGAAAGAGATTTCAGTAGACATTCAATAATGCCCTTCATTTTGATAAACAGAAAAATGAACAATTATAAGTGACGCTTATAAAAATGAAAATGAAACCTAATATGTTTAGTGTTGTTTATAACACAGTGATTTACGAGCGGCCTGGTCTGAATATTTGGGAATTCCAATGTTGAATTAGTCATATTTTCTGTCTGAAAGGAAAGAACCCAGTGTAAGATGGGTTATCTAATTAATTTTCTTTTAAGGCGAAATGGAATTTGTAGTTTCGCGTTATCAAGCGCGCTCTCTGAAAATTGCCATAGATGTTGGTAAATACATACTATCTAACGTTGATGCTATAATGGCAGTCAAAGAATTTGTTGAAGCGAATCTCAAAGAAAAGAATGATATAATAATAATAAGTCTTGACGTGAGAGGAGCGTTCGACGCTGCATGGTGGCCAGCCATACTTAAATCACTTAGAGAGTTTAAAACTCCTAAAAACTTATAGAAAGCTACCTTAACAATAGAACTGCAAAATTCAATTAAATACAATAGAAGTAGAAAGAGCAGTAAATTAAGGGCTGCTCGCAGGGCTCCTGCTGTGGCCCTGGTCTTTGGAACGTAATGTATAACCCTCTATTAAACTTAGAATATACAAGTCACACAAAAGTTATCGCATTTGCAGATGACCTTCTGGTACTAACTAGGGGCAAGAATAAAAAGGAAGTAGAAAATTACGCAAACATCGAAATGTACAAAATAGAAAAATGGACAGAAACCAACAAAATGAAATTTCATGAAGGGAAGTCCAAGGCTATGTTGCTATCTAGGAAAAGAACGGTAAATGAAACTGAAATAGAAATTTATCTAAACAATATAGTACTGGAACAAGTTCCAATGATTAAGTATCTTGGAGTATACATAGATAGTAAGTTCAATTTTGACTACCACATACAATATACTATATCAGACAAGTGTGCAAAAATAATGCATATGTTATTTAGATCGGCAAAAACTAAACTGGTGTCTGCGACATGATGTACTAAGCACTATTTATAAGGGTGCAATTTTACCTCTGTTAGCATATGGAGTTCCTCTTTGGGAAAATGCATTAAAAAAAGAGTAACATAAGAAAGCTGGAGAGGGTACAGAGGCTATTCAACATAAAAATAGCCAAGGCATACCGTACGATATCATATGAGGCATCATGCGTCGTATCAGGGCTGACACCAATCACGATTAAACTTTAAGAGTTATCAAAAATATATAAAATCACTAAAGGTCTAGAAGAGTACGACTTAACCTACGACACACCTACACCAGTATCAGAATGGATACATCCTGGAGAGATTCCTGAAATAAGAGAAGCACAAGACTTAAATCGAGAACTGGAATCTTTTACTGACGGGAGTAATCAAGATACAGGCGTGGCGATGGGGGCAATACTATACGTGAATAATCATATTTTATAGACTACTAAAAGGAGATTGAACGAAAAATGCTCAAAAGCAAAAATTCAATCAAGCTGAAGGTGAAATCTGCAATGTATTAGAAAAAGTGATTGAACTAGATGAGGATGTAGAAGAGGATAGAAGTCTTATAATAAATATTGATAGCCGAATAACATTTGACTCGCTGAAAAATCCAAACAATCACACAAGAATCATAGACATGATCAGAAGCAAAATGAAAACACTAAACGAAACTGGATGGGAAGTAGCATTCAGATGGGTCAAGTCACATGTGGGCATAATTGGTAATGAAATAGCTGATCAATTAGCAAAGGAGGGAAGTCATCAATCAAGCAACGAACCCAGTGTTTACAACCGAGTCCCAAAAAGTGAGATAGTAAATAGTGCGGTTAAAAGTAGTACTATGGAGTGGCAGACAAGGTGGGAAGAAACATCAAAAGCTGCTGAAACAAAACTTTATTTCCCAACGGTATATGAAAGGTTAGCAACAAGGTTACCAGTGTCGCCACTGGTAATCATTGAAAACGCGAACTGCTCTTGTGGTAATGACGATCAAAATGTTGATCATTTATTATACCAATGCAGTAAGTTGAGACGGCAAAGGTTAGCTCTACGCAATAACATTTTAATGGACGGAGGGGACTGGCCTATGCAAAAAGAAGTTCTAATAAAACGCTATTTAAACTATGTTATTGCATTTATTAAAAGTATAAACTTCGATCTGTTATAACACAAATTACAAAATAGTTTATTTTCTTATAGTATATTCAAAATGTTAATTATTAATATTAATAGTATTATAAAGTGCAATTATATAAGATTGCTATGTTTAATGATTGTTTATTAATTACTTATATTTAAGAATGATAAATTATCTAAATGTTTTATATTTACCATGTAGTATTACTTTCTGTAATGGAGCATGGGGTGAATAAATGATTTATAAATAAAAAAAAGAAAAGGAGAGGGAGGAGGGAGAGGGAGAGGGAGAGGGAGAGGGAGAGGGAGGATGGAGAGGGAGAGGGAGAGGGAGAGAGGAGAGGGAGAGGGAGAGGGAGAGGGAGAGGGAGAGGGAGAGGGAGAGGGAGAGGGAGAGGGAGAGGGAGAGGGAGAGGGAGAGGGAGAGGGAGAGGGAGAGGGAGAGGGAGAGGGAGAGGGAGAGGGAGAGGGAGAGGGAGAGGGAGAGGGAGAAAAAGAGGAGAAGGAGTTTTTGTGATGACATTGCGAGCAGCAATTTACATTTTAATAGAAACATCAAATGTTTTTTAAGTCAAGAAAATTAATTTTATAATTTAATATTATCAAAGAAAATATAAATGATTACAATTTAATTGAAAATGTATACAGGTTATTCTATCTGAATTCAACCACCGTCTAGGTCCAAAAATCGGCGCAACTTAGAAATATCCAGCGAGGGCTCATTTAAAGCTTGAAACCTCTACTTTCGAATATCACATGCCTCCTATATGAAAAAATTATATTTGATCCCTAAAACAGGGTAAACACATACACAGTTCCAAAAAAAATTTTAAAGTTGAAAAAATTAGAAAAAGAAATATTTTTTTAACTTTCTTTAACGGCATCGCATTCTTCGTCAAAGAATACATAAATTTTGTCTACTGCGTTTTTTTCCTAGAGTGCAAAATTGAGAACAATTTGCCATTTTTGAAAGTTTATCATTTTTTCATAGAAAATGGCGTCAGCTAGAAAAGAAATGATAAAAGTAAAAAATGCTTAGTTTTACTCGATGAGTACGGACAAAAAATTACAGACCGATTTAAAGCGATTTTGGAAATTTTCATCATTTTAGAAAGTTTCAATTATATCATTCAAGCCAATAGATAGGCAACACCTATCACCGTAATTTTCAAAATCGCTTTAAATTGGTCTGTAATTCATTCATGTAATTCTTTCGTATTTATTGAGTAAAAAAATAATTAAAACAATTTAAAAAATATTTTATTTTTATATATTTTTTTTAAACTGGATACGTGTTTACCCTGTTTTAGAGGTCAAATATAAATTTCTTCGTATAGGAAACATGTGATATTCGAAAGAGGTTTCAAGCTTTAAAATGAGCCCTCGCTGGCCTTTCTAATAGTACAAGATCCGTTATTGATGTCGTTGAGCACCGATCGAGTAACCGAATAAAATGTAATTTTTATGAAATAAAATATGTTAACAAAAGTAACGTAGATGGGTTTCCTAAATAAATTTGATCAAGGATATTTTTAATTAAAAATTCAATATTTAGTTTTTTTAAATACTTTCACCGATCTCGTAACCAAAAAAAATTAACACTAATTGAAAGTGCAAACCCTATAGAAGACGCAAACATAGGGTTGCTTACCTTTTTCTGCTCAAGGCTATACAGTTGCCAAGTTTAAATAAGTGAATTGAAAGTGATACCTTCACCGATCGAGTAACCAAATAAATTATATGTCAAAATAAAGCTTATTTTTTGCAACACGATAGTATACGGTTGCTTGCAAAAATCCCTTCAAGAGTCAGGGTTGCAAGGGTTTAAAATTTTTAAATCGAAGCGTTCGAGAGAGAGACCCATTCTATTCAGTGCGATAGAGACGGACGCAGAATAACAGCTGCTCACACTACGTCCGTCGTTTGAAATTGTGCGAGAGAGAAGGGCTATGCGTACTGTCCAATGCGATAGAAAAGGACGGGGCATAGCAACTTTTTTTTTAGCGCCAATACCTCTGACACAAAAATTTGTATTTTTCTAATTTGTCATGCAAAATCAATATGCTCAATATGATAAAAATACTCATATTTGGTTAGTTCAATACTGCAGTTATTACAACAAAAATAAAGAAAACACTATGACATAATTTTATTTTTGAATGAAATTATTATTTTTAAAAGTTTTAAATATTATTTAAAAATATGTAAATAAAAACGTAGAGGAAAGTAGCCTATTATCGCATATGTTCCTAATATCGGACAGATGCATATCCCAGAAAATAAGAATTACCATCTTTTGGTTTGCATGGCAATCAATAGTAAGCGGTAATTGTATGTATCTGTCAAAATTACAAAACCTGGCGGCTTTATTTAGTGCATTATTCTACGGGTTCTCTTGTAACCGGAAGTTTAAATATTTATAATTATGTGGTTCTCGTCAGTATAGTTTTAAATGGTAAACCTGAAGAACAACAAATATTACGCCATTAGAATAAGCTTGTTTCAGTCATCTACTTCATACACAGATTATCTAGTGTAATTTTTTTTCTCTTTTATAAAAATTTGAATGAATTTAATAAGCTTATGTGTCCGAATATCGGATAGTTGTGACATCCTAATATCGCATATCCGATGTTTGGAGACACTTACTTACGTAGAGCATACTTACGTGCAGCGAGTGTTGAGGTGGCAATAAATAGGTTTAGAAACTTCGGGATTCAACAGATATGTGTTTAGAGATGACGATTTTGCTATTCATGCCCAGCGCGAAGAACATCACCACATCAACAATAAAGTGACGACAAAGTTCCTTTAGATACCCCAAGCAGAATATTATAAGACGTTCTCCAAGTTGCTCCTCCATCCCTAACACGAGCAGTTCACTGGTAAGTCCTGAGGATATTAATCCCCTGCGAAGTTGTTCTTTCTCTCCTACCACCAGAAAGGAAAAGCGTAGTTCCGCTGCTTTAATAGCTGGCTCTCCATATAAAACGGAACTTGAACACGCTTTGACGAGAAACAATTCAAAAGCTGTTTCTAAAGCTATTGTGGAGGAACAGAGCAAATTGTAGAAAACGAGTGGTAAAAAACAGCCAAAGACAAATCTTACAATAAAAAGAAGACAGAAAAGGTAAGAAGGCTTCTAGTTCTTCAATTGAAGACGGTGACATAGAAATAGAATTAATGGACTCTAATGAAAATATGGGTACCATTGATGAAGAAGATGCAGCGTATGCTTCCGTTGGTGTCATGAAGAATGTACGTGAGTTCAGAAAAAAATCATTTATTTGTGGACTAGGTTTACATGGTTGAATATCCTTCATTATTTATTTTGTATTATTATCGTAATATTTGTTTGACTGGTACTCAGAGTTTTTATTTAGTTGCATCTACTTATTTAATTATTAATAAAGCTTTTACCTAACTTCAGTGTTTCTTTTACTATGTATTCCCAATATCGGACAGTGCGATATTAGGAACACCGACTATCCGATAATAGGAAACCCATTTGCCAACAACGGGTTATGCACTGTTACGAATTCTTCAAGATTTTTAAAAGTTTTGAAAAATTAGAGATACGCCTTTCAGCACTGTGGGATATTATCTATTCCACGAGTATTCTACAAAATCTAGATGTGATAGGTAGGAATTTAGTATTTTTATAAGCCGAAACAGAAAAGTATCCGATAATAGGTTACTTTCCTCTAATTATAAAGATATAAGAATA
The DNA here is from genome assembly GCA_929113105.1 of Agrypnus murinus. Lineage (NCBI taxonomy): Eukaryota > Metazoa > Arthropoda > Insecta > Coleoptera > Elateridae > Agrypnus > Agrypnus murinus. The sequence goes on from OV816023.1 coordinate 46,040,411, forward strand.
GTCATATTATTAACAAATGTTTAGAAAAAAGATATGATTAACAAAATGTTTTTCAACAATACTGAATTATTACTTCGGGAGACAAGTCGATTTTCTTCAAAAAAAACGTCTCAGAAATATTTTGGAGTATATTGTCAGTTGCTCCAACACAACGCTTGCCGTTTACTAACCGCTCAAGCGCACTCTCTGTCATACGTCACAAGAGGCGGGCCCAGTTGCTATGCCCAGTCGTTTTCTATCGCATAGGACAGTACGCATAGACCCTCTCTCTCGCACAATTTCAAACGACGGACGTGGTGTGAGCAGCTGTCATTCTGCGTCCCCCTCTATCGCACTGAATAGAATGGGTCTATCTCTCTCTCGCACGCTTCGATTTAAAAATTTTAAACCTTTGCAACCCTGACTCTTGAACGGTTTTTTGCAAGCAACCTTATACTATCGTGTTGCAAAAAAAAATAAGCTTTATTTTGACTTATAATTTATTTAGTTACTCGATCGGTGAAGGTATCACTATCAATTCACTTATTTAAACTTGGCAACTTTATAGCCTTGAACAGAAAAAGGTAAGCAACCCTATGTTTGCGTCTTCTATAGGGTTTGCACTTTCAATTAGTGTTAATTTTTTTGGTTACGAGATCGGTGAAAGTATTTAAAAAAATTAAATATTGAATTTTTAATTAAAAATATCCTTGAACAAATTTATTTAGGAAACCCATCTACGTTACTTTTGTTAACATATTTTATTTCATAAAAAATACATTTTATTCGGTTACTCGATCGGTGCTCCACGACATCAATAACGTATCTTAGACTATAAGTTGCGCCAATTTTTCGGCCTAGACGGTGGTTGAGTCCAGAAAGAATGACCCATATGTATAATTTATTTCGCATTATTGGTATGAAACAATGTTTTAAAGGTACTTACCGCAAAAAGAATGTGTTACATAACATTACAAATTGTTCTTTGTTCTAGTACAAAAAATGACCACTTTTTGTATAGTTGCTACGGTAACCAGTAACAGTTCTTTAATGTCCTCTATATATTAATGTCCTTTAATATATTATAGTGTCATATTATGTGATTGGAGGAGACACGTACTTATTTGTGTATCAAGGAAATTACTAAGTAAAATTTTAGCAATCGATCCGGCAATTTAGGACTTACATAGTCAAGATTGATAATAGTTATTTATGTAAGGCCGAAAAATGTGTTTTCACTGGTCGTGTAGACAGTTTCCATGATGAGCCGAATGCGAGAGTTGTGATTGATAAAATTCATTACGCCAGTGTGACACATCATATTTTTAGTGTGCCAGCTCAATCTTAATAAAGGTTTAACGAATTATGCTTTTTTTTCTTAACGGCATTGACATTTGTTAACAAGCACAATGTTTTTTCTGCAGCTATCACAGACCAGAATATATATGTTAGCTAACACAATAGCTTTTTAATATAAGTTTCATTACACATCACTACCTGCAATATAGATCGGTAGAATGAGATCTGTAATAGTATGTTGTAATACAAGTAAAAAAAAAGAAACGGCCTTTAATGGTCCTTATATCTCCCACCACATAATATTTTTAGGAGTTAGGTATAGGGTTACGAATCACCACCTGCGAAGCGGTCTGTAAAATTGTTTCTCTTTTGAGAGTAAAAACTACTCCAGTACTTTGCAACAGGTCACTTTATTTACCATTGCATTATAAAAAGCGACAGATTTTTTATCTCGACCTGTTGCAAAGTACTGGAGTAGTTTTTACTCTCAAAAGAGAAACAATTTTACAGACCGCTTCGCAGGTGGTGATTCGTAACCCTATACCTAACTCTAACTTTTTTTGGAACTGTGTATGTGTTTACCCTGTTTTAGGGATCAAATATAATTTTTTCATATAGGAGGCATGTGATATTCGAAAGTAGAGGTTTCAAGCTTTAAAATGAGCCCTCGCTGGCTATTTCTAAGTTGCGCCGATTTTTGGACCTAGACGGTGGTTGAATTCAGATAGAATAACCTGTATACATTTTCAATTAAATTGTAATCATTTATATTTTCTTTGATAATATTAAATTATAAAATTAATTTTCTTGACTTAAAAAACATTTGATGTTTCTATTAAAATGTAAATTGCTGCTCGCAATGTCATCACAAAAACTCCTTCTCCTCTTTTTCTCCCTCTCCCTCTACCTCTCCCTCTCCCTCTCCCTCTCCCTTTTCTTTTTTTTATTTATAAATCATTTATTCACCCCATGCTCCATTACAGAAAGTAATACTACATGGTAAATATAAAACATTTAGATAATTTATCATTCTTAAATATAAGTAATTAATAAACAATCATTAAACATAGCAATCTTATATAATTGCACTTTATAATACTATTAATATTAATAATTAACATTTTGAATATACTATAAGAAAATAAACTATTTTGTAATTTGTGTTATAACAGATCGAAGTTTATACTTTTAATAAATGCAATAAAATAGTTTAAATAGCGTTTTATTAGAACTTCTTTTTGCACAGGCCAGTCGCCTCCGTCCATTAAAATGTTATTGCGTAGAGCTAACCTCAACTTACCGCATTGGTATAATAAATGATCAACATTTTGATCGTCATCACTACAAGAGCAGTTCGCGTTTTCAATGATTTTAAATCTGTACAGACAGCTTTTTAACATTCCATGTCCTGTAATAAATACAGTAAGTTCAGGCGACACTGGTAACCTTGTTGCTAACCTATCATATACCGTTGGGAAATAAAGTTTTGTTTTAGCAGCTTTTGATGTTTCTTCCCACCTTGTCTGCCACTCCATAGTACTACTTTTAACCGCACCATTCACTATCTCACTTTTTGAGACTCGGTTGTAAACACTGGGTTCGTTGCTTGATTGATGACTTCCCTCCTTTGCTAATTGATCAGCTATTTAATTACCAATTATGCCCACATGTGACTTGACCCATCTGAATGCTACTTCCCATCCCATTTCATTTAGTGTTTTCATTTTGCTTCTGATCATGTCTATGATTCTTGTGTGATTGTTTGGATTTTTCAGCGAGTCAAATGTTATTCGGCTATCAATATTTATTATAAGACTTCTATCCTTTTCTACATCCTCATCTAGTTCAATCACTTTTTCTAATACATTGCAGATTGCTAAACCTTCAGCTTGATTGAATTTTTGCTTTTGAGCATTTTTCGTTCAATCTCCTTTTAGTAGTCCATAAAATATGATTATTCACGTATAGTATTGCCCCCATCCCCACGCCTGTATCTTGATTACTTCCGTCAGTAAAAGCTTCCAGTTCTCGATTTAAGTCTTGTGCTTCTCTTATTTCAGGAATCTCTCCAGGATGTATCCATTCTGATACTGGTGTAGGTGTGTCGTAGGTTAAGTCGTACTCTTCTAGACCTTTAGTGATTTTATATATTTTTGATAACTCTTAAAGTTTAATCGTGATTGGTGTCAGCCCTCGTACGGTATGCCTTGGCTATTTTTATGTTGAATAGCCTCTGTACCCTCTCCAGCTTTCTTATGTTACTCTTTTTTTTAATGCATTTTCCCAAAGAGGAACTCCATATGCTAACAGAGGTAAAATTGCACCCTTATAAATAGTGCTTAGTACATCATGTCGCAGACACCAGTTTAGTTTTGCCGATCTAAATAACATATGCATTATTTTTGCACACTTGTCTGATATAGTATATTGTATGTGGTAGTCAAAATTGAACTTACTATCTATGTATACTCCAAGATACTTAATCATTGGAACTTGTTCCAGTACTATATTGTTTAGATAAATTTCTATTTCAGTTTCATTTACCGTTCTTTTCCTAGATAGCAACATAGCCTTGGACTTCCCTTCATGAAATTTCATTTTGTTGGTTTCTGTCCATTTTTCTATTTTGTACATTTCGATGTTTGCGTAATTTTCTACTTCCTTTTTATTCTTGCCCCTAGTTAGTACCAGAAGGTCATCTGCAAATGCGATAACTTTTGTGTGACTTGTATATTCTAAGTTTAATAGAGGGTTATACATTACGTTCCAAAGACCAGGGCCACAGCAGGAGCCCTGCGAGCAGCCCTTATTTACTGCTCTTTCTACTTCTATTGTATTTAATTGTAATTTTGCAGTTCTATTGTTAAGGTAGCTTTCTATAAGTTTTTAGGAGTTTTAAACTCTCTAAGTGATTTAAGTATGGCTGGCCACCATGCAGCGTCGAACGCTCCTCTCACGTCAAGACTTATTATTATTATATCATTCTTTTCTTTGAGATTCGCTTCAACAAATTCTTTGACTGCCATTATAGCATCAACTGTAGAGCTTTGTGACCTAAAACCAAACTGATTTAAGTTCAATAATTAATTAGAGAAAGTAAAATGCATTACTCTTTGTATAACCAGTTTCTCCAACACCTTACCCCCCACATTTAAGAGGCTTATATGTTAGGTCTGTATTTTGTTACCTCCTCGCCGTGATCTTTGCCTGGCTTTACTATGGGAACAATTATTGATGTTTTCCAAATACTTAGAAAAATCCCTCGCTTCATTCATTCATTATACATATAAGGAAGTAATGAATAGGGGTAGCACTTTGTATATCTGCATTAAAATATCACTACCTATGCCATCTTCACCAGGTGTTTTTTTACTATCTATATTTTTTATCACGTTCTCAACTTCATATTCAGTAAATTGTCATCTGAAGTGTTAAATTCCTCTTTTACTTCTTCTCTGATCCTCCTTTGTGTTATGTTATCCGTTTCCAATTTGTCTTCGGGAATAAAGTATGGCATCATGTGTTCAGCCGTTTTTTCTAAGTTATCTGTGTAAGAGCCATCGGCTTTCTTAAGGGTTGATAATATTACAGAAGGTTTTATTTTACCTGCAGCTATTTTATAAACGGCATTCTAAAGATTTTGAGTTGTGGTTAAATTACAATATTCTTTCCAGGATTTCCTCTTTTCTCTTCCTATGTTTGCCATATATTCTTTTCTTTCTTCGAAATATAATTTTTTTCTTTCTTCTCTTAATCTGTCATTATTACCAGATCTCTGGTACCTTCGTCTTAACGCGTTTACCTTTTGCCTTTGAATGGTCAACTTAACAGTCCACCAGGGCACCGTTCTACCTTTAACATTCTTCAACCTGCGCTTAGATACTTTGAACGATTTCCTGCAAGCAGTCATTAGTGGCTTTTGAAAAGTATTCATAAAGAATTCCAAATCATTACATTTACTAACCATGTTGGATAACTCTTTATCAATTTCTTCTATCTCGTCTGCATCGTTGCTGCAATTAAATTCAATTTTCATCCCTACAATTATATTTTTTATAATTTTCTTCCTCTCCCTCTCCCTCTCCCTCTCCCTCTCCCTCTCCCTCTCCCTCTCCCTCTCCCTCTCCCTCTCCCTCTCCCTCTCCCTCTCCCTCTCCCTCTCCCTCTCCCTCTCCCTCTCCCTCTCCCTCTCCCTCTCCCTCTCCCTCTCCCTCTCCCTCTCCCTCTCCCTCTCCCTCTCCCTCTCCCTCTCCCTCTCCCTCTCCCTCTCCCTCTCCCTCTCCCTCTCCCTCTCCCTCTCCCTCTCCCTCTCCCTCTCCCTCTCCCTCTCCCTCTCCCTCTCCCTCTCCCTCTCCCTCTCCCTCTCCCTCTCCCTCTCCCTCTCCCTCTCCCTCTCCCTCTCCCTCTCCCTCTCCCTCTCCCTCTCCCTCTCCCTCTCCCTCTCCCTCTCCCTCTCCCTCTCCCTCTCCCTCTCCCTCTCCCTCTCCATTAATACCACTTAGGCGTAGTGGTTAAAGACGGTTTCTTCGAGTCACAACACTGGAATTGCACGGCCGTAGCGTGATTCTCATACTCCCTTATCTGAATCCAATCTACCTAGTGGCATGCAGTTTTCCATCGGCCAGGGTTCCCCCGACCCGGATAAACCCCACTTGGGCTCTCCTTCATCAAACTAGATGGGTCTAGGCCACAACGGCCAATCGCTATTTTGGCTGTTGTGATCATAACCACAACGGCCTCCGTGACCATAACGGTCAACAGCCACAACGGCCAATTTGACCATATCGCCCAACTCGACACTTGACCATAACGGCCACCATGACCACAACGGCCAACTAAAAACTCCACCCCATCCGCCATTTTGACCACAACGGCCACCGACGCTTATGTATTGCCGTCGCTGGCAACGATGACTACAACGGCCAAAATGATCACAACGGCCAACTAGGGTGTGTGACCACAACGGCCAAAATGAACACAACGGCCAGCTGTGGAGCGTGACTACCACAGCCAAAATGACCACAACGGCCAACTAGGGTGTGTGACCACAACGGCCAAAATGACCACAACGGCCAATTTTTTCATTCTGTGTTTTTGGTTTCATCAAAGTTCATTTCTCTCTTTTAACTTACACTGTATTTCATTACGTCCAGAATTTAACAGCGGGGTCTGATGTCAAATTAGCACTGATTTAACGTGAATTACCTATATTGAAAAATGCACCTCTATACAACTGCAGCCCCATTGAAGTTGAAGAAATTTTTCTTTCTTATTTTCTCGGTAAGTATCTCAGGCAGATTAAAAGATAAATGCTGAAAATTTGGTACAGATACTTCTCAATACACTCTACCGATTTACAGATTCATGATACTTTAGTTTACAGGGTAGTTGATTTAACATCAAAAGTTTTTTTATACTTGTTTACCGCAATATTTCCATTTTGGGGACGTTTATTACATTGAATTGAACTCCGTAATTTGCTGTCTTTATCAGCTTTAACATTAAACTAAATGTACATCTTCCCCTAAAAGGTAAACAGGATATCTATTAATTGAATCTAGGGAGCACCATGGGACGTAACCCCAAAAACAACCCGCAATAATCCAAAACAGTATTGCTCCATAATACGTATCCAAGAGAAAATACAAGAAAAACGAGCTTTTAGAAAAAAATGAGAGATTCCTTACTTGCGCACCGGGCGATAAAACGTAGTTTAATAGGGCCGTCAAACAGTTTAAGAAATTTTTAGATGAGCAGAGAAATCAAGATTTCCAGAACTATTTCCACTCCCTAACAGCAACTAAAGCAACTGGCTGGATTGTGGAACGCCACAAAGATCGTGTTTACGCCTCTTACCATTGAAAACTTCATACGAAACTTCCTTCAAGCGCGAAGTAATTAAGGTTATCAAAACTGAAATAAATCCGAAGAAGTCCCCAGGTTTCGACCTAATAACTGGAAAACTCCTAAAGGAACTTTCATATGAGGGATTTTGTATGATAACTGTGATCTATAATGGGATATTAAGGACGGGATACTTCTCTGGCCAATGGAAGGTGGTCCAAATAGCAATATTCCCAAAACTGGGGAAACCGCCATCAGATGTGGCCTCATACAGATCCATTAGTTTGTTACCCATCCTATCAACTGTTTTTAAAAAATTGTTCGTCAAGCGAATGTCGCCGCTAATTGACGAAAATCCGCGAATACCCAACTAACAATTTGGATTTCGTCGACAATAGGCTACAATCGAACAAGTACACATAGTTGCATCAAAAATCAAATTTGACCTGGAGACCAAAAGATGTTGTTCAACGGCATTCATAGACATAATCCAAGTCTTTGACAGGGTGTGATATGTTTGTAGATCTACTCTACAAGCTCAAGCCATGCTTACGGTTTACCTTCTTTCAAATCCTCACGTCATACCTCACTGAAAAATACTTTTTCGTAAAATAACAGGACTCCACTTCAGCTCTTCTACCCATAAAATCTGGTGTCGCGTGACTGGTCTTATTTTATACCTAATTTTCAACTAGAAACACGATCCTAGCAACCTTCGCGGAGTACATAGCAATACTGGTTTCCCATACTAATGCAGATATAGCTTTCAGAAACTTACAAAACCACCTAAGCCTTTTTGAAAGATCATGAAATATGACGCATTAAATAAAATATACAAAAATCAACACAGACCACTTTTACTACCAAAAAACTTATTTGTCCTCTAGTTCACCTTAACGGAAACTCACTGCTCGAAAGCATATTGCTCGGGAACTACTGAACCAAATTAAATATTTTAAAAACGAGCAAATAGTAAATTTATTTCTACATACAACAGTAAAATATTATATTTCTAACTGGTATACTTTTGTTTTTATCGGACGATACGCAATAAAAGGTGCCCATTTTTAGGGACAATTTCATTGAGAGTAAGTTAAATATTTTTTTCTCAGAAAGTATATGTTATATATTTATGAGATTTTTGTAGGGGTTAGAAAGAAACCTTGCGGTTGTTATCCTATAATTTTCGGACGAAAAAGTGTTTTATTTAAGAATTATATGAAAAAATAGCCAACTATGCGTTCTTGTTTATTAATAGAAATAGCGTCAATCTTTTTTCGCTAAATTAACACTTTTCATATGTAGACATTATTTTCTTTAAAAAAATATTCCGAATTTTAACAATAAAAGTGCAATAACAAAAAAACCGTTTTTTGTCGAAACCGCTTGTCATCAAAAATCGTTTTTCTGTTTCCGCATTTTTATTATTAAAATTAGGAACATTTTTTTGAAAAAAATAATGTCTACAAATGAAAAGTGTTGATTTAGCGAAAAAATGTTGACGATATCTCTATTAATAAACAAGAACGCATAGTTCGCTATTTATTCACATAAATCTTAAATAAAACGCTTTTTTGTCTGAAAATTAATAACATAAGAACCGCAAGGTTTCTTTCTAACCCCTACAAAAATTTGATAGATGTATAACATATACTTTCTGAGAAAAAAAATGTTAACTTACTTTCAATAAAATTGTCCCTAAAAATGGGTACCTTTTATTGCGTATCGTCCGATAAAAACAAAAGTATACCAGTTAGAAATATAATATTTTACTGTTGTATGTAGAAATAAATTTGCTATTTGCTCGTTTTTAAAATATTTAATTTGGTTCAATAGTTCCCGAGCAATAGGCTTTCAAAGTCAGAGGACAAAAAAATGGATAGTAGGTTTCCATCTAGACAGACGTCTTACATGGTCAAAACATATTTGATATAAAAGACTACAACTAGGTTTAATCCTCAGGAAATACTGACTAATTTGACAAAACTCGGAATTATCTCTTGAAAATAAATTAGTGGTGTATACAAGTAGCAATCGAGCCCATGTGCTATGGTATTCAATTATGGAGAGCAACAAACGAGTCAAACATTGCAGCGCCTTCAGTCCAAGACTTTGAGTTTTATAACCAAAGTCTCTTGGTTTGCACCGAAGCACGTAATCCAAAGTCACCTCAATATACATTCTATTTAAGAAACCATTAAATAGCATAGTATCAGATATCAAGATCGTATCAGAACCCACCTAAACAACTTAACAGTCGACATACTGACTGCCCAAAGCCACACAGGCTTAAACGATTCAATCCTTTGGATCAGCTAGAACGCTTTTAGCATTAGTATAAACTCCCAAAAAGTCTAAATAATATATTGTATATTAATTAAATATATATTGGTTGTTGGTAAGTCCGCGGTGAAAATTAGGTATACAATCGGACCAGTCACGCGACACCAGATGTTATGGGTAGAATAGCTGAGGTGGAGTCTTGATATTTTAAGAAAAAGTATATTTCAGTGATGTATGACGTGAGGATTTGAAAGAAGGTAAATATGGTAAACATCGCTTGAGCTTGCAGAGTATATCTATATACATGCCACATCCTGTCAAAAGCTTGGCTTATGTCTATGAATGCCGCTGAACAAAATCGATTTGGTCTCCAGGTCAAACCTAATTTTTGATGCAAATATGTGTATTTGTTCGATTGTAGCGAATTGTCGACGAAATTCAAGCTGGTAGTTAGGTATTCGATGATCGTCACTTTTTTTTTAAAACCATTAACTGGATGGGTTTCCCCGATTTTGGGAACATTGTTATTTGGGCCATCTTGTATTGACCAGAGAAGTATCCCGTCCTTAATATCACATTATAGATTATTGTTAACATGCGAAATCCCTTATATGAAAGTTCCTTTAGGAGTTTTCCAGTTATTAGGACGAACCTTGGGGACTTCTTCGGATTTATTTCAGTTTTGATAACCTTAATTACTTCGCGCTTGAAGGAAGTCCCGTATGAAGTTTTCTTCTTGAATGATAAAAGGCGTAAACATGTTCGCCAGAAGTTTACCACAGGTATCTGCATTTTGACTATTGTCTTTAGCCCAATTACTAAGTATTACATTCTAATCGGAGAGTTTTGTGACTGCGGTTGATTGATTTTTGTGGCCTTCCATAATGCAGTGAGTTGCTTTAGTTGCTGTTAGGGAGTGGAAATAGTTCTGGAATTATTGATTTTTCTGCTCATCTAATAATTTCTTAAACTCCTTGTCGGCCCAATAGAACTATCGTTTTATCGCTCGGTGCGCGAGTAAGTAACTGCCATTTTTTTTCTAAGAGCTCGTTTTTTTGTATTTTCTCTCGGATACGTATGAATACTGTTTTGGATTATTACAGTTTGTTTCTGGGGTTGCGTCGCATGCTGTTCCCTAGATCGATTTTATTAAGTACTGTTGTGAATGGCTCACAACTTGCATTCATTACGTAGATACGGAATGATACTAGGCAACAAGAATAATAAAACAAGTCGAATAGAGATCCTTAAATCAAAATAAGTTTATGTTTTATTTGATCTTAATTAAATAAGTAGATTGCCCTCAAGAGCTAACTCAACAGCTCCCGCAACTACATTTGGTGACCCCTCGTTCCCCAAGAAGAATTTAGCAGCACTGGTCTTTGCCTGCTGCCCTGAATTCTCCAGGTGAACCACTGCTAGTTCTCCCTTCATCGTCTGTCATCAACTACTACTCGACGTCTGTCATCGTGAGATCCTGCTACCTGCTTCGCTTGCGTGACTTGTCGTGGCTGGTTAGAGGTGACCGTTGGAACCGGAACTAGTGCTCCTTCTCATCCGATAAGTTTCAAATTATTTTTACTTACTTATTTAATATTTCAAATGGCGATTGTCAAAGTTCCATTTCCAGTTTTTACGAGTAACGACATCGACCTGTATTTTATTTTGGTGGAAAGATACTTTACTCGTATGCTGATCAACGATGAGCTCGCTAAATATAACTTGTTAACACTAAACTTGCCTTTCGACGTTTTAGGAGCTCATCGCGACTTGACCGTTAACCCCCCTAGACAACGACCATGCACCTTGAAACGGGCAGTGATAAAATCTATCCCAGGACCACGAGAATCTCGAATTAATAACCTTTTGGAGACTCTTCAATTCTCTGGTAGTGTCACAGAACTCCTTTTTAACATCCAAAAATTAGCAACTGAGCTGGATTTGACTGAGGAATTAACCAAAGACTTTTTAATAGCTAAACTACCATCAGAACTTAAGCTTCAATCCTTAAATTTCAATGACTTACCGTTAATATCCTTTGTAGAAAAAATTAGATTTAATTTATTATATGCAACAGGCACCACGACCTTTAGCTACTCCTGCATTAGAAGCTAAACTAGACAATTTGACAACTAGACTTACTGCCATTTCCAATGAGCTTTCTACCATGCACAAGCAAAAATCCCCAATAACTCCCAACATCTCTCCGTACACCCAAAATCCTCAGCACTTCAAACAACGCCGTTCCATGCCTTCGAGAAATTCCAATTCTTAATTGCAACCGTGCTATTATCACAGATGCTTTCAAAATAATGCACGTAATTGTACGGGAAATTGTTCGTACCAAACAAAAAACTAACTTCGCACTCTCCTGGCCTCCAGAGAGGGCCATGCAGGGTTAATTCAATCCCTCCAACTTCTTCTTTACCAATCACTTATTCTTCAATTTTTTTGCAGGTCCTAACCTACAAAATTAATTTTGTGGTTGACACTGGTGCTGATTACTCCATTTTACCCACCCACGATGCAGTTTCCTGTAACCAAACCATCACGCCTGCCAACCTTTCATTTATGGCAGTGAACAACACGTCAATTCCTGTGACAGGTATTGTAACTTTGAGGTTACATTTCCCGATTCCTGGCCTACAGCCTTGCCCCTGGAAATTTTATGTCGCTGACATATCTACAGCCATTCTAGGCCTGGATTTTTTACAGCAGCACAACCTAACCATTGACTGCTTTTCTCGACGATTCCTTTGCAACACAGATGTCAAGCTCGCCCGAACCCGCAGCCAAGGTTGTCAATTTCCAGCTCCAACGGCGAATTCTCTCACTGACTGCTCTTCTCAGCGGGTCATTTGCACAGCAGATGTCCAGCCCGCCCGAACTCGCAGTCGAAGTTGCACAACTTCCCCAGTTAAGACCGGCACTAAACGCGAACTATTTTCTGCACAGGCTAATGTTTTGACTCCTCATTCCGGGTCAATCGTTACTCCTGCGATTTCTATCCCCTTTCTTCCCTTACCTTCACCCATTGATGTACCCTCTTCAGGTACTGTTAACAACATGTCCAGCGACCTTGATGTTTATAGCAAGATGCTAAACACACACTTCCCGGAGCTTTTGCGTAAGTTCGACTACCATCAAACCGTAAAACATACTGTAGTCCATCACATTAACACGACCGGCCTTCCGGTTAAAGCACGCTGTCGCTAACTAAACCCTAATCATCTTTCTTTTCTAGAAGATCATCTTAATGAGCTCTTGGACGCTGACGTAGTACAGCGGTCATCATCTGGCTACGCTACGCCAATTTACATCGTCGGGAAGCGCGCAGTGGGCACAGCAGAGACGCTACCTCCTGGTGACGACCAGGACAGCACCCCCATCGCCCCAACAGACAGTTATCGCTTGGTTGGCGATTATAGAAAACTCAATTCAGTGACGGTACCAGATCGTTACCCGATCCCTTTTTTAACGGACTTTACAAGAAAATTTGCTGGCGCAGCCATTTTCTCGAAGCTAGACCTCCAAAAGGCCTACTTCGCAATACCGATAGCAACAGAGGACATTCACAAGACTGCTACTATCACACCTCTGGGGCTCTTTGAGTTCAAACGGATGTGTTTCGGACTACGGAATGCAGCCAGCACCTGGAGTCGTTTTAAGGACACTGTATTATCGGGCTCCCATTTTGTTTTTCATACCTAGACGATATCCTAGTCTTTAATGCTGATTCGCAGCAACATGTTGATCATTTACACCAAGTGTTTTCCCGATTAAAAGACAATGGCCTAATTATAAACCTCCCAAAGTGTCTCTTCAGAGTCAATGAGCTCGATTTTTTAGGACATCACGTTAATACACGCGGTATCAAACCAATGGCTTCCAAAGTCCAGGCTATAATTGATTACCCATTGCTTTCAAATCAAAAATCACTCAGCAATTTTATTGGCTTAATTTCGTATTACCACAAATTTGTACCAAACTGTGCGAAAATTTTGGAACCGTTAACCTCGATAGTTATTCCTGGCAAAACTTCGCTAAAGCCTGTCCAGTTAAATCATGAGCAAATAGAAGCCTTTAGGCACGCGAAGAATGCTTTAATTACCGCTACTTTATTGGTACATTCGCGAATTAATAGCCCTCTTAGTATAGCTGCAGACAGTTCGTCTTCCTCTATAGCTGGTGTATTACAACAGTTTGAAGATGGCATGTGGAAACCACTAGCTTTCTGTTCCCGGAAGTTGACCCCCGCAGAGCAAAAATACAGTATTTTTTCTCGGGAACTTCTTGCAATATACTTTACTTTAAAGAAGTTTCGTTACTACGTTGAGTGCAGAGACTTTCAAATCTTTACGGATCACAAACCTTTGTGTACAGCGATCAAAAATAATGGTGATCAATATTTACCACGTTAGTTTCGACAACTCGAGTTTATTTTTCAATTCACGACTGACCTCCAATATATCAAAGGTCAAGAGAATATTCCGGCGGAGGCTCTGACAAGAGTTAATCCTATTAACGTCCCTGGATCGGATCTTAATTACGACGAAGTCGCTGTATTTCAAGAACAAGATCCCGAGTTAAACCAGCTCCGATCTCGTAGTAACTTTCAATTCATTTCCATTCAAACTGCCAACAAATCAACCCTCTGGGTGGATGTTAGTATAGGCCAACCACGACCCTATATCCCGCTCAAATTCAGGTACCCCTTATTCCAACAACTACACAATATCGCCCATCCTGGCATACGTGCTTCTAAAAAATTGATTACTCAGCGATATCTGTGGCCATCTATGCACCACGATATTCAGAAGTGGGTCATATCTTGTGCTGAATGTCAGAAACATAAGATTCGACGTCATACGAAAACCCCTCTTCAATCTATTGTAGAACCAGATGAACGTTTTACTAAGGTCCATCTCGACATAGTACACCTTCCTTCTTCGGGAGATTACAAATTCCTCCTTACCATTATTGACCGCTACAGTCGGTGGCCGGAAGCAACTCCTCTGAAGGATTCTTCCGTGGAGTCGGTAATCACTGCATTTGTCGACACATGGGTGTCCCGCGTTGGTATTCCCAAGTATCTCACCATGGACAATGCAAGAATATTCCTTTCTCATGCATGGATCAACTTCATGGCCATGTTAGGAATTAAACACGTCAAATGCACGGCCTTCCATCCGATTAGTCAAGGCGTTATCGAACGTTTTAATCGGACACTCAAGCAATCCATTCAAACCACAGGAACTTCCTCCTGGTTAACGAATCTCCCTTGGATTCTCTTGAGCTTACGTGCAACCCTGAAATCGCAAGTTAATGTTTCTCCTGCAGAAATACTGTATGCTACCACCTTACGACTACCTGGAGATTTCTTTGAAGAAGAACAACTGGCTAACGACATGAACCTCCCTAATTTCATAGCCAATCTCAAACGTCGTATGAGGAAGCAGAAGCATTTTTTACAAAAACGTATTCCGGTCAGTCCTTCGTCCCCAGCGACTTGATCAACTGCACACACATGTACGTTCGTAATGACACGTACACTCTGGGCATGAAAGACAGTTACTTAGGACCCTATAAAGTGTTAGAACGGACAGTTAAATACGCTACTTTAGAAAATCACACTGGCCCTATCTCTTTAGATAAGCTAAAGCCTGCATATTTTTTAGATTAGTTACTGTATAATGTTAAGCCAACAATGAACTGCTTTCAAATGCTACGCGAAGGCATTTTTTTAAAAAACCTTTTATCTGTTGACTTTGAAAATTTGAACACTTTTCTGTTTACAGATTCCAAGAGGTGCCGTCGCGTGACTCAAACATACTCAAGCCTAATTTTATTGTTTACTTTTTTAAGTTCCATATTGTTAGTTAGCTTAAGTTTTTCATTGTTCCTACCTTAACCTGTTATTTTACTTTAAGTTACCTACCTATACTACCAGTGGAGTTTTTGTAGCTGGAGCATTTTACAACTTTATTCAAGTTCCTTTAAAAATACTCCATTTTTTCTCCAAAATACCATTCCGTATTTTTTCCTTTTCATGTATTACCCTCGTTTCAGACCGGGCGGGGTAAATGTTGTGAATGGCTCACAACTTGCATTCATTACGTAGATACGGAATGATACTAGGCAACAAGAATAATAAAACAAGTCGAATAAAGATCCTTAAATCAATATAAGTTTATGTTTTATTTGATCTTAATTAAATAAGTAGATTGCCCTCAAGAGCTATCTCGACAGCTCCCGCAACTACAGTACTGAACAGATTCGTAGATATCGTGTTTACTTTTTAGAGGAAGATTTACATTTAGTTTAATTTTAAAACTGATAAAAACAGCTAATTACGTATTTCAAATTCAATTCAATGAAAATCTATAAATAAAACGTCAAGCTTGTTGTTTTATAGTTCTATTTCATGCTTATTTAAACGTCCCCAAAATGGAAATAAGGCGGTAAACAAGTTATAGAAAAAACTACTTTTGATGTTAGATTAACTACCCTGTAAACTAAAGTATCATGAATCTGTAAATAGTTAGAGTGTATTGAGAAGTACCCGTACCAAATTTTCAGCATTTAATCTGTCTTGAGAAATTGCTACAGCACTGCTACCAATACGCACTACACTGGTGGGAGCGAGGTTACTATCCATCCTTTACTAGCTCTCCAGGCTAGTACCGGAGCTATAAACATGTTCACCCGTCGGCGTCTTCTCCAAGCAGATGGCACCTCGTACAGATTCGCACTATTCCCCAACATATTTGGGTACTACTGCCCGATCGAATCCAAGGTTTTATAGTTTTGCCACCCCGATCTCCCAAATTATAAGCTTGGTGTGCCCTTGACAGCACTTTGTTTACAAGTCTACACGTTCTAGGCTCCCAGCATGTACCCGTTAGGGTGAAGTTGCCTTCGGCGTGAGAGGCTATGTATTCGCTTCAACACCCCTTAAGCGTAATGGCTCTAGAGCTTCTTTAGGTCACAGGACTCCGACTGTGGTCAAGGTCATAGGGTAATCCGAATAGCTTCTGGAACACACTACTTAGTGGCAGTTTCTCATTGGCCAGAATTCACTCCTTCCAACGGGGATAAACCTCACTTCAATTCTCCTCCATAAGATTGAGTCAGTCTGCGGACGCTTACACCATAAGACACCTTGTCCTAGGTAAAAATCGAATCCACCCATACCGATCATCCTGTTAGCAGAGCTTCCTCTGCAACGTTTATGAGTATTCATCGAGATACACTTTCGTATAACTCTACCACACATTTATTTTTGGCCTGAGTAATCCGTTGCCCTGAAACCTGGGATTGGATATGCCAGTGCCAGTTCTATGGGTAGGGGCCGTGTAATCTGCTCTGCCCACCCCACCAGCTGCAGTACAGTTTGAAATACATAAAATGCATCAGAACAATGACAATGCCGGATTTAGGGGGGATATAGCCCAGGGTGGCAAAATCCAGGGGCGGCAGATTTTTGGAAAAATACATGTGACAATAATAAATATAAAAAAAATAAAAACACACTACAATGTCAAATGTGTTAACATTTGAATGACGTATGAAATTACAAGAAATCACTGATAGTTTACGTAGGGGAATGCAGAGCCCAAAAGTACCTAACTTCCCCCATGTCCGAAAAATAGGCTAGTCCAGATCCGCTACAAACTGATGCGGCCGTATTTGGCTAGCTATTCAGCAGACGCGATAATATTCAAATCAATTAATTATGGAATATTTATCCGCCTAATGGATAAATTAAATATTATTATACGATACTATAATTTAATTAGTAAGTTTTTTAAAAGAACTTTTTCAACTCTTAGAATTTTGATTTAATGCTAAATCAAATTGGATTAAACTATCAAGTGGCTAATTTCATGCCAAATCACCTACTGTTAAAACATGAACGTGCTCCGATATCTCAGTTTTTGTTCAAATTTTTTTTTGCAAATTCTGCTATCCGACACTGCTTTATCGGACTAAAATTGTCATAATAGGCCAGTCAATTCAAAACGGGGGTGTAGACGAAAATATCGGGACGGCAAGAATTGACTTCAGGGCTTTGTTTGAACTAGCTAAGAGGTAAACATCTAAAAGTCCTGGGATTTAGGAACATAGGTGAAGGAAGGAGGGCGGGAGAAGGTCCCGGTTTTCGATTTTTCGCTTATATCTCTAAAACGCTTAGCCGTAGCTACAAAAGCACTTTATACAAAATTGAAGAGCATTAAATTTTCTGCAATAAACGTCTGTTTATTCTCTTCGTATCTGTTATAGTTTAAGAGATATAAGCTCGTCAAAGTCACTAATTTCCAAAGAAAATTTTTGCCTCACGTTTTTTTATTAACTTTTTCTTTTATCTTCCTTGGCGTTCATTTGAGACGAAAGCTTTCCAAGACGAACTTTTAGAAAATTAAATATTCTTTAAAATGAGTATGATCTTCAATATTGAATCAACTAATCGAAAGTTAAAGGAATGTGAAAATTTTGTGAAAATTCTCAGATAACTGGTGTCACAAAAGTAAATCGCCGATCTTCAATAGTTCCTACAAGAATGTCCTTATTCATTTTTTTGTATCTGTTATCGTTTAAGAGATATACGCTCGTCAATGTCGCTAAGACCCAAAAGAAAATTTGCCTTACGTTTTTTCATTAACTTTTCGTGTTATCTTCTTTGCCGTGTATTCCAGACGAAAGATTTCCAACAAGAAGTTTTAGAGAATTAAATGTCCTTTAAGATGAGTATTCTTCGTAACTTCAATATTGTATCTTCAACTGATCAAAAGCTAGAGCAATTTGAAAATTTTGTGAAAATTCCCAGATATATGACACAAAACCGTGTATTGCAATTTCTTGTTAAATTATAACGTTAAAATTCACAACACATTGATTGTTTGACGGTCACTGTTTAAAACCAAGCTCCTCCGTTAGTTTGGTTGTCACTGGTTCCATTTCCCTCTGTATATCGTATATACCGAGGTTCTTGATATAGCAATTTTGACTTTTGTTTTGGCTTAGCCAAACTATTTTTTTGTATACTGGATTTGACCATTTTTCTTCTCCTTTTTATCTTCTCCTTCTTTCCTATACCGATTTTGACTCCATATTTGCCATAGCACGGCTTCGGCTGGATCCCCAAGACCGTGGTCCTTTTGGGTTTCTTTGGGCTGGACTCCCCCCGAAGAAGAAAAACCCCCGGTTTCTTCTTCTCTTGTTCTCTGGCTCAAACGGTGCGTGTGTGGTGTCCGGGTGGTTAATGTTGCTGAGTAGTGCTTCCGAACCTCGGATGCGGGGGTTTGGCGCTGTTCAGTCTCCACGACGTTGGAGCTGGCAGTGCCCCGCATCGTGTGTGAAGTTGTGCTCCTCGGTGGCTCTGCCATCTGCCCACTTCACATGTGTCCGGGCGAGCACTTCTTTTTCACTCTGTTTTCTTTTTCTTCTTTTTCCTCTATATTACCTTCTCTTGGGTGCTAGCAGAGAGTATGTCGTTGGCTCTCTGTTCAGTTCTCTTCGCCGGCCATGTTCAGTGGCTCGTGCTGGTGGGTTTTGTTGTGAGTCGTTGCCAAGCCTCGGGCACTGGGAGTTGCTCGGTGGTCCCTTCCCGACGTGAAATAAACCGTGTGTGACGCGCGTCTTTGCAATGAACCCTGCTTGCCCGACCATTGTTCATGCTTCAGGGTGGAACCTTTTGTTCCTCTGTTCTTTTCGTACCTCCACCTCCAATTTGTGTTTGTCCTTTTTTTTGTTGTAATTTTTTTTGGATCACCTTTCTGGTGTCCATTTTTGGTGCCATATCTTCTTTTCTGGTCATGGTATTGTCACAAACGGAATTATTTTAAATGAAATCCTTTTTGTAACATTTCAACTTGCATTCATTTAGTATCAAGAGTAGTGCGATACTCGCCCACACGCCGCCACGCGCGGTACACAATCTGCATAAGCCTTGAGAATAAAATATACAGTTGGAATCTCATTAGAATAAAATATACAGATTGAATCTCATTAGAATAAAATATACAGATTGTATCTCATTAGAATAATTTATACAGTCTGCAGAATAATTTATACAATTTGTATCTCATTAGAATAATTTATACAGTTTGGATCTTATTAAGTATTCATGTGTTCTTCGTATTCCACTTAATGTATTCAATTAATTCAGTAACGTTTCCGCCTTCAGCAATATATAAACCCGCTTGTTTTGGCTTCAAAGCAGTCTGTGCCAAGACTCACTAGAAGCCTCATCAAGAACAAGCGGGTAAGTGTCTTTTGATTAATTAGTTTGCTTAGTTGAGTAGGCGGCGCTTAAATCGCCTACTCTATGCGAAATTATGGGTAGTTGTGACCAGGCTACCCGGCTTAGTTACCAGGAGGTTATCTCCTATGCTTAGTCTGTAGACTTAGTGCTATAACAGGGTTGGTTCCAGCCTCCCCTGTATTGTATTAGTTTAGGAGGACATATACGTCCTCACAATATGTTAACATGTCTGTAAACCTTTTGTACTCTGTTTATTGTCTTTAGTATATAGTTGTTTTTTTACAACTTGTGTTTGATTTCTTTCTACCTCTGGCTACGTTCCCCAGTCACGAAAACCCCACGTGACAGTATTTGTCAGCCTGGTGGGTTGTGAATTTCAACGTTATAATATAATCGTTATTCCAATAAAGAAATGCTATATGTATATGGTGTACGTACACCATAATACTTGGGAAAAAGTTATTTATATAATAAAAACAACTATTTAGAGATATTGAATGTAATTTTAAAATATTGAATTACATTAAGGCACATTAAGTATGCAAGTGCATAAAAAGTGAATCGTATCAAGTAAGTATCAAGTAGTACCCACAAGATACTACCAGAAACATATAATGAAACTGCATGTGGAAACAACAAAGTGCAGACTGTGCAACAAGTATCGTTTGGTGTAACTTTCCCGGTCACGAGTCTGTAAATAAGGACACTATGATCCTCCATAGTTCGAGAAACTCGACCACAACTGTACCTAAAAACGATCGACTAACGTTGGGGCGCCAATATGTCAGGGCCTAGCGTAAGCCGGCGGTGAAACTCCCACGTCGATGTTACGTTTGGTTCCCGAGATCAAGCCGAAAACAAATCTTTAGGGGTGGGGAAAGTCAAATAAAAGTCAATCGCACCAAACTGGGGTCCAAAGAGTCGGTTAGTTGGATACGCTTTTTGGATATTTCGGAACTCGGTGGCACCTTGGAAAAACAAAATTCTCCGGAACGACCGTCTTTTGTCTTTTATCCGTAATTGTCACCCATGCGGTCGATTTTACAGGCGATATTTCGCAAAAACCGAACGAAACAAAGTTTTCTGGGGCTCAAAACAATCGCCGGGCAGCACCAAACATCGCCACGGCATCACAAGGTCTCGACCGAGTTTTCGCAATATCTCACCCCCCCCCCGCTTTCGTCCGAAGGGGTTGGTGGGGTTATCAAAAGCTTTTTTAGCTCCAGTCGGGACCATCCACCAAAATACCATGAAAATCGGCGAAACAATCGTCGAAATATGAGCAAAACAAGATCGCCGAAAAACCAGAAAACTCGACTTTGACTCCCTCTCCTATTCGGACTTTATTCAACGGTTCTGGCTACGGACTACATGTTTTTTTAATTTTCCTATTATTATTACGTTTATTAATTACGATTCACTTTTTATACACTTGCGTATTTAATGTACCTTAATGTAATTCAATATTTTAAAATTACCAATATATTTTAAGAAGGAAGGGGTGGGGGCGGAAAGTTGCCAGTGAACCAACCACTGAACAAAGAGCAAGGATACGATCTGATAACAGAAGAGTACTGAAAGTGCTACCTAGCATAGCCATCGAGCTGTTAACAACGATTTACAATTGCATGCTCACTCTCTCTTATTGGCGTCAAAGCCAGAAAAAGTGCCAGAAAATGGCACGTCGTATCGACCGATTTGTCTTTACGAGTGAAGTACTCATCAGTTTGGGTTTCGGTTTCGGAAATAGTAAAATGTTTAGAAGACAAGTACTTCTGTACTGCTGTATTCCTAGATGTCTCCCAGGCATTAGATAAGAGGTTTGCTCTATAAATTAAAACTGATACTGCCAAGCTAGTAGATACTATATGCTCATAATATATCACTCCCCACATGATAGCTAATTAGAATGATATTTCTCTGTTAAACATAATAATGAGATGTCTAAAGACCATCCTATTAATTCCTATACCAGTTAAAACAGAAGTTAAATATCTAGGGCTGCATTTAGACCAGCGGGTCACATGGTACAAGCACATCCAATCCTTACATACGAGTATCTTTACTTTTCTAGCTCCAAATAATTATGTGATAGGAGCGCGAAACAGGGAGAAAGCTATGGAGATAAATCATATACAGGGTGATTCAGAAATAACTGATATCCTTTAAATGGTAGGTAGAGGGGAGGCAGTAGAGCTAATTTACCTTGACAAGTATAGGTCAAAAACGCAGTTTTCCAGAAAATTAATTTTAAAGTTTTATTGGATTTTTGGATCCGGTCCTGACCATGGATACTTTTGGATCCAAAATTCATTAAACTTGTGGGACATTTATTTTCTGTGTGTGAATTTAGCATCTTTAGTGAATAATTAATAGTAAATCATAATAATTAATGTAGGTAAAAACTTAAAGAAGTACAGTTTTGAATACTTTGTAGAAACCTAAAATGTATATTAAGAAATACGAAAGAATGTGTGGCAATAAATTAGTCGCCCCTCTGGCCCTACGTCTTAATAGTTTTTTCACACCCTCTGAAGCTAGAGAAAACACATATTCAAAAGTATACAAGAATTAGGGTACAATCCGTACGATATTTGTTGAGCCAAAATTCCTAAATGACCGCTACCTCACTTTCTTGGAATTAACAGCATTCGACACCCTAGTTGGATAGACATTGGCGGCGTCGCTGGCTTTCACCATTTCACCTTAAGGGCTCTTTTTACTTATACACGAGTTTACCTCTAATAATATAAATTCAAGGGATAGTTATTATAGGAACGAAAGTTTTTTCGAATTTTATTGTTATTTATAGAACCGCGCTACATGGAGTTTTGTTAGTTATTGTAAATAATGTTATCAAAATAATTTAAAAACCGATCTCGGCATAACAGATTTTCGAAAATCTAAATTAGAAACTTTTTCAGACCATTACTCTGTAGCGGCATTGTAAGTATACTTACTAAGCACTGTACAAAATCTGTGGATAATCCTACACGTCATTTTTTTTGTTAGAAGTATAGTCACAAAAATTAATTAATCATTGAGCGGTGGCGCCCTCGCCATGGCAACTCATTTCCCGTCTTTGTCAACGCGCAAGATTCAGATTTCAAAACATGTTTACATGCGTGAATAAATTAATATTGACCAATTAATCAGTGAATGTACAGTAATTAGTAATTGCAAAAATCATCAAAAAGAAATAATGAATACATTAATAAAAAAGAAACAAACAAAAAAGGATGATAAATGGCAGTCAGTAAATAAGCAGACAACGTCAACAGAGCATGGCTTCGTGGACGAATGGCTGGATCTCAGGCTAGAGGATCACGGTTCAAATCCCATGCAGTTCGTATATATTTTTTAATAAAATATTTAAGATATTTATTTCATAAATAAATCGTTTTTTAATAATTATAATATTTATAAAATACAGTAACTTACAATTGAATACTAATATGGTGATGTTTAATCAATTAGTTTTATTTTTAATTAACATAAATATTATACATATAGTATAGTTTAAACAATGACTATAAAATTAAGGGATAATTGTATGTAATTATTCTTTTTTATGTTTATTTATAAAATAAACAAATTCTTAAAAATACAAACAAAAAAGGATAATAAATGATCTTCATTAAAGAAGCAAACAATGTCAACTCTGTTGTACAACAATGTATAGCTCTGTGCAAGGGTCTTTGTATTTTCGTCTGGAAAACCACGGTTCAAATCGCATGTGACAAATCCCCTTATGTACATTCACTTATTAATTGGTTAATATTAATTAATCAACAATTAATATTAATTCATATACGGATGCTGTTTGTGGTATCAATAATCTCAATGTTTCTCTAAATATATCCCTCTCCAAAAATAATGTGTGGTGGGGACTAGTTCAACAGGTTCCCCTCTCGTTGTTCCCTTACCGCTGCCCCCCCCCCAGTAGATGGTTTGGGACTGTTTTCCACCATTAAATCATTTCTTTTAGTTATATTAATTTCTGATTATAAAAATTTAAAAAAATCCTAAAATGGGAATTCACACTATTCAAGGACTATAACAACAAATTTAATGAATTATTTTGCATTTTTTTTAATTTTATAGCGCTTTAAAGATCAGCGGTCACCGTGACCGGTCCCAGGCGTTTGCGTTACTCTTACGGCACGCGGGTAGTTAAGGGTTAATTGTGATTGTTGACTAATGTGTTATATTGGCTTTATGTTGATTATTAGCAATTGCTGTTGTTTTGGCTTTATGTTAGTTGTTGGCAATTTGAGGAATTGCTGTTGTTATTTTAATGTATGTTGATTGCGTTCTGTAAAATTAACCGCACAGTGTACTGTTTGCTTGCAGACGGAGAAATGGACGTATCTCGAAATCGATCTCGACCTGGGTGACGATTGTTAAAGTCGCACCACCAGTGGCCCCGGCTGATCACTGTACAGTCTTGGGTGCTTATTCCCCTCTAGTTTCCTGTATGCCAATCCCGACGAGGAGCGGTCTCGTGGGAGGTGAATATATGACGGTACCTACGTGTGTATCTGGTCCTGCTAGCATTCGACTAAAGGGGCGCCTGATGCGGCAAGCATCTGTTTCAGGTCATCATGATGGTGGTAGTGCACTGAAGGTCTTTACTCTCGAATGCTCTACTAATCCAGAAGCAACGTGGGATGACACGGAGGGTTACAATTCCCCCGGTAAGTACTGCCAATTTCCATGTAAAGTGTAAGCGACTAATGTGTTGTAATTATCTTTTCATGTTTGCCTTAATCCGGCACTGTGGTATTGTACGTATCCGACCGTTCCTGCCCACTCAGGAGGAGTAAGCAGTCACACAACCCGAAATGACCTAACAAATGTAACATTCGGAACTGGGATTAACTTTGATTTGTGAGAATTAGAATTCTTTAAAATAAATGTGCCAAAATAATGTTTAACAAATTTAAATCATTATTAAATTACGCCCCCGGCCTACAGTATTTTATACCATCAATTACTTGTGATCTCTTCTACCCGACGGTACGACAATATTAATTTTTGATGTGTTTAATGTCGTTTTGACCGCAGCGATTTTTTGCTACACTTGGATTCAAATTTATTGTGATATGATCTTCCAATCGGCGAGGTTTCATCTTGAAACTCCGTTTCCCTTACAGAAGCTCTAAAATATACACCACATAGCAGCTCTCTAATGAGCAATATTATAATTCGCACAGACTATAAATTCCTTGCTCGTACAAAGCTCCCTTTGTTTTGTCTACTGCATTTCCACATCAAACACGTGCAGTGTGCAGAGCGACTTTGCATCCTTTAATGTAATCGTTTGAAAATACCATGGAACATAAAATCGATATTATATATTATTGATGTATTAATGACGGGCAACTTGCAACGCACTGTTGCAGACCTTAATGAGATCTCTAGGGTTATGACTTTTCGTTGCTGTTTTACGAAAAAAAAAATCTTCACCGATTTCGTGTGGGTTAATGTATTAAACTGAATATATAGTTACAAAAAAGATTCTCTCTTACATGCCTTTAATGCAATTAAATTATATAGTCAGTAACTCTATTTCTTAATAGTTTTATTAGTTTACTTATAGTAGTAAAAGAAAGAACTTATTAACGCTAACGATCTACCGCTCGTTTCACCCAACTAGGAGTATGTACAGTGTACACACATTTACGCAACACCTTCAGCGTGCGAGTTTGTGGTTGACAAGTTAAAGCTTTTGTTCTGTGTTTTTGTTTTCGATAATTACAGATGCCTATATTGTACAACAGGTAAATTAATTTACCACTGCAGATCTTATTAAAACTATCATTAAACTATAAGGTAATAAGATAATTAAGCAAAGCTAACTCGAAAGTTATTTACGCTTGAGATTTAAAAAATTTGATTTTGTGAGAGCTTTTCCAAATATCTCAGGTGTATCGAATGCTGAAAATCGATATTAAGATGAACCCTAAAAAAAGATGCGTAAGAATATGTTGTTCTCTTGAAATATCTGGACCATACTTATTGGACAATACGATATTTGCTCATTCCCGCTCCAATTCCCACCCTAAAATGTAACAGCCTATTCGTTTTTATACTTTGGGGAAAATGAAAATTTGTAAAATAAAGAATTGTAAAAATTGTCCCTATTATCATATGCCTTCCCTAAACATACTATGAAACCAACGCGTAGATTTCTTTGAAGTTTCTTAAGTCATATTGAGGATACCAGACTTGACTCTAACAAAATAAAAAGCGATCAATTCATAAATAGCCAATGATACAAATTTTAACTTTTATATAGGGCTTTTCTTCCAGTAACGTTCTATCATAATATAATATACTATCTGGAATGCTCACTTCTATCTGCTTTAGAGCGCTATCTATTCAACTTGCAGAACTTTTCCCAAACGTGAACGCAACTTCAAGGTTTGGCTGACCGTTTGGAAATTCTGGTTAACCAGACTTGTGAATGGGTTTTGAGTTCCTTAGATTCAAATTAGGAGGAGTGTTCCAATATGTTGAAAGCGATAAATATGGAACCGAAAATCGCAGGAAGATGAATCTCTCATCTCCTTGTGCCTCAAAATACCAAATTATAACGAATGGTACACTTTGTCGTTAGAAAACCTCCTACAAATACAATCGTGCTAAATCTAAAGCGCTTGGCCGTAGGGAACATGTATCCTTCTCTTCCCATCTTTAGTCGAATGATGGTCATTTCGGTGAAAGGTGAAAGGTGATTTAGATTACTCACTGCCCGTCACTGGCTTTCACGGGCACAGAAAGTTGAATATTACACAGAGTAGTACCTATTTAGTCGAACCTTTTTGTCAATGTCCTAAATATTTTAACTAGCCAAGAGTTGCGTGGTAAGTTGTCTTTAAGGTAAATGCGAGTACTGCCGAAATTCTGACAAAGTTTCTTTTTATACAATATCGTGGCGTACTGTTATTATTTTATTGTTCTGCAAATTCTGTCTGCAAATGCCAGTATATAATAGTCAAACTGTTTATAGTATGTAACTCAGCAACGTGCGGTGTATACGAAACAGTGGAAACAGTCGTCATACGACGTACACGCTATCACGCTCGTACACATTGCGTACGAACGTGAATACATCGTATCGCGACTGCTTCCACTATTTCTTATTTACTTCTTATGCACCGCACGCTGCTAATGTAACTCTACCCTACTGATTCACCTACAAAGGGCAAATTCTGCACCACGTTCGCTAGAGCGAGTGGTACAGATATCGACAACGTGACGTCATTGACAGAGCGTGCTTGGGCAGACTACCAATCGAACGCAGTTGGGAACCATCGAGTTTTAAACTGTAAACATCATCTCTTTTAGTTGTTTGTATTTTAAGAAATATTAAACAATGGATTTCTTTTCATTGCGGCTTATTAGTGAATTTCTTCTAATCGATGACGAGGATGAACAAGCAGAAGAGTTACCACTGGTTAAGATTTCAAATTTTGCAGAAAAGGTAGTTCCGAATTTAAAAAATCATCAATTTCGTCTCCAGTTTAGAATGCGGCCTGAGACATTTGAAAATCTTTAGGTCAACTGAACCCTTTATCTAACGTATGTGATAGAAAAATAGGTTAGGTAAACTTCCCGGTAGTTCTCGCTTGTTAAGGGCCGAGAACAACGAGCACGCGGGGGTACGTGAACCGTGACCAGTTGAATGCAACAGGTCTTGTTCTGAATCTTAACTCAAACGGTAATTTTCATACTAGTTACGCCCGAAACGCTCTGTGCGCCAACTCGAACTTGTTTAAAGTAAAACGTCCACACAATAGCCGATTGGAAGTCTGTGGTGACTAAATCTGTATTTTACATTTTTGCGAAATTATAACTATCGATGATTCTGATGCTCCTAGTTCCATGTGAATAGATTAGATGAAAGCGCCTAGACTGCTTGATGGGTCTAAGCTCAGAATTCAAAAAGTATTGAGTTGTGATACATTAAACGCAATGCGTATACATTATTTTCTCCAGTGTTGAAGGAGTTTGTAACTAATTTACCCTATATTTACCTGTTTTAAGTAACGTTTTTCTAGATTAATAGAACAGTTTTCTGTATTTCCCGACGCGAGGTTTTAAATGTTATAATTTTACATGAAAGTCTTTTAAACTGTTTAAAACCTTAGAAATTTGGTACGTTTAATGCAGGTAGACATTCCAGTGTACATTAAACAAGAGTGAATGTTTTTGAATAAATAATAGTAAATAACCATAGTAGTGTGCTGGTTTTCGCTTCTTGACGGTGATGCTGATTAATGCTGGTTTCCATCCTAATGGTAATCGCTGTGTAACGTCCCTGGTATTAAGATTGTTAGGACGGTTTTCGATCTCAATAGCTTCTCTTATGGTTAGTCGGGTCTTATGTAGTATATTCGCGATGAATTTTGTAATGTCGAAATCTATGTTGTGAGATGTACCGTTTACATGTTGTGCTAGTGATGTTCTCTCATTTTTGTTGACTGCATTTCGGTCTTCTCATTTTCTTACTTGAATTCTTCTGTTGGTCTGCCCTATCACCCATGTAAGATTCTCCCCAGTTTTTACATGGAATCTCGTACACTCTTTAGCTTTCTAATGGTATTTTTGTTTTTGCGAATAGTAGCATGTTTCCAATCTTTTTGTCGGTGTTGAAGATGGTGTCGATGTTGTGTTTTCTCAGCACTAAACGTATTTTGCCCGTGTCCCCTTTGATGTACGGTAAGTGCGCTTTACATATCGATGTTTCTTCTTCTTTTGGTTTTGGATCTCTAGCGCTTGCTTGATGTTTTTCGACTAGAATCTATTTTGTTTTAATGCCAACTTCACCTTTTTTAGTTCTTGATGTTTATTATCGTCTTCAATCATTGCGATCTGGTTATTAATGTTTTGACTACTGACTGTAGTTGCGCTGGGTGATTATGTGACTGCGCGTTCAGGTAGCGATTTGTATGGATTGATTTTCGGTATAGTGTGTATCCCAGGCTGCCATCTTCCTTTTTAATTATTGATTCATCCAGGAAAGGTAGTTGATTGTTTTTTTCAATCTTCATTGTGAATAATAAAGCACTAAACGTATTTTGCCCGTGTCCCCTTTGATGTACGGTAAGTGCGCTTTACATATCGATGTTTCTTCTTCTTTTGGTTTTGGATCTCTAGCGCTTGCTTGATGTTTTTCGACTAGAATCTATTTTGTTTTAATGCCAACTTCACCTTTTTTAGTTCTTGATGTTTATTATCGTCTTCAATCATTGCGATCTGGTTATTAATGTTTTGACTACTGACTGTAGTTGCGCTGGGTGATTATGTGACTGCGCGTTCAGGTAGCGATTTGTATGGATTGATTTTCGGTATAGTGTGTATCCCAGGCTGCCATCTTCCTTTTTAATTATTGATTCATCCAGGAAAGGTAGTTGATTGTTTTTTTCAATCTTCATTGTGAATTTGATCTTCTGATATATGCTATTTAGATGCTGTAGAAACGTCTGTAGCTTCTCTTCACCATGGGACCATATGATAAAAGTATCGTCTACGTATCTTAGCCATAGGTTAGGTTTGTCGCTTGCTGTTTCTATTGCTCGGACTTCTAATTCTTCCATGAATAAATTCGCTCTGACTGGTGATAAAGGTGATTCCATAGGTGCTCCTTCCACTTGTTTGCATCGCTGGTTTTTGTAGATGTAGTAATTGTTGTTTAGTAAGTGTGTTCCGTTGTAACATATCTACTGCTTCTATTACTGGCACGTTTGTGAATAATGAGGTTACATGAAAGCTAACTAGCAGATGAAGTGGCTTGCGTTCTTGACGTAAGATTCTGCTTCTTCGGCATAAGGTTGCAGTATAATATTAATAAACCATATACGTACTGCAAAAAAATACTATTTAATATACTACGTACAGGGTATACAACAGCCCAACGCACAATATAGTTTTACGTGGATTTGATGAAAACTTTAATATTACCTTCTCGAATTATTTTACAGTAAATATATTCCGGAGTGCTGTAATTTGAAAATTTACCAATCGAATGGTGCCTTTGGATACGAATTACTTTTGAACATAACCGGGAAAAGTAAAGAAAATGTAACTTTTTGCAATTAAAATCAGTTATGCCTTGGAACAATCAAGGAAAAATATTTACTACGTAAATGTCATTTAGGTAGTAATGCACTGCTTGACTATTAGATTTGTGTTATAGCAGATGAAAGTTATAATCTTATGGTAATCCGCATGGAAGATGTATGACGTAAGAAATTGTAAGATTTTTCAAACACTTATCGAATTCAATTTTTTTTTAAATAATTTTGATGTATGTATATATAAAGCAGAAAAATATCTTCGCTGTCATTCGAATGTTTTCAATGAACAATTGATTTTTAATCATTCGATGTTCTGATCATTCTAATGTTTCCATTGCATAGCTGTTTTTTTTGGATAAACGGAAATTTTATTTTCTTTATTTTGCGGTTACAATGATAGGCAATCCGTAGCGAAAGGCATCATTCGATGCGTAATATTTTTCTTTACAGCACACCTTAATATCTTTACTGTAAAATAATTAGGGGAATTAATATGAGGGTTTAAATAAAATTCACGTAAAACTGTATTGTGCGTGGATCTATTCTATACCCTGTAGGTCCTTACGTTGTTGCAATTTAAAAGTTATTTTATTTACAAGACATTTCCTTATATTATAGATTTATTAGAAATGTTTTCAGGTAACAATAAGCGGGAGATATACGTAATAAACTATTTATTACATATTTTTTGGTAGATATTTTATAGATTAAGAAAAGGTTAAAATTAAACAAAATATTTTATTATTTCATAGCAAAAGTGTGGAAGAAAATAGATCTAATTAAAATTAAATCATTTGAAGTCTTTTACTTTCATTTAATAATTCTTATTAAAACATAAATATCAATAAAATTACTTGTAGATGTTTATTGAACGTAGTAGTACCTGGTAGTACCTGAAATGCAGGCAGCACCGAGCTTTGGACGATCTTTCGTAGGTGGACATGCCCTATTTCAAGAACATACTTGATCAGTGGCGCGCGTATGCGTCATTATACTATATCGGGGGGTATAATGCATTTAATGCCTTAAAACTAAGTCGGTATGTATTATTTTGATATTACATCACGAAGTGTTACTGAATATAATTGATGGCTAGAAGCTGTAGGTTTAAACCAACATTAATTTCTAGTTGCTACATTTGTTTACATATTGACCAATTCTTCTTAAGAAACACACTAACGTCACTAACATTTATTTTCCATAAGATAAACCTAACAAAAACATGTAAAATAGTATCTTCAGTCGTAAAATCCCCAATTGTTTCTCTTTCAGTGTAGCTTCTCTATTACAAATAGTATTCGCCTCTAAAACACTAGATTATGCTAATAGCATTTTAAGCGACTAGTTTGAAGTAGTATTTTACAATTAATAAGAATACGTGTATAATAATATATAATATTTATAATGCAATATTAACTGCGAAAAATATTTCTTGTTGAAAGAAAACAAGTATGTATTTTCTAAGCTACGTTTCAGTGACTTTTTCTTTCTTTCATTAGTTTATTAGGAATCTTTGAGGCACCTTTATTTTTCAAAAAGTTAGTCCAATTTTGTTAATATTAGGTAAACTTACATATATGACAAATAAACAGGATTTTAATTTTGATTCAAAAATCGTAATTGAAACTGAAAAATTAATGACCTAATCGTAAGTGCTGAAACAGCAGTAAACGTTAAACGTTATTTTATTTCTATCAATTAACTGGTTTACTAAAAATGTCAGTTAACCAGTGACCAAAACAGCTTACATGCATTTACAGCCCAAATGCCCTAAATGCTAATGGGGGAATCCCTCACTACCACCTGTAACTATTAAAATAATATATTTTTACTAAAAAGACAACAGAGCATTTTAATTAAGAGGTGCTTTAGTGTTAATCTTTTACCAAACGTAAAAAAATATCATTTTTCATCCTAACGTAAACCGCAACATGAACGGAATGAAAAACGGAATAATGAAAGGCTTAGCAATTCTGATAAATTAATAATAAGTTAAAAAAGTTTAGTTTAGTAATACTAATAAATAAATAATGTAACCATCCATGCACTTCCAAAAAAATCTTCTTTTTAGTAACCAATGATTTAATGTAATGTATGTTGATTATTAAAGCTATTAAAAATTTATATTTTATTTTACATTTACAAAGCTTTACTAGTACTACTAAGTTTGTACAATGTAATTCTAAAAATTTAAATTGTGTTTAATGAAAAGTTTCTAGGGCACCACTGTGTTTCGGTGTATAGCCATAGCCAATGCAGCTACAACTTAAGTAGGAGTACTTACCTGTGCGCAGACGCGAAAAGTAATATCTTTTTCAATTTGTAAACAATCAACGTCAACAAAACAAAATTTGAAAGCGAAGAAGATTTAAGTGATATAAAACCAAGATATAATCGCTGTAAAAGAAGAAATTGTAGCTCTTGTAAGTATATATTAATTTAACAAGTTTGCTAATTTCTAATTGCGTATTACTTAGCTGATAATTAAACATTACAGAATTTTTATTAAGAATGATTGTTATCAGCTCATAAAATAAGCGTAACACTATTACAATTACTAATTACAATGAACTAAAATGTAATGACATTATTGCGTTTGTTACTAATAAGGTATAATTCTAATTTTGTATTCAGATTATTATTGTGTTGCCTTCCATATTTATCATTTTAATTTTATTGTTTTAGCAACCTATAATATTGCTGCCCTAAACCAATACTGAGGTATCTTTAGACAATGAAATTCTTGTAAAGGATATAACGAGATATTCACATAAACAGTGCCACCAGCGAAAATTTAACTTTAAAGAGTATCTAACTACTGCTACAGGTAGGTGAACTTATTCTATTTATAAAATTCAAACCCTATAGCCCTCCATATTGGGATGCCCTGAAAATTAATTTGCCTCACATTAACATTTTTTGCCGGCAGTTATAATTTTTAAAATACATTATTAACACTAATGAATAATTTTTGTAGAGGGGATTGGTTTAATAGCACCCTAGTAATTATTTTGAAGCTATATAATCTAAGTAATGTTTGACTAAAAGATTGTGATGCAACATACAATAGCAGCTTTTGGTTTTGCACTGCATAAACACCAAGAATTTATTTTTATTTATTATTAATACTATTATCTCCTTATATTAAAGACAATTTGCGTATTAAGGTAAGAATATGTGTGTACCTCTATATGAAAAGGGCCCAGATCTTCGATATGAATTAAGTTATGCACATGCCCAAGGCTATATTCAAGGGGGGGGGGTTTAGGGGGTCTGAACCCCCTCCCCGAAACTAAACTTAATACTAATAAAATGACAACAAAATAAAATTATTTTTCTATTCTGCTTCCCCCACAAAAATAAATTCCACCAGAAATAAATATCTGACTACGGCCCTGAGTGACATGCCCATAATAAACCAAAAACATGCTTTAAAACAAAAAAAAACACGCATATCTCTAGGTCACTTTCATGATTTTTTTATTAAATTTTGTATTATTAAGTTAAGAAATATCCATTCTTCAAAAAATATGATTTAAACTTTAAACAGTTGGTAATCAGCAACACTGCGAAGATCTGGACCCATTCCATGGCAAATCATCACAGCTCACAAACCCGACCATCTCAGATTTTCGTGAATTTGGTAGGATGCTAAAGGACATAAAGTAACTTGCGTATGTAAAGTTATAGCGCTTAGTGATACACAGTATTCATATAGCAGGGCTGTAAAAGTCGTAAAAAATGTAAAACTTACCTTACAAGGTGAACAAAAACAATTCATAACTCTACTTGTAATTACTGTAGAACTTTCATCTTAGGCTTGTTCTAAAGCTAATAGATCACAGTTTTCATAAAAAATTGGTTTATAATAAAATATTGAATTTGTCATTCCAAGGTCACATGTTTCGTCCTTTGACCTTGAATATCTAAGAAAGTATACATTCAATTTTTTTTAGGAATACAGTATGTTATACAGCTAGATGTAGTCTATCTTTGGTGTACGTTTCATTCTGGGAAGCCTTTTGGGAACAGGACTAAAAAAATTGTTAAATATGGTCGTTACACACTTCTTACACCAAACATGCATCTGGAAGTTCAGTCAAGAGTATTGTATTGGCATTTAGTATATATCTGTGAAGAAGCCTGCAAATCGTATCTACTGAGACAAGTATAGGTATGATATTGTACCTGTACCTGCAGATACAGGTAGCTATACAGGGTGTCCCAGCCAAAGATGACACATTTTAACACCGAAAACTGACATAACAAAATAAATTATGCGATTTTCACGATTAAGTTTTATTTTGTGTTATTGTTTCAGCTTTGTTTTAATTTTTTCCCATTTCTACAAGGTGTTAAAAAATAATTGCCTATTTCTAAAGTTAAACTCTTCCACTTTTCAAACATCTATAAATTCTTAACTTGCTCTTTAAGATTAGAGAAGTCATTAAAATTTATAAGAAACGGTATATGTATATTAAATTGCAAAATGTAAAAAAC
The DNA here is from genome assembly GCA_929113105.1 of Agrypnus murinus. Classification (NCBI taxonomy): domain Eukaryota; kingdom Metazoa; phylum Arthropoda; class Insecta; order Coleoptera; family Elateridae; genus Agrypnus; species Agrypnus murinus. The sequence continues at coordinate 46,074,665 of OV816023.1, forward strand.
ACAACTTTAAGTTTTGTCAAACTAAATCTTTTAATATAAGTTGCCTTTTAGGTTAGAGTAGGTTAGGTTAAAGCAGGTGTCGGCAACCTATGACCCGCAGGTCACCAACTGACCCATTTGAAAATTTCAAGTGACCCACTAGAGTGCAAATGTAGTCGTGACCCACGTCTTCTTAATAGTCACATTTTGGTTGATTTTGACCTACAGCCAAAAAAGGTTGCCGATGCCTGGGTTAAAGGTTAGGTAAAAAGTTAGATTATAGGTAAGGTACAACGTCGTACTTACAAAAGTACGTATGTATATAATTACATATGCACTTAAACACATAACTACACAAGTACATAAGTACATAAACTGAAAAACTAGCGCAAAGTAGTGAAAATCACATAATTGCATCTTAAATATTTTGTTTAGTCAGTAGTCGGTACTAAAATGTGTCACTTTTGGCTGGGACACCTGTATAGCTACTTGTATCTACAGGTACAGGTACAACATCGTACCTACCTATACTTGGCTTAGTAGATACAAGTGCAGGTATCTGCACAGATATATACTAAATACCTGATACAATACTCTGGTCTGAACTGCCTGATGCATGTTTTATGTAAGAAGTGTGTAACTACCATATTTAACAATTTTTGTACTCCTGTTCCCAAAGGCTTCCCAAAATGAAACTTAACCAAAGGGAGAATGGATCTAGCTGTACAACATACTGTATTCTTAAAAAAAATCTAAGGTACACTTTCTTAGACATTCAAGGTCACAGGTCACATCATGTCACCTTGGAATAAAAAACTCAATATCTATCTATATATATAAGAGGGAAAGATTGTCTGTCTGTCTGTATATATGTATGTATGCGATTTTCTCCGCAACCACTGGACCGATTTGGATGAAATTGGTATCATTGGAAAGGTCTTGGCCCAGAATAGAAAATAAGTCCAAATTGGACTCTGATCGGCCATCGTGGTCCGAAATAACAGCGAAAAACCCATATATGGAAGTTAAAAATGGGTACTGAGATTGATGTGACAAGAAAATATATATAGATCTCGCACAGCAAGCTAGCTGCTGCCGCGAGCGGAAAGTAAAAACATGTAATTTCAATAAAGCGCAGCAGAGCGCGCCGGGTATTTGCTAGTTTTATTATAAAACTGTGCTCTTTTAGCTTTAAAACAAGCCTAAGATGAAAGTTCTACTATGATTAGAAGCAAAGTTATGAATACTTTTTGTTCACCTTGTAAACGTAAATTTTACATTTTTTAGCGTGTTTGCAACCCTGCTGTATGAATACTGTGTATCACTGAGGGCTATAACTTCGCATACGTAAGTTACTTGATGTCCTCTACCATCCTACTAAATCTCACGAAAATCTGAGATGGTCGGGTTGAAAAGTTCATTTTTTTGTGATGATTTGGCATGGAATGGCCCCTTAACTAAGAGACGCTTTTGACAGCCAGTAATTAAACTCAAGACCATAAAACTAGTTTCTATGTGTTCCTAAGGAATCATTCTATAAGCATGTACAAATAGCTCAATTTGTAACAATTTTGACCTTCCTACATAAAATCGTTTATATCTCAAAAAGTAGAATCGAAGATCTGGACCCTTTTCATATAGAAGTACACATATTGTTTCGTAGAGACACTAAGTAATTAAGCAGTGCATAGCTACATACAGAGCGTTTCATTGAAAACAATCCACATTTAATATCTTTTAAAGCTGCTTAAGAGTAGGGAAGAGTGAGCCACAATTGGTGAATTTTCAGTTTTTGAGTTTAAATTTAACAAAGGAACATTTTAACTTTCGAATAGGTGGAATTAAAAGTTTAGTTAATTGACAATCATATCCGTATATTAAACAGTAAAAAATAACATAACAGATAGAAAACTGCAAATTTAAAAAATTAAATTTTTGACCCATTGTATATCACTTGTGGGGCACAATGAATCACCACATGTTCCACGATGGGTCAACATACAATGAAGTAAGAGCTGATTTGAAAGTTCAAAAATAATAAGTTTTATTTCAAAATATAAGCATAACTGATAATATAAATAGTAAATGATCGTGGGTCCGAGTCTCACTTGGAGCGGTGGGATTCTTCTGATTGGAAGATTCCACCACCTCAACTATGCATGTACGTTTGAGATTGTGTTTTATGTTCGATGGGGGACATACGACCTTAACTGTTGGTTCCCTCCGTAGAGTAGGCATGAAATTGAAAAAAAATATAAAGACTCAAAATAATTTTAAAAATGTACGTTTTGTTTATTTAAAATTTAAATATTTAATATTTAAATTATTATATTAATCAATCATGCTATCATTAAATAGTAATATAATATGATTACTTCAAAAATTTAAGTAAGAAATTATAATGTTACAACATGACCCACTGTTCCCCATAAAATTCGACCCATAGTGAATCACTAGGGCGTGTCAATTTATTTTTTATTGTTTTTATGATTTTCAGAATTTCAGAGGTGACTAGTGATGAAATTGTGTATTTTTACATGCCGAGTCCAAATCTAACTTAAAAACCAGTATAAAATGAACTCTACCTTGGTCAATTTACATTTAAACTTGTTTATTTGTTTAATTAAAAAAAAGCATGCGTAGTTTGTTAATATACCAACAATCCGTTTTCTTTCAAATTTTCTCTTTGATATTTCAGCAGTTGTAGTTGGAAAAGAACATGTCTTGGTCCCTGAGTCCAGTGACTGTTGTAGTTCACCATGCAAACACCAACGCAGAACTCTATTATCATCCTTAAATTCTCCAGTTTTTTCCCTTTTAATTGGTGTTTGGAGATCCTCATAACTTTCTCCTGCACTCGCTTCCACTTATTATGATCAATTACAACAGCAGAGTCAAACGCCAATGTAGGCAGCTGTTGCGATTTCTGCTGTATATCTCAGTCCTGTGTGGTGTCTAAAGCTAGCCAAGGCCATAGGCGCCCGCAGAAACTTGTCCAGGGGGGGCAAGCTTAGAATGAACGGTATGCTAGGGGGGCAAGCCTAGAATAAACGACATGCTAAGGGGGGCAAGCTTAGAAAAAACGGCATATTATACAAAATTTTCAATAAAATTCAAATTGTTCAACTTCCAGGGGGGGGCAAGCGCCCCTCCTTGCCTCCCTTCCGGGCGCCTATGGCCAAGGATATATTAGTTAGGCCTAATTCCAAGCCAAATCACATAACTTAAAAACATAACCGTGATTTGATATCTCAGATTTTGTTCATTTTTTTTCTTTGCATAGATACATATGAAATTAACATTAAATTAATTTTTCAGATTTTTTTTGAATGAAAAATGGCCGAACTAGAAATTTTGAAAAATTTCGATTTTGATGCAAATTCTGCTACTCGACACTCTACATCATCTAACTAAAATGATCATAATTCCCTTATTTCTTGAGTTATCTGGCTTATCCAGGTGTCAGATTAAAGCTAGTTTTTGGACCTTTTAGAGTATATCAAGAAACGTTCAAAGATATTGCACAATAGAAAAGTAGCAGACTCCGAAGGCAAATTTTAGTGTTTTTGCAGGTCTTGACATTGCTCCTGTGTTACAATTATCACTCCTTTGAAACTTTTTTAATATAATCATCTTAGCATATACTTGGTATGGTTAAAAAATAAGAAGGGTGTTTTTTGTAGATTTAGAAGAAAAGATATTTTTGAAAAAATCTGTCTTTAGAGCCTGCTACTTTTTTACTGTGCAATGGCTTTGCACGTTTCTTAATATACTCTAAAAGATCCAAAAACTAGCTTCAGTCTGACACCTCAACGAATCTGATAACTCAAATAATAAGGGAGTTATGACCATTTCAGTTAGATGATGTAGAGCGACGACTAGCAGAATTTGCCAAAAATCGAAATTTTCTTAAACTTCTACTTCGGCCATTTTTAATCCAAAAAAATTTGGAAAAAATAATTTATTGTCATTTCATATGTATCTACGCAAGGAAGAAATTTGAACAAAATCTGAGACATTGAAGCACGTGGCTTTAGTCGATTTGGCATGAAACTAACCTTAGGTCTTCTGTATTATATTTGCATCTGCTTCGCTTTTGGCTGGAAGCAGCAGCAATACTTCCTTCATCACTAGAAGATAACTTTTCATGTGTCTTTCTCAAATTTCACAGATGCTTCTACTTCCATTACTAGTTTCATCTCTTCATTTAAAGTAGCTCTCTCTTTGTTTTTCAATCTTCACTTATTTTCGTTCTGTTCTGTTTTTGTCTCCCTTTCCTTCTGTAACTCTTGTCTTATAATCTCAGAGAAATCAACTGATGACATCTGATGAGGTCCAACACTACAGATTTTGTCTCTTTGACTTTTTACAAACGCAAATTCTAACACAGGGATTTTGTTATTCCTTTCTGCAGTAACGGGATATGTGCACTCCACTAGCTCAACCTACGAGTACGACAACCTACATCAGATCAATTCTTGATGTCACACTTTTTTCTTCCAGCTTGCCCCTACCCACAGATATCTTATTTGCTTGTTCCCAAATGGTTTTCAGCTTTGCTGTAATTCTAACTTAGCTGTTTATGACAGGTTGAGTGAATTTGACCACTGATGCATTAATGCAGTCATTAAATCACAACAAGTTGGTCATTGGTGCAATTTCTTTTGTCTTCGTCACTGATTTCTCTCAGATACAATTCATAGTTAACTAAATTTTTGACAATAGGCAACTCAGGTATAGGAAGCTCTCTGCTTGGCCCAACTAAGTAATGCAAATGAGTCGAGGCTTTTTCTCTGGTTTTTACCTTGGCCATTTTAATTCAAAATCAGCAGATAATAACTTATGTTTTTACAAATTCCAACAGGAATAGGTGTCACAAGTATTTTTTAAAGTATGTTCAAATTGCCATTAACATGCCCATGCATTAGCCAACCTAACGGGTCAATCTGACCTAGCTAGACAATATTTTAAAAAATCTCGAAACACATATTCTGATTTTGCACATTGAAACATGCATTTTCATCACTAGTACTTTTTTCGGAGATGACATTTTTGAAAATGGCACGCAGAATTGATTGCAGAATGACAAAGAATTGACACGCCCTAGTAGACCACTTGGCCATTTTGTAAACAAACTTATTGAATATAGCCTAAATTGTATTATGTTACTTGCTTAATAACATAATTGAAATGGAAATAAAATAAACTGAAGCAATATCAAAAATAAACCTACCGGATCATAAAATTTGACTTTGTAGTCGCCAAAACACGTTTTCCTTATTTTTTTGCAACTGCTAAACAAGTTCAATATAACCCAATAAAATGTCTATTAGTACTACTAAAAATGACCACCAAAGAGCCACAGCTTTACTAATACACATGAGTATGATGATAACTACAATAACCCATTGTGCTTCACTCTCCCTTACTATTCAACGGCAAAAGAAAAATCGAAATCGGACAATGCGTTCGTGAACTATGTTAGAAAAATGCAAGAAATAGCAAAAATAAGTTTTTTAGTAATTAACAAACTGTACAATTTCCCTATTTCTTAAAGAACAAACTTAATACAATAACAATAGAATTTGAAAGTACCAAAAACATCAATTTACAAGAAAATGGCATTAAAGGAAGGTGGTCTGCACAAATTAGCTTATAAAATGTTCAGAATATTGTTCATTTTGAGTCTAGCAAAGTATATTTTGTAAATAAAATAATGTTTTCAGACTGCTTATTTTATTAAATTCTTTATTTAGCCATACTTATAAAAATACACATATTTTAGAAATTATTTTAATAACAAGTTAATCACCGACGGTACATAATACAACAATACTACATGTATAACTTACTTTATCTACGACCACCATAGAAAGTTACACATTCCGCACAATCTAGTAACCGTGAAAACGATCAATTGCACACAATCTCCAAACTGAACGGTAATGACCGTGAGAAATGATTTCTCACGGTCGGTAGTCCTATTAAAATGCCATAGATGTCAGCACTTGCAATATTATAATATTTTTAATTATTTGAAATATAATAGTTATTTATGTACAAAGGGCGTTAGAATGATGATAATGCCAGGAGGGCGACGATGTTCCAGACCGAGGGCCTGAAGGAGCCGAGGGATGGAAGTCACCCGATGGGTATTATCATCTCGTAACGCTCGTGGTGCATACAAAATTTTATTTTTCACGCGAATATGTATAAGTAGAAAATTAGTTTTAATTTATAATTGTTAGCGTTGCCAAGGGCGTTGTTTACATACAGGGTGCCCATTATGTATGGAATATAGTATATATCTCGGTAAATATCGACTTTATAAAAAAATTGTTATATAAAAGTTGTTTAACATTTTATTTTCCATAATACGATAGCATTCAATTGTTTTTATTTCAGAAAACAAATGAGTAAAATAACACTTTAATTTCTTAAATAGCAATGTACCGTTTCATTAGGCTCATTTGATAGAGATTTTTTTTCTCTTTTCGATGACCTAAAATCTTAGTACCCTTATATTAGAAAATTTGAAAAAAATGTAAAAAATGTTTATTAAGTTAATTTCACCAATAACATGAATCTAGATATCCGAGATCGTAAAGTATCTCGAATTATTACCCTAAAATAAACAGATGTGCATCTACATAATGTACAAAACAAAACAAATGAACAAAAAACAAAATAAAACAAATGAACAGAAAATTATGTACGTCTCTTATAAAGCTTGAAGACAAAACGAAATTAGCAATAAAATGGTTTTCATGGCAATAAGTGTTCAAAATGCTCACCATTAACTGCAAGGCAGTGGCCCAACCTATCACGAAAAGCTTGAAAAGAATTTCTGAGCGATCTGGGAGAAATTGCTGCAACTTCATTTTGTATTCGTTGCTCTATTCGGCCAGATTCTGGGGTCGGTTTGTATACACTTTTGATTTTAAATATCCCCAGAAGAAGAAATCGCAAGGTGTAAGATCCGGAGATCAGGGAGGCCACTCCACAGACCCTCTTCTGCCTATCCAACGGGCCGGAAATACCACATTTAAATATCGCCGTACATCTAAATGATAGTGGGGCGGTGCTTCATCTTGTTGAAACCAAAGATCATCAAGATTTGCTTGGCAAGCTGGAATAATTTGCTGTTGCAATAATTGCAAATAACGGTCACCAGTTAGAGTACCACGAATAAAGAAAGGTCCAATTATGTGATCTGCACAAATTCCCACCCATACGTTTAATTCTTGTTGTGTTTGGGTATGATTTTGGATCATCCAATGGGGATTTTCAGCGGCCCAATATCGACAATAATTATGCCTATTTACATTTCCATTTAAACAAAACGTAGCCTCGTCAGAAAAAACAATATTATTAAGAAAATTTGGATTTTTGTTGATTCGCTCCATCATAAATTCACAAAATTCAACACGTCGATCGTAGTCATCTTCGGATAATTCTTGCAATCAAGTCGGTTTGTACGGATGTAATTTTTCTGAATGTAATATTTTATGTATTGAACCTTCACTTACGTCATGGTTTAAACTTAACTGACGAGTTGAAATGTTTGGATTTTCTTCGATTTCTATTAAAACATCGAGTTTTTTATTTTCATTTGTCGCAGACCTCTGCGGACCAGTCTTCACCAGATCTTTAACATTGCCAGTTTCCCTAAACCGTTTCAAGGTTTTGATAACTACTGACTGGGTGATTGGTTCTCGATGTGGATAACGCTCATTAAAAATTTCACATACTTCTAATTGTGTTCGTTTGCGATCCCCAACACCGACCATAATTAAAATTTCTATACGTTCAGGTTCTGTTAAATGAACCATTTTTATTTTTCCATGTACCAACAACTTAATTAAATAAACAAACTTCTGTCACAATAAAAGCCTACAATCAATTGTTAAAGCAAATGAAAGAGATCTCGGATATCTAGATTCATGTTATTGGCGAAATTAACTTAATAATCATTTTTTACGTTTTTTTCAAAAATTTTCTGATATAAGGGTACTAAGATTTTAGGTCAACGAAAAGAGAAAAAAAATCTCTATCAAATGAGCTTAATGAAAGGGTACATTGCTATTTACAGAAATTAAAGTGTTATTCATTACTCATTTGTTTTCTGAAATAAAAACAATTGAATGCTATCTTATTATGGAAAATAAAATGTTAAACAAATTTTATATAACAAATTTTTTTATAAAGTCGATATTTACCGAGATATATACTATATTCCATACATAATGGGCACCCTGTACATTTATAAAACTAGGAATTTTTATGTTTGTTGTTGGATGGTAACAACTTATTTACTAAATTTACAAAAGTCAAACAGATCAACAAGAATTTAAATTTAAATGTTTTTGTTGTTATCGACATAAACAAAAAAAATCTTAATAACACTAATGCCATCTAAAAAATAAGTTGATTTTAGGTAAGAAATTTTTGTCAGCATTTAAGTCGGTACAAAAGAATTCGTGGATCACGCGCCCAGACACTACGTGCAAATACTCATGCAAATATTTGTTGTATTGCAACATACTCGTACGCAAACATAGTTTCTGACCTAATGATCCAAATTACTATTGAACGTAACGCCGGCTCTTATTGTGAAGTAAACTATAAGCGGACGTTATGAATTATAACGCCCGCTCAGAATACCCTGGTTGTTATGGAGATGTTTATGTAGTTCGTACCACAGGTATAAACAACAAATAATATGCAAGTGAAACATAAAATGTTATAAATTTTAAATAAAGGTTAATTTATTTTGTTTAATTAATGCTACCACCAATTCATTAAATACACCGTTTAATTTGATTTTGCACCACCGAGACCTTTATTATTCTTAGCAAACGAACACCTTCATACACTTTATTGCGCTTGATATAATTCCAGCGGACTAATGTTGACTGGGATCAGGGAACCAACATTGCCACTTATGAGCCTCAAGTTTAAAAATATAATTATTATATTTTCACACTAAACCGTTTAAAAATGTTTTTTAAAATAAAAGTTTTTACGCTTCAGCCTTCAACGTTTTACATATTTTAATTGTAAAGTTAAACATTGATGACCTATATATAATAATAGTTATATAATCTATAATATTCTAGATTGAAAATATTGTTTTGAAAATGTTAAATATTTATAAAATATGAAGATCTAAATATAAATTATTTGCTCGAAATGAAACATTTAGCGAACGTTTCTAATCATACTAAATTTTATGTTAAGTTTTATTTGTATATGAAATGTTTGTCAACTATAAATAAAAAATACTTTTAAATATTAATTTTCTAATATCATAGAAACATTTCCTTTTTTTTAAGTTGTCACTTAAAGTTGTTGTCCATAAAACGCAGCCAGATTCGTTACAAAAGCTGAGGCGTCGTCTTGTACCAGTTTGTACATTGTTTGTCAACGCCAGGGACGAATTTGAACAAAAGCTATACCATTGCCTAGCTATAAATGATCAACATTTTGAACATCTTAGAGGCTAATTCGTATACTTTTTCTTTACTTTTGACAACCTTGCTTATTTTTATTTGTTGTTTTTGTTATTTGATTGTTTTGTTGTTGAATTTTTTCTAACTTAATTTAAGAACAAAGATATAAGGAAGAATATTAATAAAAATAGTTTTTTTTTATATTAGTACTTGCAAGTTGATTATGCAAGATATACAGTCTGTTCGATTTAACCCCCCCCCCGCTTTGTATCGCCTTTATTTTCGGTCAGAAATGATATAAACCATATACAGATATAGAAAAACAAGTTGGAAGTATCTACGAAACCATATGTATGATAAAGAACGCGCTAGTAAAATAAAGAAGGGTTTATATCGGGTCACGCCTTTGCTCTTCTTAGTTTGTGTTAGTGGGGGAACACTCGAGCATTAAAGTTGTTTAGTAAACTACAAACCGAGCATTGGTGTAGTTTGTAATTGAAAGAGAATTTCATGATATTAAATTTTCCCAGAATTAAAAAAATTATTTGGCAAATTAGGACCAAATAATCACTTGCTTTTTAAGTAGCTTACAATTTTTAGCCATAATAACTGAAAATAAAATAAATATTCTTATGCTCGAATATTCTCCCACTAATAACACAAACTAAGAAGAGCAAAGAGGTGGCCCGGTATAAATCCTTCTTTATTTTACTAGCGCGTTCCTTATCATACACACATATGGTTTCGTAGATACTTCCAACTTGTTTTTCTATATCTATATATTATTAAATGGTATAGACTTTTCTATGTTCCGGTTCAGAAAACTTTGTATTTACTAAATCGGTGTCAGCGTGATGACATCTTCAAACTTTTTAAATTACATGATATGTATTTTTTACTGAAATCGATAGAGTATTGTGTTCTCTTTTCAACCATAATAAATATAAGTACCGTACTCTCACATCAGAAAATTTTTAAGAAAAACGTGAAAAATAATTTACGACTAGTAGGCTTTGATTTCTGGTTCTCCAATTAATAAAACAGAATTATCTAGCAAGCTTAGGTAAATAACGAAACTTTAGTTCTTCCAGCGGCGTATTTACAATTTCTTTCGGGTGAGGGGGGTACTCTATTATAAAAACTTCGAATTAAAATGTAGAGCAAAAAAACAGTACAAAAATAAATAATCAATAGAATAAATGGAAAAACTTATTTTAGAATTCTACTAATAGATAGAGAGCCGCCACAGGAAATTATTGATGTATTTCTTACCATACCAAAAAGTATTAATTTTATCATATAGAACACGAGGAACAAGAATATGGCCATAAAAAAATTGCATCTCAGTTGCCCTGCAGAGGACGTTCGTTTAAAATCGTTCGGGCGGTCTGGCACCCACGCGCGACTTTCCAATGTTTCTGGCAATTATGGTTTCGTATTCTTTGCTATCATTGGTATCCTTTATTCATGTATATCAAATAATACACTTCAAAGATAAATAGCAGCACTTACACTGTAGCTCTCTAAGCCAAAGCACTTAAATCTGATATCCTTCATTATACATGAGATGGTAAAGTTCAATTTCACTGGTTTATCTTATCATATCAAAAACGAGGAACAAGAATATGACCACAAGAAATGTGCGTTTTAGTCGCCCTGCAGAGAGCGCTCGTTTAAAGTCTTTTGGGCAAGTCTGGCATCTACACACAACTTTCCAATATTTCTGGCAATGATGCAAAAAGTTATTAGAAAAAAGTATCAACTGATAAAAAGTATGTCACATGACCCTTCCACTAATGCAATGTTCAAGGCCGTCTGGCCCCCCTCACCAGACTGTCTAATGATTCTGGCAGTGGTATTATGCAAGAGATACTAAGCCATAATTTCCAGAAACATTGGAAAGTCGCGCGTGGGTGCCAGACCGCCAAAAAATTTTAAACGAGCGCCCTCTGTAGGGTGATTGAGATGCAAATTTCGCATGGCCATATTCTTGTTCTCATGTTCGATATGATAAGATTAATACTTTCTGGCATGGTAAAAATACATCGATAATTTCATATTGCGGTTTTCTAACTATTAGTGAAATTCTAAAATAAGTTTTTCAATTTATTCTATTGATTATCTATTTATGCACTGCTCTGTTCTACATTTTCCATAATATTTAACTATATTTCTAGCTACCTCTATTTTATTTCAATTTTAAATCTTATCTTATTTTCCACTCTTCTGTTCAGATTAGTGCTTATTTTCAATATACTTTTTTTCTGTTCTATCTATTTACTTGTTCTTTCAATTGATTCTAAAATGTATTAACTTTCCCAACTTTACTTTGATTCTAATTATTTGTTTAGTCAGAAAGTTTCATTCCTTGATTTTGTTAATATGTTTTTTGTGTATATCAGGCTTGCCACGGTTGCCTGTTGTCTTATCTATTTATTAATTTCCCAATAGAAAAATATATGATTATGATGTATTATTCTGCAACCAGTGCTTGTTGGTATGTTACTATAAATTTCAGAATTTTCCACATTACTTGATATTTTATAAATTAGTAAATTTTCAACTTTTACCATTGTCTTAGAACATTGAAATAAAACCTTTGTTTTTATCGTCGTTGAAAAATTAGCTTGTAATGCCAAGATACTTCAGTTTGTTTTGTATAGAATCTAATGTATTTTTATGTTCTTGAATCTAACTTTTTGTTCAACCTTAATTATAACAATTATCCCATAAAAATAGCATTTTATTATGAATTCGCAGTGATGATTAATACAATTTTATTTCAGGAAGATTATGAATCCATCAGAGCGAAGTACAATACCAACATCTGAGCCTTCAACATCTTCTTCTTCTTCTTCTTCATTTTCGTATTATGATGATCAGAGTGATCGTAAAACACTTCTTCAATTAGAGAAGCAGCTATTAGATATAAAAAACAGTGCAATTTATAATGCAAGTAATGTAACTGGTAATCCTAAGTATAAGCAGTTGCCAAAGACAAACTACTGTCAAGGGAGACCGCCTACGAAGAGAAAAATAAGTGAAATGAAAAAGAAATACATGGATCTTAGAAACCAGTGTGCACAAGACAAGACTATTTTAAACCCTAAAAAGAGATATTTAAGTTATCAAAAGCAGTGCAGATCTGAGACTTTATTAAACTGTCCGACAGATCAGGTAAAGGAATCTACTACAGGAGGTATACCAAATTCTTTCCTGAAGGCTGTAAGTGCTTATGAAAAACAGTGCTCCACAAACACTTTTCCGTTTTCTCTATATGATACTGAAGTTATAAAGAATCAACGATCAGATATAAAAAATGAAGTAGTTAGAAAACCATCGACAATAACCAAAAGTTGGGAAGAAGATAAACCTGAAACAATAACTAATCAATCAGCTCTGAAAGAAAACTTGAGCAGTGATTCATTTACTAAATATGGTGTGCAAGGTGTATATTTTGCAGATTTTCTAGAATCAAAAAAACCATATGAGCAGCATCTACGTGTTCCTTCTAGTGCACCTTCTACATCTACTTCTAAAATTATATTGGATTGTAAACATCTTACAAATGATGACTTAATAAAAGCACACGAGGAAAATTATACATATATCTGTAATATAATTACTGGCACTTCAGATTGCGTCGATCAACAAAATTGCTTTAATCAAAATCCTGGAGATTATCTTAAACGTATGATCAGATACAATACCAGTACTTTAATTTTCAGAAGTGAACAAAAACAAGTACTAGCAAATCTTTTAACAGAAACACTCAACAAACATAGTGAGTTGGATTCTAATACACATACTAAATATATTTCGAAAGTACTACTACCAGAGTTATGTTTGAAAATTTTTATGGACACTCATAGTATGAATTACGATCAAGCTACAGCATATTTGGAAAACATGCCGTTAGAAGATTTATCCATTTAATCGAATGGCCAAATTTTTCCTACATTTTAAATTGCAATTCTTATAAGAATATAAATGATTTAAGCACATATTTACTTAGATTTAAAAGCTGAGTCAAAAGTAGTAACTATTTGAAAACTTAATTCAAGAATAGGTAAAGTATTTAAGGAAGTGACGGTAGATGAGGAACTAGACTAGAGAGAAGAGTTTTTTAATGAATACAGTAAAACAAACACTAACAGCATTTTATTAACATTGCTTCACTTGTGCCTTCAACGACGTCATATACCATTACACTAGTACTGTACTGGTAAAAATATATTTTTCCAGAAAAGTAAGTTTCGCTAAAAAAACATATTATTCTTGTTTTACATGGTGTGACATCTCCTTGTAAGTTTTTATTAGTATATTAAAGCATTAGTTGATCACAAGACACGTTTTTAGCGCACGCAATCCAAACGACCCGCGTAGCGAAGAACAAGTGCGATAAAACGTCTTATGAAACTAATACTTTATACTAGCTTTTCTATTTGCATTATTTTCTAATCATTTGAAAATATAACTTAGTTTTGAATAAAATTTGTTAGAAAGACTCTTAGGTACTGTCACAGTTGGCAACACTCAAAATTCAAATTCTGCATTTGTTTTTTAAATTAACCCGCAAACAAATTAACTTTAAAATATCACGCTTACGCTGTGTGCAAAAGAAACAGCTGTAATAGCTGTGCTTAAAAGAACGGTGCTGTCTTAAAAGAACAGCTGTTCAATAGTGATATCAACTTTAAAAAATAAAATTTTACTGTTTCCGATATCCAAATAAATCTCTTCTGGACAAGCAAATGGAAAATAGAAAAAAAGTATTTACAATACAGAAGATATCAGAATTTGTTCATACAAAACTCAAAAAGTAAAAAGTTTAACTCATTTAACGCTACACACTTGTTTCCGTCAGGCTGACATCAGACGGCGCTAGTCTCATATAACAGCTTTTAACCTCCTGTTTAATAATCAGACTTTTATTCTTCCAAAAAATTAGTGCTTGGTCATCAAAGTTAGCGCAGGTCGGTACATTTGTCTTCATCCGATTGTCATCAAACTAAATATAACATGAAGAGCGTTTTTGGCAATTATAGCTTTGGTTGGGGAAATCAAACTCATCTGGTTTACAGGGCCGGATTTAGACTTGATCTAAGCTATTTGAGATATGGGGCCCTTTAGTATGGGACGTTCTGAACGTGCGGCATTGGGACAAATAATACTGCAGTATATTTAAGTATACGAGGCCGACACTGAAAATTCTTAGAAAATCAAATAAGGATTAGTTTTAAAAAAATTTAAATAATTTTATTGTTTTTCAAAATATCCCCCTTTAACATCAATACATTTTTGCATTCGATGAAACTAGTCCTTAAAGCAATGATGCCACTCTTCCTGAGACACTTCAGAAACCAGGTTTTTGTAATGTTCCACTGCTTCATCTGATGACGATAAAGTGATCCCACGCATTTTATCTTTAATTTTAGGAAACAAAAAGAAATCCCAAGGTGCTAGGTCAGGGCTGTACGGTAAAAGGTCCATGGTGCTGACTTTTAGGGCAGTCACATACTCAGTTGTTACTTTTGCTTTATGCGATGATGCGTTGTCATGATGTAAGATTATTTTTCCTTTAGGGCGTTTTTCACGAACTTTTTCAAAGATTTGTGGTAAACAGACATTTGGGTACCAATCGGCAGTAACGGTACGTCTATCTTCTAATGCTATAGTAGCAATACGACCCGTTTAAGAAAACAACTAGCAAGCATCTTCTTACCAGCACTGCGAAATCTTCGAACTTTTGTAGGCTTAGGTTCGGTTCAAAAGACCCATTGAGCCGATTGACTTTTCTTTTCCGGATCATAACAATAAATCCAAGATTCGTCACCAGTAACGATATTCCAAACCAAATTTGAAGTGCCGCCTTGGATTTTTTCCAGAGTTTTTCTGCACCATTCAATGCGTTGTTCTTTTTGGTCGGGAGTCAGTTTATGTGGAATCCATCGACAACAAAATTTTCTCACTTCTAACTGTTGATGTAAAATGTTTTGTATTTGACTCATACCAATGCCCAATGTCGCCCGAATAAATTCATAAGATGTCCGTCGATCTTCCTCAAGCATTGCTCGAACAGTAGCAATATTTTCATCAGTAACAGCAGTTCTTGGGCGTCCTTTACGAAATTCATCACTAAGAAAAAGTCTCTTTTGAATTAGCTGTACCAATTATAAATTGTTGCCTTAGACGGGGCTTCTTCGCCAAATGCACTTCTAAGCCGATCTTCACATTGTTTAGGCGTTAATGACGATTTCAAATCGTAAAAAATCATAGCCCGGAAATGTTCTCTAGTCAAATTCATTTTTGAGTGAACACACAATTGTTAAATTATGATAATTAAAAAACTATTACTTAGAGCAAATCGGACAAACTAAACGGCAATCAACTCGCAAAACATTAAAAAGTAGCTGTCAACTAAAAACAAATTTCATTCGTTTTTAGAAACATGGCATTCTAGATATTATCAGTGTTCCCCTCGTATATGACAATTGCTCACTCGGACCATTTTTTGGGGGGCCCCCAAGAAAGTGGGGGCCCTAAGCTATAGCTTGTGTAGCTTATACATAAATCCTGCACTGCTGGTTTATCATCGGATTGGTGAACTCGAATGTGGTATAATTTTTTATAAAAGGTAACTAAAAAAATGAATTTGCATATAACATCAATCAGATGTTTATTTATTTGATCTAGAAATCATTTCTCATCATTGCGGTGCGTGTAACTGACAATTACAGTAGTACCACTCATGCAGGTGACTTCTTTCTATTGCGCCTGCGTCACTGCGTACACTTTCGAAGCACGACAGAAACGTGCATAATCTAACCTAAATTCACAACCCAACCTGCGAAACCCTACTCAACTACTAGGGTTATCTGGGTTGCTTACCCGAACTAATTTTCGAACCTAGGTATAACGTGGTGTAATATACGAACGTTCGTTTATCAATCCATCAAAATTAACATACATTGGAGCACTTGCTTTGTAGGGGCGGATTAATGGTACATTTGGCCCTAGGCTAAAGTTAACTTTGGGCAGTGTCAGTTAATTCAGTGTCAAAAGATTTTTGAGATCATAATACGTAGAATATTTTGTAGGCTCGTAAAATAGTCATGTCTGCTAATTTTAAGTTTATTAAAGAAATATAAATACAGTAAACGATCACAAAACGAAAAAAAGCAAAAACACTTTAACTAAATGCTCTTCAGGGGTACAGTTTACTCGAACCCGGAGTTTTAGGGGGCCCGGGATTGAATTCGGATAAGGACCTTTTTTTATTGTCCGGAACAAGAAGGGCTCCCAAAGTCTAGGGCCCCTAGGCAATAGCCTACTGTGCCTAATGGATAATCCGCCCCTGTGCTTTAGTTACTTAACAGGTCAAATTGGTTCAAAACAACACTGAGGTGGGTAATTATTCAAAAAATAGATAACCATAGTTTGATATTTAAGGTTCTACATGTTCATTAATTTAATCAGCACTTTTGGAAAAGTCTACGTTTATGATGATTATTTTTGGTAGAAAATATTCACAATATCTTTAAACACAAAAAATTCCAGAATTGTTGGTCTGATTTGTCCTTAATCTACATTCCACTTCTTTATTTTCTTAAGGTGGTTACATTGGCTCTTTATTTGAAAAATAAATTGCTGTAGTATTACATATTAATACTACTTTTTACTTTTTCAATTGTATTTTCACGCAATGAAGTTTTGAAGATTCTTGGGTTTTTTAGACTGCAAACACTAGAATATACCACGTTTTAAATGTTGCTAACAATTAGTTATATTTATGGTATATTCCTACCTTTGACTCACTTGTATTTTATCTTAGATATAGTTTACGTAAAGTAAGAAATAATAGGTATGTAAAAGTAAGTATTTGTGCACTTTTAATGTAGTATTAGCACTTGTGTGTATCTACCAAATGGTTTAAACCATGGTCATTATCCATAGATTAAAAGTAGCTCTTGGGTGGGGCTTTTTTGAAAATGAAATAAAAAACTACACGTTTCAAAACTCTTTATTCTTATTTTTCGCCTGTCACACAACATATATAAGCTGTATATAGGGTGACCATGGCTGCTAAGACATATATGATGCCAATAAAAAAAATGACTTTTCATTATTGTAAATTTTAAACTTATGTGTCAATTTTTGTTAAGTTTTTTTCTGAACAGATTAATTTTAGTTTTAATTAATCATGTGACATATGGAATTGATGGTTTGTTTCCTGAGGATTCAAGACTAACCACCATTGAATATAAATTTCTATAAAGTTTTCATTATATATAAAACAGGATTTACACAATAACAGATAAAGTATAATTGTAAATGTTAAATTTTGTACGATTGATGTATTAAAATGTCTAAATGACGAACAGAATCAAGTTATGAGGACCTTGTAGTCAAATTGTGTATGGTATGACCGATGATACGTATGTAATACTTTGTTTTATTAGTGTGATATTTAAGCATGTGTAAACTCTTTTTAAAATATGAATAATGTGTAATAATACGAGTAATAGTAGTAACTTGCAGTTTTGGCGGTTCTTATCTGAAACGTTTTGTTTTGAAGAATTTATCACAAAACCTATTGTATGTGCTAAAATCATTAGGTTGTTTATAATTTGTAATTTCTTTGAAAATTGCACTTCTGAGGAAAAAGGTTGCAGAAAATTTTTGCTTGTCGCGTTTGGTACAGGTACCTTGTATAGAGTTCACTACTCTGTACATACAAAAAGGTTTTACAGATTACGTAAAGTATAATTAGTGAAATATTTGTGTATAATGTTTAGAATTTTCACAATATGCATTGTGCCTATATTTAAGACATATAAATACTTATTATTTACAAATTCTGCGTACTCATTTTATTTTAATTTGTAGCCTTTGTGTGCAAGATTATTTAGTATTTGTGATAAAAGGGAGGCATATGTACTTTTCCACAGATATTATTTTTTTAGGTTAAAGCAATTTATTAATTTAAAAATTGTATTTTAACTGTATAGCAAGTATAACCATAATTTGTTAATAATATTTAATCAGAGAAGAGTAGTTACTAATTTAAATTATATATCTAGTTCTATTTATTATACTTTATATTAATCAAAGTATACTCCACAAATTATCTTAATGTTTGGCATCTAATTGCTATGGCTAATTATAGGATGTTGTACATGTACATACAGTACTATTAAATTAAACTGCAATATGTGCAATATACTTTATGTTGCATTTGAAAATAATCAAGTAAAAGCATTATGCACACATAGACAACCAGATATACAGCACGCTATTTTATACAATTTAGATATATTGCACAGTAATCTGGGGTGGGTATACACAGCTACAGAACATTCTTAAAATACTTATATTTTTGTTATTTTTTATGTTTAAAAAAAATCTTCTTGTAAGTAAGTTATTTTAACATAGGTTTATAAAATTATAGTTAAAAAAAATTGTTTTTGGCGCTCCGTTGGAAAATAGGTTTACTTTTTGTTTTTACTTTTCTTGCAACCAAATAAACTTGCAAACTTCCAGTTTGGAATATACTCTCTATGCATTAAGAGCTAGGAGTTGATCTAAATTTTCTTACTCTTTAGGAGGTTAGCTAAGTTTTAAACGTTTTGTTCTATTTAAATCAGTTTTTATTGTACTCTAGCTTTAGATTATAATTATTTTAAATAGCACTAGATCCTAGATCAATAAAATTTAGATCAACTCCTAGCTCTTAATGTTTAGAGGGTATATTCCAAAAAAGGAAGTTTGGAAGTGTAAGTATTTTGAGAACGTTTTGTAGCTGTGTATACCTAACCCTTATGCTTTTAAATATTCTTAAAGTAGGTATTTATAGTTTTCTGCTTTGAATTGATGTTCTTCATAGAAACAGTATTTTTAACACTTAGAAAAGTGATAGGGTAGATTCGTTATAGAGAATATATTATCGTAGATAGAGAATTTTAATAAAACACTAGCGCCTTGCTCTTGCATCTCAGATATTATTCAGATGTGACTGTAGGTTGTATTTGAAAAAACACTACACCGGTCATTATGATTCTTCTCTATCAATTTCTAGGTGTCATCCTAAAACACTCTTGTGTATGTGTGTACAAAAATCACCTTGGTTTCAAAACTGTTAGTTTACGTATCCTTTTAAAAACTTATACTTTATACTTGAAAGACTTATTTACTCGTATATACTCATACATACGTATATACTCCAAAACGTATTTTATATTGTATAGGAATCATCTCCACTACACTGGTACAAAATGTATAGATAATCTTGAAATAAGTGTATATATGTACAATAACTAAAAAATATTTTATAGTTAATAAAAGTATTCAGTTTTGAATATTTAAAAAATGTCCCTAGAAAATGTAAAGTAATAGCAAATTTTTATCTAATCTTATTTTACTTACATTATCAACTTATTTTTATATGTATACGAATAGAAAAAGTAGTGGAAGTGTTCAAATCTTTAAATATGAACTGAAGTTTTTTTTTATTAAACAAATGTTTTGTATAGCTTAACTGAATTGTTCTAATGTACAACATATCATCTCTTTTGAATGATCGAAGTAGTCTAGTCACGTCTAGTTCTTTTTATATACTGATAATTTTAGTCAAATGTAAATATTATTAGTTATATTTTTATAACTATTGCTATACAATATATTAATCATCTTTATGAAAAATTAATTATTATACTATTTTATTAAAATTATGACTTTGAAATTTTAGGATTCAAGTTTAAGTTACTAAAATTCTGTTATTATTATTAAAAAATATTGCATTTGTCATTGTGAGAAATTCTAAACATTATACCTGAATATTCATTGATTTCATATATTACATGTTACAATGCGGTGCTTTAAGCAACGCTATAGTATATGTAACAATCTCTAAACCATTTATTAGATACATATACAAGTGCTCATAGTTTTAGGAACTTGGGGCACTTTCTACATATATATGGTACTTCCTATCGGTTTTATAAAGCATATCATTTTCCGAAACAGAAAAGGAAACTTTTGCTGACGAGACTAGCTTCGTACTACGATAAAGATCAGCACATACGTAACCTTGCAGGTCAGAAAATAGTTTGAACACATACGAGATATTTTAATTTTCTAAAAAAATTCTTCTGAGAATTCTGCAACTTTGTCATAAATTATTGTAGAAAAAGACAACGTAGAAGCTTAAAGAGTAAATATTCTAATAACTTTTTCCACTCCATGCCCAGAAACTACGATTTTCCTCTTGCAAAATAGTGAGGAATATTCAGTTTTCCTCTCTAGTGAGGAAAAGTGCAAAATAGTTAGAAAGATTAATTTTCCCTATCTAGAAAAGAAAAAATTGCAGGTGCAGTTTCGGTAGTAAATTTATCGAGAAGCAAATTTTCGTATTTAATTCGTAATGCAATTCATTGTATATTTGTAGAATAAAGTTTGTTTTTAAAGTTGAAGATTAGCAAATGTTATAGTTTGCAGACAATTCTTTTGGGACATGTCGTGGAAGAAATGCTGTGTCTAACATGAGAGGAAAGCGCTTTTCTCTCTCGCTCAAATGCCTCACTCGCTGACGCTCGAGAGGCACACCTCGAGCTCGAGTAAAAAGAACCGCTTCCCTCTCTAGTTGGACAAATAACTATTTCTGGCTTTCAAGTGTTTTAATCGATATTAAGTTATGCGGGCCAACATGAGATCCGGAATTATTATTCAGCTCCGGGATCGATTTCAAGAGGCACTATGGTGCTATCAAGATATTGGTGCCTGTAATAAAATTAAAAAGCTATTTATATCTTTAACATTTACCACTTTTATTGGACTTGGTGAAAGCAATAGAGAAACACAGTAAAACAAAAAAATTGATTGACAACGTATTATGTTTCTATATCTATAGGAGAAGTTGAATCTCCATATTTCAAATCCAACCTTGAACACTCTCTCTTGACGATTTTGCTATAGTTAGTGTTGCTAATTGGAGAATATGTGTAAATCGCATAGTTGTGATTGTTGGTAACTTAGTATATAACTGATTCTGCAGTAACAACTATTATACTTTCTCAAAAAAAAAGAGACAATGTTCAAGTCAAACTTTAGATTGCACAAGCTTTCGATTATTTCTATTTCGGAGAAAGATCCATGTTTTTTTTAGTTTTAATTTAATTTGTTGACTTAAGTTAGTTTAATTTAATGTTTTATTTTAGCTTGATTAGATCTATAAATTTTATACTGAATATTACTTTGAACAAAAAGCTTTAATTGATGTCAGTATTAGTATAACGTTTTGATATCTTATACTATATGTACGTATGCTTAATAAATTTTAACCAAATGCTTAATTGCAATGTTATTTGTATGCTTAAAGACAGTTGTATCTTTAAATACAATAATAAATGCTTATGTGTGAAAATTTAAGATTATTTCTTGTATTTAAAAAAACGGAGATGTTTTTCCCAGCCAATTCTTATAGTGGATTATATCGCTTAACAGAGTTAAGTAGAATTTACTCCGAAAAGTACTCGGATGGGTAAACCACGAGCGCAGTGTACTTACCTATTGTCGGTCTCACGTTGGGACTACAACGAAGGAAAGATAGCCAATGTATTTCTTATGGGAGTTTGTGCTTCGTTGTTGCCACCTATTTCACTGTATGAATCTATAGAAATGTGGATTAAGATTCCAGAAGTTCTAAACCTTTCAAAACAGTAACAGAAAAAGTGTAATCGTAACCATACAAAAGGAAGATTTAAAAGAAAGTCTTATTAACATGTATTTGTTATTTTATTAAACATTACTTGGAATTGTTACATCGTACATGTATCTAAATATCCGATATTTTATTACTTATACTTTTTTGTTTAATTCTTTCGTCTTCAAATTCTTTCAACATAAAAATAACGGCTGGTTAGCTTCTGTATGATCTTTTTAATCTTTTAATTCACAGGTAAATAAAGGAAGTCCCAAACGCAATTTTAACGGTAAAATGATTTATCATAATAAAATCATTCATTTGTTCAACTTGTTTCAAAAGAAACTTGCAAAAACGGAAATTTAGGATTAGCAGCAAATGCAAAGGATTTTAGTAAACAATAAACCCTTCTGGTTTTTCTACTTTTACTTCGTGGAACTACATAATACAGTTTGTACTTACTGAAATTATAGCATAACGTTTTTTGTCAGCACTATTATTTGTCACCGAACGCATATAAGCAAATTCATTCAAATAAATTTAACGCTAATTCAATTGTTACATGTCTACTTGATTTTTTTAAAAACTCTTGAACTCTTGAGTTGAACTTTGATTGAATAATAATCAAGAGTTTAATTTTCTTAATAAAAAAAATCAAGTATCCATGTAACAAGCGACTTAGCGTTAAACATATGACAGTTCTTCAAAGAATTATTTTTTTTATTTAAACTTGGAACTCTTGATTGTTTTTTAATTTTTGTTTTAAAACTTTAAAAGCAATTATCTCGGAAATTTCTTAATACAGTATCATACTTTTTTAGCATATTTGGTCTTAGCATTACATTATCTTTCCAAATCCATCATAAAAATTAGGGTTTCCATTGAAAAGATTTTCGTTATTGTCATAACTCGGAAACAAAAGACGATTACACTAAAATATGTCTCCTTTAAGATAAAAATCGACGTGTTCGAGGATTTTTCCCAAAAATATTTAATAAAAGATTTATTTCGATAGTTCTAGACTTTATACGCGCACTATATGAACAGCAAGTTTTGAAGTTTTGTTTTACTACCGCTGTCAGAAGAAGTGACTACCTGCAATATAACTTACTCGAACAAAAGGGATTATAAAGGTTTATGCAGTTACAACTACAATATTTAGAAAGTGTTTTTAAAAGTTGCTTGCAAGATGTTTGGCAACCCCGTTGTCCATAAGAACACACACTGTAGTCTCAACGTGAGACGACCAATACATGTCTCCGCTGCCTCGTTTCACACCCACATATCCACTCTGCGGCTAAGTGCGCTCCAGCACCTCAACACCGAAAGATTTAAGGGGTTAAACATTATGTATATATGCATATATGTACTTTCAGCTGATTTCGGAACTTTTAAATGTCTTCAGATTCGGATATTTCATGAAAAAGAACAGGAATGTCTGAAGAACTTATGTCTTATCTCTTAAGGAACATGACCGACAAACTTTAATTCAATGTAAAATTTTATGGTGAAAGTGGGTGGCTGTTCTTATGTATGTACAGTTACAGAAATAAGTAATGCATCGCCTTCTATGTGCGCCGATTTAGTATGCAACACACCTTACACATTAAAATAAAAGGATCACAACTTTTCATTATTAAAAATAAATATTTTTTAATGCCTAGATAATGTGAAAATTAAGTATAAAATTTATAAAAGGGTCAATCCATACGAAATCGACCAAAGGTTGTTGCTCGACCACTTTCGATTTTTTTTACTCTTTGCCTGAATGTTCTCTTATATTTGCAATGTTGAAAAATGCCTTTATCTTATTTTTAGCTGTTTTTGGTTTTGCGTCAGCACTTATTCGTTTACATCAACTTACCGTGTTTTCCACAAAAATCGAGCTTTGGAAAATTATCATAACTTAGTTAATATTTGTGCTATCGCGCTGAAACAAGAAATAATTTACTCTATAAAAACTATTCTATATGAGGATAATAATTACGTTTACTTACCTATAAAGGAAACGACCAGAACTCGCTTCCAAAGTTGAACTACGAGTTTTGAATAAATGCAGGATTTAACTTGAAGAATAACTATGAAGGAAGAAGGTTTAAATTTTCTGCTGTATATGTCTCTATGTTAGTACCACTTGTTCTACAAAAATGTTGCCAACAAATCTTTTTTGTTTTAGAGACATGTAAACATGACGTCATTCACGATTTTTCGGATGTTTGACACCCTGAATCACAAAAAGGAAAAATCGGGAAATTCTAAAAATTTCACAATATGTAAATATGCCATAAATGTCTTAAATTATCCTCATATAGAATAGCTTTTATAGAGTAAATTATTTTTTGTTTTTTGCGCGATAACACAAATATTAACTAAGTTATGATAATTTTCCCGAAGCTCGATTTTTGCGGAAACGATTGCGAGTTTTTGCGATCAGAACAAGAATCTCGGGGTAAAAATGCCGGGGCGCCCATAGATAAAAATATGAAAAATAAATACATGGCAATATATATGGGTCATTCTTTTTGAACTCAACCACCGGCTGGGTCCAAAAATTGGCGCAACTTAGAAAAGCCAGCGCGGACTCATTAAGCTTGAAACCTCTACTTTCGAATTTCACTGTCTCCTATATGAAAAAAATTTTTCTATCTGACGCCATTCTCGATGAAAAAAATGATAAACTTTCAAAAATAGCAAATTGTTTTTCTCAATTTTGCTCGAAATTGAAGCACTCTAGGAAAAAAACGCAGTGGACAAAATTTATGGATTCTTTGACGAAGAATGCGATGCCGTTAAAAATATTTAAAAAATATTTCTTTTTCTAATTTATTCAACTTAAAAAAAATTTGGAACTGGATACGTGTTTACCCTGTTTTAGGGGTCAAATATGATTTTTTTTCATATAGGAAACATGTGGCATTCGAAAGTAGATTTAAAATGAGCCCCCGCTGGCCTTTCTAAGTTTTGAACCTAGCCGGTGGCTGAGTTCAGAAAGAATGACCCATATATATATATATATATATATATATATATATATATATATATATATATATATATATATATATATATATATATATATATATATATATATATATATATATATATATATATATATATATATATATATATATATATATATATATATATATATATATATATATATATATATATATATATATATATATATATATATATATATATATATATATATATATATATATATATATATATATATATATATATATATATATATATATATATATATATATATATATATATATATATATATATATATATATAGTTGAAAAGGCGTTTAATTTTTTTTAATTTAATAAAATCGGGATTAAAGGTCTGTTTTTTGTAACCAGGTTGTTAAAAAAGAATACTCATTATTTGTTATTATCTATATTTCGCAGTTGATTAACTGCTTCATCAGGAAACACTAAAAGTTAATACAATGATTGACAAATTGATCAAGTAATAAAATTAATGACTTACACTTAAGAGTAATAAAACGTATGACTAGCATAAACTTATTTCTTCTACAATTTGCTTTATGTTTTTCTAGATTATTAAAATAATTGAAGATAAAATTTTTAAAATTTTGTTTGATAACATGTCAAGTTCAAAATATGACATGTGACATATGAAAATATACATGGTGGAACACCATCATTTGTATAGGGTAAAGATACAAAAGTTACAACAAATTATTATTATTTTTTTTTTTTTTTTTTAATATTAAATTGGAAAGAAAATTGTTTGTAATGTTGCTTAAAAAAGATCATGTTTAAAGTTAATAATATTGATTTTGTTTAAATTTTATAGATATAGGAATAGACTTAGATGTTTGAATTTTTTAATAAATTGCAATAGATGATGTTTAATTGTTTTACATCAGTTTTATAATTAATGGTGTTAGGTTCGGCTAAAATGTATGCCATTTCTAAGAATAGTCTGTTCTTATATCTGGGTTCAATACATAGTATTTTTGTGTTGTTATAATTGAATTGATGTCCTGTATTTACAGAATGAGTAGCTAAGGCACATGATTTTTTTCCTAGCTTACAATCGCTTTTATGTTGTGTTATTCTTTCTTTCATCCATCTAGATGTCTGACCTACATAATAGCAATTACAAACTCCACATGGTATTTTGTATACTAGATTTGACTGTAAAAGTAAGGGTGTTTTATCTTTAGTTTTTGTGAATAAATTTTTTGTGGTCTTTTTGTTGTATTTTGCTATTTGTAAGTTGAGGTTAGGGTTGTTGTTACTTTTAATTATTTTTATGATAGGGTTGGTAAGTTCAGGAAGGTTTGGAAGTTTTTTAAATTTGGTTTGATTATTTGGATTATCTAATTCTATGGGACCATCTGGATATTGTGTATTATAAATTAATTTTTGTAGTAATTGTTTTGGATACCCATTGTTTAAGAAGATGTTAAATAAGGTTTTTAGATTGTTTTTTTATGAATATGTCATCACTTATGTGACAGACTCGAAGTTTCATTGCTAAAATGCTATTAAGTTTTTGATTTAAAGGGTGATAAGAATAAAATAAAATAAAATTTTTCAGGCCGCTACATTAACTTTTATTCTTATCACCCTTTAAATCAAAAACTTAATAGCATTTTAGCAATGAAACTTCGAGTCTGTCACATAAGTGATGACATATTCATAAAAAACAATCTAAAAACCTTATTTAACATCTTCTTAAACAATGGGTATCCAAAACAATTACTACAAAAATTAATTTATAATACACAATATCCAGATGGTCCCATAGAATTAGATAATCCAAATAATCAAACCAAATTTAAAAAACTTCCAAACCTTCCTGAACTTACCAACCCTATCATAAAAATAATTAAAAGTAACAACAACCCTAACCTCAACTTACAAATAGCAAAATACAACAAAAAGACCACAAAAAATTTATTCACAAAAACTAAAGATAAAACACCCTTACTTTTACAGTCAAATCTAGTATACAAAATACCATGTGGAGTTTGTAATTGCTATTATGTAGGTCAGACATCTAGATGGATGAAAGAAAGAATAACACAACATAAAAGCGATTGTAAGCTAGGAAAAAAATCATGTGCCTTAGCTACTCATTCTGTAAATACAGGACATCAATTCAATTATAACAACACAAAAATACTATGTATTGAACCCAGATATAAGAACAGACTATTCTTAGAAATGGCATACATTTTAGCCGAACCTAACACCATTAATTATAAAACTGATGTAAAACAATTAAACATCATCTATTGCAATTTATTAAAAAATTCAAACATCTAAGTCTATTCCTATATCTATAAAATTTAAACAAAATCAATATTATTAACTTTAAACATGATCTTTTTTAAGCAACATTACAAACAATTTTCTTTCCAATTTAATATTAAAAAAAAAAAAATAATAATAATTTGTTGTAACTTTTGTATCTTTACCCTATACAAATGATGGTGTTCCACCATGTATATTTTCATATGTCACATGTCATATTTTGAACTTGACATGTTATCAAACAAAATTTTAAAAATTTTATCTTCAATTATTTTAATAATCTAGAAAAACATAAAGCAAATTGTAGAAGAAATAAGTTTATGCTAGTCATACGTTTTATTACTCTTAAGTGTAAGTCATTAATTTTATTACTTGATCAATTTGTCAATCATTGTATTAACTTTTAGTGTTTCCTGATGAAGCAGTTAATCAACTGCGAAATATAGATAATAACAAATAATGAGTATTCTTTTTTAACAACCTGGTTACAAAAAACAGACCTTTAATCCCGATTTTATTAAATTAAAAAAAATTAAACGCCTTTTCAACTATTTATATAAGGTCGATAAATACCCGTTGGGTTTTTTAATATATATATATATATATATATATATATATATATATATATATATATATATATATATATATATATATATATATATATATATATATATATATATATATATATATATATATATATATATATATATATATATATATTGATAAAGGGTACCTTGTCACCTCCAAAGTAGATACCCAGCATACGTTGTCACCTCATATATAACGTTGTGACCTCCGTTTTCGGAGGTCACAACGTTTTGCCCTGTTTTCGACTGTATAAGCATATAGATGGTGTTAGAAGCCTAAATTCAAATTTTTGTCTGGAGGTGATAACGTCATACTTATACTCACAAAATTAATTTTTAGTTCAGCTGTAGATCGCTGGCGTTGCCGTCGCTGTTAGTTGTATAATTGCCAATACGATGTCACCTCCGCCTGTATATGTTGTTTTTTGTATCAGGTACGGTACGTTGCAGGCTCCACACATTGGCAACGTTGTGTACAAGACCTAAACCACTCAGGTATATAGAATTCCATCGAAACCAGTACCCCTGGCGTAGTTTAGGCCATTTCACGCTACCTGAATTTTTACAGACACTTTTTGGGTATAGTAGCAGCATTTAAATAAATATTTGTAAACTACTCAGAAAATTTAAGGGATCTCTTGAATTGTACGTCATTTTTAAATAGTTAATGATACTTAAGAACAATAAAATAATAATTTCTATTTCATTTAAAAAGTTTTGAATTGAAAACGACTTTCTTTGAGATATGAAAAAAATTAAATAGGAAATACGTTTTAGTCGTAATTATGTATAAATAAAAAATTCATCTTTTTACAAAATGATCATTTCGGATTTACTGAATTATTATTATTTGATTATTATTTTAGGAATTGTCATATGACATATGATATATTCATTCTCGCATCCACAAAGAAAGATTTAAAATCTTTAAAATCTTCAATATTTTTAGTATTACAATTAATATAATTAATATAATTTTCAAAGAAAAATAATTTTACTAAGCAAAATAATGTAACATTTGGTATGTAGTTTGCAAATTTCACCAAATTACCCGGTTAATAAAGTTTTCATTGACAGTCTAACTATGTTTACATTTGATGAAGGAAAGAATAAGTCTGAAATACTCATTTTGTAATATATATTATGTAATTAGGAGATCAAGCGATATTTTAAATCCAAGATGTTTAACGCCGAGGCGCCAGCCGAGGCATTATAACATCTTTGAGGATTTAAAGAAGCTTGATCTCCGTATTGCATAAGTTGTTTTATTTTATTTCGTATTTCAATCCTAATTTTTCCCTTTTAAAATCCATCCGAATTTATTGTATAAAGAAGCAAGTTGCCTTGTCTGTGTCATCATACGCGTAACTAAGGAGATAAAAAACAGCATGCATGCATGCATGTGGCTATAATGCAACATCAAATTATTTACGTTGCCAACAACAACGGAGATCAAGAACGTCTTGAACTCCGGTATCATTGACAACGGAGATCAAGATATACTTTATATTACTAATTGTGGTATATAAAGAATTGTTTGAAATACGAAATGAAATAAAAAATATGAACTGTTTATATTTTTACATAATTACGACTAAAACATATTTTCTATTAAATTCCATATTGTAGCGGAAAATAAAACCTTACGTCATAATCTTGACATGAAGCTTTACGTACTGAAAGGCTTAAACAAACGTCAGTTTAACATAAAGTGTCGTATTTTTATTATTAGTATAGTCAATTTTTGCATTAAGTTCTTATTTTTTACTATCTAAAGATAGAGACTTGAAATCTTTTCTAATGCCTTTAGTACTGGACCAATATAAAATGTAATATGTTTAATATGGGGGCACGCCCCCCTGGTGGTTGAGATCCCCATTTTGTACCCCTGATTTAATAACGAAACCAAATTGAGCAAAGTTGTGTTGGGAGTGTTCTTAGGGTCGCTGATTATGAATCCAATGAGAAAATTAAAAAATTCAAATAGCAGACCCAAAATGGCGGCTCTAAAATAACGGCCTTTGATACTGAGAATGCGATTTACGCCATTTCTAGTGATTCTAGAGAGAAATTCAAAGAATCAAAAAGTGTTTATAATGTGATTTTGCAAAGGACTACGCTATTTTGGTTACCTTATTATGTAACCCCTTCGCTCTGCCCTAGTAGTAGAGTCAATTTCTGCATTACGTTCTTATTTTTTACTATCTAAAGATAGAGACTTGAAATCTTTTGTAATGCCTTCAGTGCTAGACCAATATCAAATGTAATATGTTTAAGATAGGGACACGCCCCCTCGGGGGGTTGAAATCCCCATTTTAAACTCCCAATTTAACAACTCGGGATGTTTTCAACCAACTTGAGCAAAACCTATGTTGGAGGGAGCTGTGAGGTCGTTGATTATGAATCAAATATCAAAATTCAAAATGGCGGACACAAAATGGCGGTATTTTAGATTGAAAATGCGATTTACGCCGGTCCTATTGATTTTAGAGAAAAATGAGAAAAGCCAGAAAGTCTTTAGAATGTGATTCTGCATAGGAATACATAATTCCGGTTACCTTATTATGTAACCCCTTCACTCTCCCCTACTGAGAAGCCCACTAGGGTTGATTGAAGGGGGTTACATAATAAGGTAACCAGAATAGTGTATTCCTATGCAAGATTACATTCTAAACACTTTTTGACTCTTTGGATTTTTCTCTAAAATCAATAGAAACGGGCGTAAATCGCATTTTCAATCTCAAATACCGCCATTTTTAGTTCGCCATTTTGTATTTCTTAATTTTCTCATTGGACTCATAATCAGGAACACCAAAACCCCCCCAACATGAATTTCACTCAAGTTAATGGAAAACTTCCCGAGTTATTAAATTGGGAGTGTAAAATGGGGGTTTCAACCCCCCCGAGGGGTAAAACCGCCATTTTAAACATATTACATTTTATATTGGTTCAGTACTGAAGGCATTAGAAAAGATCTCAAGTCTCTATCTTTAGATAGTAAAAATTAGGAACTTATGCAAAAATTGACTTTACTACTAGGGCAGAGCAAAGGGGTTACATAATAAGGTAATCGAAATAGTGTATTCCTTTGCAAAATCACATGAATTTTTCTCTAAAATCAATAGAAACGGCGTAAATCGCATTCTGAATCTCAAAGGCCGTTATTTTAGGACCGCCATTTTGAATTTTTCAATTTTCTCATTGGATTCATAATCAGTGACTCCAAGAACCCTCCCAACATAAATTTCGCTCAATTTGTTTGCGGTATTAAATTAAGGGTACAAAATGGTGGTCTCAACCACTAGGGGGGGCGTGCCCCCATTTTAAACATAGTACATTTTATACTGGTCCAATACTGAAGGCATTACAGAAGATTTCAAGTCTCTATCTTTAGATAGTAAAAAATAAGAACTTAGGCATGTTTTTTGCAAAAAATCTATATAGAACGACTAGATTATTATAAAGCAGGGGATGAATGAACTTTCGTTCAAAGAGAAAAAATTGCAACACATGAAAAAAAACGTTATAGGTCCTGTAAATGATTCTCCTTAGTTATCGTTTCAAGAATTCAGACGCGACTTCTGTCTTCCTTCAGAGATCAAACTCGTTCTGTAAAGTTTCATTGCCGGATTTATAACATAAATAACTATAAATCAAAAATGTTTCTTTTTATAACATTCTATTCGTAAAAAAAATCCTATACTAACATCCTATCCTATTCGTTTGTTGGCGAAGGAAATGGACATGAGCTCCAGATCTATGTCGCCACTGATCAAGGAAGACCTTAGTATGAGGACTGGACACTTGTTAACAGCTCGACATAATGAAATAAGAAGAGTTGGAGACAAGTCTCATTTGCAGAGATAGGTGAAAAATTTTCATCGCCCAATCTTGTTTCCCTGCATTTTATATTTGGATTTAGGATTGATGCATTATGATTACAATTAAAGTAATTGTCAAACAATTCACATAGTTGATTTGGAAAACCCGTTTGCACATCGCAGCTAGGATGCGTGAACTCTCCTAAAGTCATTCTATTTAGATTCCTTATAGGAATCGAGCCCAATTAAGTAAAATACTTGTATTTACCCTATAGCGGAGTTGTTCACATGATAAGATTATTATTTATTTATTATTTAGGCGGAGTTATTTATCGCTCGTAAATAGCAACAAACAAAGTCACTTTAAATCCAAATAAAACATACTATTTTTTTCCACTAGGGTAAAAGTGCCTCCTCTCTATGATTAGAAGTTTAGTCTAGCAATACCAACAATTTTTTATTAGAAGAAAAAAAATTAAAACAAAGGTCTTTGAATAAACCCCAGCGTGGCTGAATACTGGACAGTCAAATGTCGTTTTCTCGACATTGATCCAAGTGTAGGCGAATTTTCAGATATCGAATCTTGGTTCTCTAACTCATGTTTAATATGTATTTATTTTTAAGCGTTTTATATGTATAAAATGATGATGTACTTCAAACAATATTATTGCTTGGGTGATTGTTAAATCTAAGACGGCTGTGAAAACTGCTGCAGCGCTATATTTCCAGCGGTGTGTTGGACGCACCGATTTTCACCCACGTTTCAAGCAATTTTCAGATTCTGAGTCTCGGTTGTTTAATTGTCACTCGAGGGTTAATCAACAACCTGATACTAATTTTCGGTTCACTAAACGTTGTACAAGTCGGATCCAATGTTCAGAAACCGAATCAGGGTTCCTTACAACTTGCCCAAGCTTCAGCCAATTTTCACCCGTTAGGTAAATGCCAGTTACCCATAGAATATACTTAAGTCAAATATCAGATACTATTTCGCTAATTTGCTTTAGCTAGTCTAATTAGTCAATCTCTACATATGAAGTGCCGGTTACATACTTATCACCAAAAACCTTAGCCAACTTTGAATCTTAGGTTCGCTAAACTAACTCCAGTTTTAGCAATCTTCAAAATTCAAAATCTTGGTTTCTTACCCTTCGGCTAAGGTTGGGTCAATGTTCATATTATATTTTGCTAAATTTCTGTAAATGTGGTTTATTGTAAAGATGGATTAGTGGTTGCTAACCTACTGAATTTTTATGAACTTAAACTTACACTGGCAAGACTAAAGTGTAAACTATATTGACTTACCAACTGTACATATGTATTTGCACAAGAAGAGGTACACTATGAAAGTGTTAGGTTTGTACGGTCTCAATATGTGTTGAGGGTCTAAGACATTAATCATTTATACGAATTTTCGATTTCTTCGTATTTATTTTGTTAATGAACATTTTATATCCAACACAAAAATCGACTTTGCATTCAGTTACGGCGAAACAGTAATGGTAGACTTCGTTGCTTGTTTGCACTAGCATTCATTAAAGGAAAAGGATTGTGTAATAGTTGCTTTGTTTCTCAATTACCAGCCTTGGTACTACATTAACATTCAAGATCGGTCCAAGACTAACTTTAGTTTTATTGCGATATCGGTGTCATTTATTGTCCAAAACATTGCATAACGTATTGGTTTTAGCCAATAACAACCAATATTGGGTAACTCTGATCTTTCCATGTCTGAGACCAAGCTTGGTATCAAATTATCATCCCTACTTTAGTCTAGCAGTGGGCCATTTTCGGATATTAAGGTTGTGCCAAGGTTGATAAACATTGTTTCAAACAAAAGCTTATAGTGGTATTTTGTTTTAAATGGAGAGCCGCGATTGCTAACATAATTAAGCGTCAAATAAACTGCCACTTTTAATTCTGATAACGCAATATACCTACTATTTATTTATGGTTTATACAATGTTAACAAAAAAGACTACATTAAGTTAAACCTGTCTTTAATGTGGACTTAAAGTACACGTTCCATAAAACGTACATGTTTTGTCGTTAGTAAGTGCTTTATTTAAAACATAAGTTAAAACATAAATTTACAAGAGGTAGGTACATGTATAACAGTGTAACATACGTATTCTGTATTTCGTTAGATCAACAAATGCTGGAAAAAATGTCTTAAGCAAAAATTCTATAAAAATGTTGATTAATTTGTTGTGTTTCGATTTGTTTTAATCTTAATAAAGTTGGTAACTCTTTTTGTTAATCAAATCACGGGAAATTCAATGGTCCTACATGATACGTGCGTGACTTCGGAAACAACAAGCATTTCTTGTAAAAAACACAATATTTAATTTGTTTATATTAAACTCTTATCGAGTTTAGTAAAAATTAAAAGAGTATCTGCCTTTATTTCAATCGAAATGGAATCTGGATAAAAGCATATTCAATTTAACCGTTATTCCCGAGATTAAAAGAAACTTTGTAGAATATCATATTTATACAAATACTACGTTACATAACTGATTTATGTCTAATACATCTAAATTTCAAAAATGTGCTATACTAATTATACGCAATATTGGTACTGGTTGCGTTCTTATTGACTTTTATTGACAATAACAAAAGAATTCCCTTTTTCTGGTTTTGTTATATTTTCAATTCATTATAGAAAGAAATTTCTTTCTAATATATAACCGATCTAAGTATTTCTAATCAAATTACTAAAGTTTTCATTTAAAAAATACAACTTTATGAAGTAAACCAGAAATCAATGATTATAATTAGAAAAGCCTTATTCAACTAGTCAGTGCTACTCATAAAGACGCTTTAATAGTGTCGAAACGGCTTTTTAATATCTTTAATAACAATTCATAAGAAATACAAAAACGACAATTTTCTATAACTCAAAAAATAAAAAATAAGTAAATCGAGAATGCTCGCTTGTTTTCTTTTGTTATCTGGCCACTAAAATGCCCTCGGCGAGCAATTTAAACCACCCGATTTCAACATCTGGAGACCCACAAGAGAACCTTTTTATGAAATGTGCATCTATGGAATGTGGAGTCAACGCTCTGTATATATAACTGCACATAACGGTGGTATCTTCTGACCTCCGAACACTTGGCAGCGCTGCTGGAGGTAACAGCGAACTATAAGTATCTTCTTATATATAAATTTTGGAGGTCGGTTCGTATCTTCTGTATACTCTATATATGACAAAATAAAACAAGGGAAATAAGTTCCCCTTTCTTGAGATTCGGATTCTTGAGGTTCCCCTCATCACAAATATAACAAATTTTTAGCAATATATCCACGGGAATACCCGGAAGTCAGGCCGTCTCCTCTGTATGACGGAGGTGACAGCTTAACAGGCATCAATATATATATATATATATATATATATATATATATATATATATATATATATATATATATATATATATATATATATATATATATATATATATATATATATATATATATATATATATATATATATATATATATATATATTGATAAAGGGTACCTTGTCACCTCCAAAGTAGATACCCAGCATACGTTGTCACTTCATATATAACGTTGTGACCTCCGTTTTCGGAGGTCACAACGTTTTGCACTGTTTTCGACTGTATAAGCATATAGATGGTGTTAGAAGCCTAAATTCAAATTTTTGTCTGGAGGTGATAACGTCATACTTATACTCACAAAATTAATTTTTAGTTCAGCTGTAGATCGCTGGCGTTGTCGTCGCTGTTAGTTGTATAATTGCCAATACGATGTCACCTCCGCCTGTATATGTTGTTTTTTGTATCATGTACGGTACGTTGCAGGCTCCACACATTGGCAACGTTGTGTACAAGACCTAAACCACTCAGGTATATAGAATTCCATCGAAACCAGTACCCCTGGCGTAGTTTCGGCCATTTCACGCTACCTGAATTTTTACAGACACTTTTTGGGTATAGTAGCAGCATTTAAATAAATATTTGTAAACTACTCAGAAAATTTAAGGGATCTCTTGAATTGTACGTCATTTTTAAATAGTTAATGATACTTAAGAACAATAAAATAATAATTTCTATTTCATTTAAAAAGTTTTGAATTGAAAACGACTTTCTTTGAGATATGAAAAAAATTAAATAGGAAATACGTTTTAGTCGTAATTATGTATAAATAAAAAATTCATCTTTTTACAAAATGATCATTTCGGATTTACTGGATTATTATTATTTGATTATTATTTTAGGAATTGTCATATGACATATGATATATTCATTCTCGCATCCACAAAGAAAGATTTAAAATCTTTAAAATCTTCAATATTTTTAGTATTACAATTAATAAATTTTCAAAGAAAAATAATTTTACTAAGCAAAATAATGTAACATTTGGTATGTAGTTTGCAAAATTTCACCAAATTACCCGGTTAATAAAGTTTTCATTGACATTCTAACTATGTTTACATTTGATGAAGGAAAGAATAAGTCTGAAATACTCATTTTGTAATAATATTATGTAATTAGGAGATCAAGCGATTTAAAGAAGCTTGATCTCCGTATTGCATAAGTTGTTTTATTTTATTTCGTATTTCAATCCTAATTTCTCCCTTTTAAAATCCATCCGAATTTATTGTATAAAGAAGCAAGTTGCCTTGTCTGTGTCATCATACGCGTAACTAAGGAGATAAAAAGCAGCATGCATGCATGCATGTGGCTATAATGCAACATCAAATTATTTACGTTGCCAACAACAACGGAGATCAAGAACGTCTTGAACACCGGTATCATTGACATCGGAGATCAAGATATACTTTATATAACTAATTGTGGTATATAAAGAATTGTTTGAAATACGAAATGTAATAAAAAATATTAACTGTTTATATTTTTACATAATTACGACTAAAAGATATTTTATATTAAATTCCATATTGTAGCGGAAAATAAAACCTTACGTCATAATCTTGACATGAAGCTTTACGGTACTGAAAGGCTTAAACAAACGTCAGTTTAACATAAAGTGTCGTATTTTTATTATTAGTATAGTCAATTTTTGCATTAAGTTCTTATTTTTTACTATCTAAAGATAGAGACTTGAAATCTTTTCTAATGCCTTTAGTACTGGACCAATATAAAATGTAATATGTTTAATATGGCGGTTTTACCCCCCTGGTGGTTGAGATCCCCATTTTGTACCCCTGATTTAATAACGCAACCAAATTGAGCAAAGTAGTGTTGGGAGTGTTCTTGGGGTCGCTGATTATGAATCCAATGAGAAAATTAAAAAATTCAAATAGCAGACCCAAAATGGCGGCTCTAAAATAACGGCCTTTGATATTGAGAATGCGATTTACGCCATTTCTATTGATTCTAGAGAGAAATTCAAAGAATCAAAAAGTGTTTATAATGTGATTTTGCAAAGGACTACGCTATTTTGGTTACCTTATTATGTAACCCCTTCGCTCTGCCCTAGTAGTAGAGTCAATTTCTGCTTTAAGTTCTTATTTTTTACTATCTAAAGATAGAGACTTGAAATCTTTTGTAATGCCTTCAGTACTAGACCAATATCAAATGTAATATGTTTAAGATAGAGACACGCTCCCTCGGGGGGTTGAAATCCCCATTTTAAACTCCCAATTTAACAACTCGGGAAGTTTTCAACCAAGTTGAGCAAAAACTATGCTGGAGGGAGCTGTGAGGTCGCTGATTATGAATCAAATAAGAAAATCACAAAATTCAAAATGGCGGTATTTTAGATTGAAAATGCGATTTACGCCGGTCCTATTGATTTTAGAGAAAAATGAGAAAAGCCAGAAAGTGTTTAGAATGTGATTCTGCATAGGAATACATAATTCCGGTTACCTTATTATGTAACCCCTTCATTCTCTCCTACTGAGAAGCCCACTAGGGTTGATTGAAGGGGGTTACATAATAAGGTAACCAAAATAGTGTATTCCTCTGCAAGATTACATTCTAAACACTTTTTGACTCTTTGGATTTTTCTCTAAAATCAATAGAAACGGGCGTAAATCGCATTTTCAATCTCAAATACCGCCATTTTGAGTTCGCCATTTTGTATTTCTTAATTTTCTCATTGAACTCATAATCAGGAACACCAAAACCTCCCCAACATGAATTTCACTCAAGTTAATGGAAAACTTCCCGAGTTATTAAATTGGGAGTGTAAAATGAGGGTTTCAACCCCCCGAGGGGTAAAACCGCCATTTTAAACATATTACATTTTATATTGGTTCAGTACTGAAGGCATTAGAAAAGATCTCACGTCTCTATCTTTAGATAGTAAAAAATAGGAACTTATGCAAAAATTGACTTTACTACTAGGGCAGAGCAAAGGGGTTACATAATAAGGTAATCGAAATAGTGTATTCCTTTACAAAATCACATTCTAAGCACTTTCTGACTCTTTGAATTTTTCTCTAAAATCAATAGAAACGGCGTAAATCGCATTCTGAATCTCAAAGGCCGTTATTTTAGGACCGCCATTTTTTTCAATTTTCTCATTGGATTCATAATCAGTGACTCCAAGAACCCTGCCAACATAAATTTCGCTCAATTTGGTTGCGTTATTAAATTAAGGGTACAAAATGGGGGTCTCAACCACTAGGGGGGGGGCGTTTCCCCATTTTAAACATAGTACATTTTATACTGGTCCAGTACTGAAGGCATTACAGAAGATTTCAAGTCTCTATCTTTAGATAGTAAAAAATAAGAACTTAGGCATGTTTTTTGCAAAAATTTACTCTACTATATAGAATGACTAGGTTATTATAAAGCAGGGGATGAATGAACTTTCGTTCAAAGAGAAAAAATTGCAACACATGAAAAAAAACGTTATAGGTCCTGTAAATGATTCTCCTTAGTTATCGTTTCAAGATTTCAGACGCGACTTCTGTCTTCCTTCAGAGATCAAACTCGTTCTGTAAAGCTTCATTGCCGGATTTATAACATAAATAACTATAAATCAAAAATGTTTCTTTTTATAACATTCTATTCGTAAAAAAAATCCTATACTAACATCCTATCCTATTCATTTGTTGGCGAAGGAAATGGACATGAGCTCCAGATCTATATCGCCACTGATCAAGGAAGACCTTAGTATGAGGACTGGACACTTGTTAACAGCTCGACATAATGAAATAAGAAGAGTTGGAAACAAGTCTCATTTGCAGAGATAGGTGAAAAATCTTCATCGCCCAATCTTGTTTCCCTGCATTTTATATTTGGATTTAGGATTGATGCATTATGATGACAATTAAAGTAATTGTCAAACAATCCACATAGTTGATTTGGAAAACCCGTTTGCACATCGCAGCTAGGATGCGTGAACTTTCCTAAAGTGATTCTAGATTCCTTATAGGAATCGAGCCCAATTAAGTAAAATACTTGTATTTACCCTATAGCGGAGTTGTTCACATGATAAGATTATTATTTATTTATTATTTAGGCGGAGTTATTTATCGCTCGTAAATAGCAACAAAGTCACTTTAAATCCAAATAAAACATACTATTTTTTTCCACTAGGGTAAAAGTGCCTCCTCCCTATGATTAGAAGTTTAGTCTAGCAATACCAACAATTTTTTATTAGAAGAAAAAAAATTAAAACAAAGGTCTTTGAATAAACCCCAGCGTGGCTGAATACTGGACAGTCAAATGTCGTTTTCTCGACATTGATCCAAGTGTAGGCGAATTTTCAGATATCGAATCTTGGTTCTCTAACTCATGTTTAATATGTATGTATTTTTAAGCGTTTTATATGTATAAAATGATGATGTACTTCAAACAATATTATTGCTTGGGTGATTGTTAAATCTAAGACGGCTGTGAAAACTGCTGCAGCGCTATATTTCCAGCGGTGTGTTGGGATTTTCACCCACGTTTCAAGCAATTTTCAGATTCTGAGTCTCGGTGGTTTAATTGTCACTCGAGGGTTAATCAACAACCTGATACTAATTTTCGGTTCACTAAACGTTGTACAAGTCGGAGCCAATGTTCAGAAACCGAATCAGGATTCCTTAAAACTTGCCCAAGCTTCAGCCAATTTTCACCCGTTAGGTCAATGCCAGTTACCCATAGAATATACTTAAGTCAAATATCAGATACTATTTCGCTAATTTGCTTTAGCTAGTCTAAAGCTAAGTACTCACAGCAGCGGATCCGCAGGCGGATGTCATACGATTGGTCGGATTGAGTCGATTTGACTCAAACCGACCAATCGTATGACATCCGCCTGCGGATCCGCTGCTGTGAATACTTACCTTTAATCAATCTCTACATATCAAGTGCCGCTTACATACTTATCACCCAAAACCTTAGCCACCTTTGAATCTTAGGTTCGCTAAACTAACTCCAGTTTTAGCAATCTTCAAAATTCAAAATCTTGGTTTCTTACCCTTCGGCTAAGGTTGGGTCAATATTCATATTATATTTTGCTAAATTTCTGTAAATGTGGTTTATTGTACAGATGGATTAGTGGTAGCTAACCTACTGAGTTTTTATGAACTTAAACTTACACTGGCAAGACTAAAGTGTAAACTATATTGACTTACCGACTGTACATATATATTTGCACAAGAAGACGTACACTATGAAAGTGTTAGGTTTGTACGGTCTCAATATGTGTTGAGAGTCTAAGACATTAATCATTTATACAAATTTTCGATTTCTTCGTATTTATTTTGTTAATGAACATTTTATATCCAACACAAAAATTGACTCTGCATTCAGTTACGGCGAAACAGTAATGGTAGACTTCGTTGCTTGTTTGCACTAGCATTCATTAAAGGAAAAGGATTGTGTAATAGTTGCTTTGTTTCTCAATTACCAGCCTTGGTACTACATTAACATTCAAGATCGGTCCAAGACTAACTTTAGTTTTATTGCGATATCGGTGTCATTTATTGTCCAAAACATTGCATAACGTATTGGTTTTAGCCAATAACAACCAATATTGGGTAACTCTGATCTTTCCATGTCTGAGACCAAGCTTGGTATCAAATTATCATCCCTACTTTAGTCTAGCAGTGGGCCATTTTCGGATATTAAGGTTGTGCCAAGGTTGATAAACATTGTTTCAAACAAAAGCTTATAGTGGTATTTTGTTTTAAATGGAGAGCCGCGATTGCTAACATAATTAAGCGTCAAATAAACTGCCACTTTTAATTCTGATAACGCAATATACCTACTATTTATCTATGGTTTATACAATGTTATCAAAAAAGACTACATTAAGTTAAACCTGTCTTTAATGTGGACTTAAAGTACACGTTCCATAAAACGTACATGTTTTGTCGTTAGTAACTGCTTTATTTAAAACATAAGTTAAAACATAAATTTACAAGAGGTAGGTACATGTATAACAGTGTAACATACGTATTCTGTATTTCGTTAGATCAACAAATGCTGGAAAAAATGTCTTAAGCAAAAATTCTATAAAAATGTTGATTAATTTGTTGTGTTTCGATTTGTTTTAAACTTAATAAAGTTGGTAACTCTTTTTGTTAATCAAATCACGGGAAATTCAATGGTCCTACATGATACGTGCGTGACTTCGGAAACAACAAGCATTTGTTGTAAAAAACAATATTTAATTTGTTTATATTAAACTCTTATCGAGTTTAGTAAAAATTAAAAGAGTATCTGCCTTTATTTCAATCGAAATGGAATCTGGATAAAAGCATATTCAATTTAACCGTTATTCCCGAGATTAAAAGAAACTTTATAGAATATCATATTTATACAAATACTACGTTACATAACTGATTTATGTCTAATATATCTAAATTTCAACAATGTGCTATACTAATTATACGCAATATTGGTACTGGTTGCGTTCTTATTGACAATAACAAGAATTCCCTTTTTCTGGTTTTGTTATATTTTCAATTCATTATAGAAAGAAATTTCTTTCTAATATATCACCGATCTAAGTATTTCTAATCAAATTACTAAAGTTTTCATTTAAAAAATACAACTTTATGAAGTAAACCAGAAATCAATGATTATAATTAGAAAAGCCTTATTCAACTAGTCAGTGCTACTCATAAAGACGGTTTAATAGTGTCGAAACGGCTTTTTAATATCTTTAATAACAATTCATAAGAAATACAAAAACGACAATTTCCTATAACTCAAAAAATAAAAAATAAGTAAATCGAGAATGCTCGCTTGTTTTCTTTTGTTATCTGGCCACTAAAATGCCCTCGGCGAGCAATTTAAACCACCCGATTTCAACATCTGGAGACCCACAAGAGAACCTTTTTATGAAATGTGCATCTATGGAATGTGGAGTCAACGATCTGTATATATAACTGCACATAACGGTGGTATCTTCTGACCTCCGAACACTTGGCAGCGCTGCTGGAGGTAACAGCGAACTATAAGTATCTTCTTATATATAAATTTTAGAGGTCGGTTCGTATCTTCTGTATACTCTATATATGACAAAATAAAACAAGGGAAATAATTTCCCCTTTCTTGAGATTCGGATTCTAGAGGTTCCCCTCATCACAAATATAACAAATTTTTAGCAATATATCCACGGGAATACCCGGAAGTCAGGCCGTCTCCTCTGTATGACGGAGGTGACAGCTTAACAGGCATCAATATATATATATATATATATATATATATATATATATATATATATATATATATATATATATATATATATATATATATATATATATATATATATATATATATATATATATATTGTAATGATGTACGTCGACTTAACCAAAAAAAAATCGACCAATTCTATAAAAACTAAAAGTTGGGCGCCAGCTCACTCAGATTGAGCATGATAAACATGTTACAAATTTCAAAAAGTTAATTGAAATTGTTGATCTCAGGTAGTGTCATGAAAAGTTCTCAAATTCCTTCTTTCCTAAGAAAAATTAATAAATTACTTTTATGATTCAAATAACGATCAGACTTTACATTCTGTCTAATAATAAAAAAAATAACTATTACGAGTATCATAAAACTGAGAATCTAGATTGTTGTCTTGTAGCTGAAAATTCTCTTGCACACACAAAACCAAAAAAAAAATGTTTCACCACACAATATTTTCCTACCTGGAGAAGCTCGCCGGAACATCAGCAGCTGAAGAGCTCATAGTTGATGCAGGACGCATGATTGCCAGGAAGCTGCCATCCAGGATGCCTTGGAGTAATATGGAACATGGATTCAGCTTACCGTTCTTGAAGATTTGTTGATTTATTTCTTTTATTTTATAGAGTGAGTCCTGTTTTGTTGTTTTGTTTATTAATCTTTTATTGCAGTATTGTATACGCAATTTATATCTAATGCTTTTCTATTTTTAATAAAATAAAAACACAATAACACTTTAGTATTTTTATTTCCCGCTATCCCAAACAAAAAATATTATTTCCACATAAACAAATTACAAACATTAGGCTATAACAGTGATGAACGTTATTTTTACATTAATCTTTATTATTATTAATTTATTATATTTTTTTGTGAACTTTGCTGTTTACACATTTGTTTTAAATATTTAAAATTACTATTGCGGTGAACTTTATTGTTTACACCTTTTATTCAAATATCTCGTAATACCACGGTGAACTTAACTGTTTACACCTCAAGCATCTCTAATCAAGTCCCCTACCTTTCAATTCTCTCCCAAAACCTGACACATAAAGTGCCCTCTTGTAGAATTTTCAAAATTCTTCAAAATATTCACAATTCTTAATATACAGTCTAATGCAATATTTTTGATTTACAAAATTAAATATAAAATAACGTATTAAATTAATAATGACACAATTTATAAATGTTTAATTAGTCTGATTGTTTCCAATATAATAATTTGAAACTACAATTTCAAAATAATAAAAATTTGCGTACAATAAATCTCAAAACCATTAGCGTCTCATAAAATTGGGCTTAATCACAAAAAGAAAATTCATATTTCGTTCTTTCATAACGGAAACTCATTAATGATCACCTAACATCACGAAAATTGACCTTAGCCTAAAAAAAAATATTTTCCTTTTAAAATAAATACTTTCAAAGGGCAAAATCCACTACAATATATATATATATATATATATATATATATATATATATATATATA
The DNA here is from genome assembly GCA_929113105.1 of Agrypnus murinus. Classification (NCBI taxonomy): domain Eukaryota; kingdom Metazoa; phylum Arthropoda; class Insecta; order Coleoptera; family Elateridae; genus Agrypnus; species Agrypnus murinus. The sequence continues at coordinate 46,118,615 of OV816023.1, forward strand.
TATATATATATATATATATATATATAAACAAATGAATATATTTTGCAATATAGGATAGTTCTTAGCTAACATCACATACCTATGTTCATTATACTATATATTTTGTGAGGTATTTTGTTTATATTTTGTCTCCAGCAATCTTTATTCGGCATTTTTCTTTTGTTCTCTGAGATGGATGTTTCCTATTGCTAGTTTGTAGTATTGCTCCTGCATCTACTCTATGCCAAGTTTCATGGAATTCTGCAGAGAAGTTTCCTTACACCGCTTCTTCACGTCTCGAGATCGACAAAAGCACCCAAAAACCTTGCAAGAAGCGGTGTAAGGAAACCCCACGATAGAATTTTACGAAGCGTTACATGGTGTAGATGCAGATGCAGTACATCACTTCTGGCAACAATAAAGAGTCACTCACTTTCTAGACCAGAAGAGAATTTCTCAATAAATATTGCGGGCTGACTTTTAACAAAAAATAGAAGTAGACGAATTAATATGCATCGGAGTCGTATAAAGAAAAGACTTCTATTCGTGTTTCATTGTGATCTGGTGGTGAGAATGCTCGTTTAGGGTAGAAGGGCGATCTGAGCTTCGCATCGAGCCATGTACCGGTACCCATAAGTCTTATTTTTTGTATCTTTAGAATGTAGTTTCTAGAAACAGTAAATGTCTGATATTTCTATATTAAAGTTTAGACTGCCAGTAAGCAATTTTACAAAACGACCTAAACAAGGTATACATGTGCAATGCATAAACAGAAAAAAATAAGTTTAATACTAAAAAAACTACAAATAATTAACAAAGTTATTATTAAGCTTTGATATTCTGGCAATTAATATGTCCTAACCAATACCTACAAAAGAAATCTTTAATTTCCATGGTTATTAGATCGAGCTTCTACAATTTTGATTTCCATGGATTACTCAGTCCTGCAAAGAACTGACGTTGAAGTTCGTTTGAAAGAAAAACACAATATCCAAAGTATTTTCATGCACTGACTCCAAATCTGGTAATAGATATTATTAGTTAACACGTCAAGTTTGTGTCAAAGCAAGAGACGTCAGCATCATCAACGACATTGGTTGCTGGAAGAGTTACAACGAGACCAGGAGGCTGATTCCTAACTGAAAATGGTACTGGAATAGAAGCATGGAGGAGAAAAATCAGCCTCGAAAGCCATCAGCTTTTTCAACAAAACTTCAAAGGCATATTGGACCTAGTTGGAGGTGGCAAGTGGTCTCCTGAAGCGTGTGCTGGCCATTTTACTAAATGGCCAGAAACATACGCACTACCAATCCCGGAAGCTGCAACTGTTGCTGAAATACTGGTTAGGGAGTTCTTCAGTCTTTCGGAGTGTCCCTAGAGCTGCACTCAGAGCAAGGCCGTAATTTTGAGTCTACACTGGAAACGTTTGCCGGTTGCTGGGCATTCGCAAGACACGAACCATGCACACCATTACATTCGCAGTCTGGCAGAATGGTAGAACGCATGAATCGGATAAAGAACAAGTATTTGCCTAAAATCGTCTTCAATCATGGTGTTTCTGATAGCTTATCGTGCATCGGTTTACGAAACAACCGGACTTCTGTAGTCTTTGAACGCGAACTACGATTACAGTGTGATCTGAAATTCAAATGCCCGCCTGCGGGGCAAGAAGTAGCCGGAAATAATTAGCTCATTAAGTTAAAGAAAGAGTCGGAGGATATTCATGACCGGGCCCGAAAGAATAGCCAAATCGTGAGTCACTCCATTAAGACTTTTTACGGTGTAAGAGCCCAAGAAGGAGAATCTCAGCCTGGGGGTCTAGTTTTGTTGTACCGCACGCTTCTCGCCAAATCTACAGTTGAATTGAGAGACCCATACCGAGTGAAGAAACGAATAAATTATTTGATCTACCGCATCCAAAGATTGCAAAGGGGGAAGCCGAAGGTGGTAGATGTAATCTTTTGGCGATCTATAAAAAACTATTAACGTAGTTAACGCAGTCTGCCAATAGAGTAAGGCCCGTAGATGATTGGACAACCTTTGGACAACAATTTATGACTGCGTTTCCAGAACTGAAAAGGCTCAATCCGAAGTAACGACCGAGGTATAACGAGATTTTTCCAAGATCCCTGTCGATTATTCCATTGCCTACTGCGTTTCCAAGGCTGCGTAAGGCAAGAAGGATTGCAGTAGCATTTTAAAAGAATTTAAAAAATCCTTCTGTTGGCAAAGCCTTACATAGAAGTTCCATTTATTACTTGGTAATAGAGCGGCTTAACTAGCAGAAACCCAAATACACGGACCTGTGGAAGGCATTTTTAGATCTGAGGACCTATCTACTCACCAAGGTTGTTAAAAAATTAGCAATTCCCAAACTGGACCGTGGGTGGGACCAATTGGATTGAAGGATAGTTCGAAACTTGTTGGAGGTTATCTTTAGTGGCACGGGCGTGATTATATTGGTCTGCAGTTTTGACCAAAATTTTACGTCATGGCCAACGGAGAGTGTAGATTGTTACTTCTACCGCAACGGAAGTATAGTCGACGTGAAAATTACTGATATAGTCACGACCCTTTTTATAGAACGACAGAACAAGCTTGAAAAAGGGTGCCAGTGTAGTGAATCAGAAAACGCCGTGTATGTATATGCAACAATCCAGAGAGAGACGTTTCTAGATGTTTCGACAATTCAACACCACCGCATATATACGGCGACCGCACGAAAAAGGGGATCGACAATTACAAGCGGCGTAATATAAAATAGAAGTACTTCAGTGGAAAGAAATAACAACTAATACGAAATTCTAGCTTTAATTAAAAGATCGTTACAGTACACTAGATTTTTAATCGCAATGTATTTAAGTGAAATTAGGCTGCCAAACAACTAAAATCTCCAATGTGACTGCATTATTTATAGTATATAAACGCACTCATACATCTACAGATTTTTTATTACTATTTACAGTTCAAAATATTAATTTTATAAAACGTTCAATAAAATTAACTTTTTAATAAAGTAAATTTTAAAAGTGCATGTTAAACGTATAAGTGATTAGTCGCTAGTGTTTAGTAAGCTTCCCCCTCCAGTGTCGTCCCATATAAATACTACTTGGTCTGCCTATATCTTCGATTGTGTTGACAACTGTTGTAAGAAACGTTCGCTTAATTGGAAGGATGTTCCACTTTGTTAGTTCCTTGTTCAGAAAATCTTCACCTTTAGAAATGAAAGAACTGGAAGAAATACTAACTTGTAATCATCCCATCAAGATTGCTGAAGTGCCTAATTATACGGTAGGAATTCTATTTATTTGTATCTCATTCATGTACTAATATTAAACCAAAAAATGTTAGATTACGATGTCTGATGGAAAAGATAGACGACGACCAACATTTCCTCGGCGATGCGTCTTGTTCAACAAACGTCGAGCCTTTTGGGTCGTGGTTGGCGTATTAGTATATATTGGACACGTTGTGATTAAAAGTCATGAGACTGTGCATGGTCGCGCAATATAAAAAAATCAAGGTGTGTGATGTGTAATCTTTGTGTCAATTTAAAGTTTGCTAAAATTTTGTAGTAATTGGTAATTTTGTTTTATGTTATGATCTGTTTAAAGTCGTTAGAAAATATAATTCACTTTCACTAAAATATAATATTTATGTATATAATGTTTGGCATACAAATTTTCTTTATTAAATTTAATAAATGTTTGGGGGGTACTTTTTTGATTTTTATTTCATACTTCACCGAAAGGTATAAGGGGTTAAAGATTATGTATGTACTTACTTACACTTTATGAAATTAAACCAAGCCAGATGCAGCTCTATTTTCAAATATATTATATTAAACTAATAAAACCAACCAACATTAATGGATTAGTAGTAAAATTTTAACTTAATTTCTCAGATATTGAAGATGTTGGCTAATTCCTTTCTAAAGAACTATAAGTAATGTTATGAGACTAGGTTTAGCAGTCTGCAAAACTACAGTTAATGTAATGGTGGTATAAAGGATGTAATTCAATATTTTTTCAATAATACTTCAGATAAAAATAATAAATCGGCATTTTGGTATTGTCATTGGTCGTGTTCTAATAAATGGTAAAGTATAATAATAGTATTCGAAGAAAGTGTTACTTCTGTTATATACTATTCATTCATAAACTATTTATTGATAACTAAAGCATTTGATTCTTATCAGTGTCGATTGATAAAAACAATGGAATAATAATGATAATTAATAATATATGAATAATATATTATATGAATAAATATGAAACAACTGATAATACTATAAAATACAGAAGTGACAACTGCATACCATACTAACCACTAAGACTAAAAACAAACGCATACGGAAATGAAGTATTTTTTTTTCTGGTTTTGTTATAAAAAGGGAATGAACTTGTCTAGCTGTATAGACTATTAAAAGCTTTGAATTTAGCAAATAAAATCACATTCTTGACTTAATTGGAGAATATAAAATTTTTAAAAAAATATTTTTTTTATCTCCCGGATATAGGAATGACAACTTCAGTTTTGACTTCCATAACCTTTTTGTGATTTTTTTCATAGATTAACTTCGAAGAGCTTTAAATACTACACAGTTCTCATTTGTTAAGGGAAACACGAAAAATAAAAAATAAACATTATTATTGAAAATGTCACAAACTACTAGTGGACCAGTAAAAAACATCGCCAAATTTCCATATATGTTGGTATACCATTAAACTCCCCACGACCTAAGGAGTTTAAAAACACCACCCAAGACATTCCCTCCATCCAATTCACCTTATCACTCATGGACATATTCGTTAAAACCTCTTTTATGGTTTCATGTCAGATATTAAACAGAAATATTTTATGAGACTTTTGTGGGATTTGGAGTCAAATGAAGTCATATTAGAAAGAGCTTCTATTTTTAATGAAGTTTGCGAGGCTAAAGGTGTGTGGTAGTGGAGCCATGGGGTTTTGGAAGGACGAAGAATTTCTTGACACCAAAATTTCTAAAACACTAAAATAATGCCAAAGATAGTTGAAAGGCTATAAACTAGGTCGTGAAACGAGCAAGACTGCTTTAAAAAACGATAAACAGGGAAGACTTATCTTCTAGCTTTTTACCAAATCTAGCCAAGTTTACCACGAAAGTGAAACGAAACTATGAAAAAGAAACTATAATAATCAAACGAAGTTATAATCGGGGCGGAAACAGGCCACAAAAACGACAACCCACTACATTACATATCAGGCGATCAATAGACGCCCAGATGTTCTAAGAAAAGTCACCCAAGTAGCATATGACATTGGTTCGACACTGTTTTCATATTGGTCCCATATTGATTCAATTTCATTGTTATTACAATATTCTGCCAATATTGACGCAATATTGTTTTGTAAATGTAAGCCAATATTACCTCAGCATTAATTTACTAGTTTCAGTCGATGTTTGGGTTTATCGATGCTAGCCCTAGGTGTGATTTACAATATTTTGTGCAATATTGCTTTAATCTAATATATCAATATAGGGCCAATATTTGAGTCGTCACTTATAACAAGAATCCAATATTGATCCAAAGACATAGAAATAGTTACTTCAACAATGACATTGCGTATAGTTATGACGTAATTTATCTCAAAAATAGTTTTGACTGACAATATCAGAATTAACATAATAATTCGGATAACTTGATTGGGCAGTTGGATGTGAAGAAATTAAAACGTGGCATCTGCGCATCATGGGATACCGGCATACCGTAGCATTTGTTTTGTATTTACTGACTCTTGCGGTTGGTGGCTGCCGATTCGCTAAGTAATTTCATGATGGTTTAATGAAATTGTTGTTCTTAAACGACGTAAATCTTGTTTTTTTTTAAATGTTGCTGTTGTTAATTATCAAGTTGTGAACATTAAGAAGAGAACTGCGACTTTTTTGTAATTTTGGTATTAAACTTTATTAATGACGTTAGGCATTACTTACATTACGAATCTAAAATTCTGTGATGTACTCTAGGTACTATGTGTTAAGTTCTAAAATTTAAAATTTTCTCTTAGTTAAAATTAAATATTTTTTCCAGAAAATAAAGCAACATCATAGTGGATAAATAGAATTTGTATAATGTAAGGTCAATTATACAAGTACTTTAACTAGCAATTATTTATTTTGGACGACAATATTAGGTTAACATTACCATTGGCATATGTCGTTGTTGGGCAAATATTGGCGTTATGTTGTTGGGAAAATATTGGCGTTATGTTGTTGGGCCAATATTGCAGAATGTCCACATTTCCCATTGGCCCAATATATCTTCGGCATTGGCCGAATATTAGAACAATATGGTTGTGCTACTTGCAAATGCATGCTCAAATGTGACTCTTTCTAAAGTTCTTAGTGGAGGATCAACAACAAACTATAATCATCCATTTTTAAAAAGTCGAATTTAAATAAAAGTGCTGATTTTTTGATAAGTTGACTGTTATGTTTTGAAAAATGCATGAAATTGTTTTTTAGTGTGACATGTGCTCTTCTAACAAAATAATTTTGTCATCTTATTTAAAATCTCTATTGAAAATGGAATGTCTATAAAACCTGTAAAATAGTTAACTAAAAGACATTTATTTCCATCAAATTTCCAAAAAATGAATGTCTTAAGAGTAATTCAAATATTGTCACCTGTTATTGTTGGTGCATCTTTAAACCTCCAAGCAAGGACGTGTCGTGACTTTGATAAAAGAGGAAGTTATTCAAAAAAAAAACTGAGCTACCTTAATTAAAGTTGAGCAGGCAGCAGGATTCTCCGGAATGGAACAGAATTGAAAGCAGTAACATAAAATTAAAATTGTAATATGTATTGTCAATTAATCCTATGTTCAAGTTTTTGGTGCAAGGGAAGCCCTATCTTACCCATCAGCATTGCTGAAGTGTCTTATTATACGGTATAAATTCTATTTATGTGTATCTCATTTACGTACTAATATTAAAGTAAAGAAAATGTTAGAATACGTCATCTCTGCTTCTTAGATGGAAAAGATAGACAACAACCGACATCTTTTGAGCGAAACATCTTCTGCAGCAAAAATGAAGCTTTTTTGTCCACGGTTTGTATGTACATCATACATTCTGCTTAAAACTTACGAGATCCTGCAAGGATGCATAGAATAAAAAATCAAGATGTGAGATGTGTACTTTTTGTAAAAACTTTGCTAAAATTGTTTTGTAAAATGGTAATTTTGCTTTGTGTTATAAACCGTTTAAAATCATTAGAAGATATTATAATTCAGCTAGAATGTAATATATGAAGATTGGCATACAAATTTTACTTTATTAAATTTAATAAATGTTTAGGTATTAATGTTTTAATTTTTATTTCACTTTAGTGTATTTTTGTGGAAATATAAAAATCACATAGAAAAAATAATTTATTTAATTTCTAAAATTATGTTCAAAAGGGATTAAACAAAATTACATTTTGTTTATGTTGAATATAGTTTTCCCCTTAGAATAGCACAATGGGAAACATGGAAAACAAAAATGATCTATGTTTTGATTTTGAATATCGTGATTTATAGTAAAATATCTGAAAACAATTTGTTGGTAACTACAGTATGATGCACTATTGATTTAAAAAAGTACCAAATTTTTAAACTTTTATCCAAGTAGTAAACAAATAAGATCAATCATCAAGGCACTGAACAAATGACTTGAATAAAACTGCAAAAAGAGAACACTTACATCTATTTTTCCCCTAAAGATCTTTTATATCTGATTCAAATGCTTGTATACTAACTGCCAACTATTAATCAATATCACCTTTTGTTAAGGGTTTTGCGGTTGAAGTTTCACAGCATCAAATAGTCATTTAACCTTATGACAAGATCGAAGGTCAAAGTTAGGGCTTTCATCAGGGGTATGTTGTGTGGGTGCAACATAGTTGTGTCACTCTTCTAAGGCATCTCATAAAAAGAAATTTGAATAAAAAATGATTTTTCTTAATAGTAGATTTTGTTCATTCTTTACTCTCCTTACTACACAGAATGCAACCAACCTACAAAATTTCAAAAAATACTGTCATGTATGTAAAACTGCTATTTACATTTTGTTCAATTGAACCAAGCCAGATGCAGCTCTATTTTTATATAATTCAACAAGGCCCGTAGCCAGAATCTTTTTTCGGGAGGAGCTAATTTTAAAATATTGTACATCTTGTAAAAAAAGAGGTAAAAAATTATAATGTATATGAGCGGAAATATGAAGTGGCCAGTAGGTTATGTAGGTCGGTCAGTTATATAGTATTTCGTATGACTTAAAGTAAAATTTTCATCTATATTTTGTAAAAAAATTTACTTTTTTATTAAAAGCTGTTAATGGTTGGAGAAATTTGGGATAAATGATTCTTACAAGCTCATTCGAGGAAATGAAATTAATTCATTCTGCATTTAAATCGCATACATGCTTCGGGAGAGGGGCTCCAGCCCCATGAGCGCTCGCCTGGCTATGTGCCTGAACTCAACTAATAAACCGAACCATCAATATTAGTGGATTAGTAGTAAAGATTTAACTTTGAAATTCAAGTTCTCAGATATTGAATGTCTTGAACATATTCCTTTCAACAGAACTATGCTCAATTTAGAAGTAGTGTTATGAAATCATGTTTAGTAGTAAAGCAGTCTGCAAAACTACAATTAATGTAATGGTGATATAAGGATATATTTCAGTATTTCTTTTTTCAATAATATTTCTGACAAAAATAATACATCTGCATTCCGGAATTTTTATTGATCATGTTTTAACAAATGTGTGAAGCATAAGAATTGTATGCAAAGAGAGTTTTACTTCTATTAGATATTATTTACTTGTAAACTATTTATTGATAACTGAAGCATTTAATTTTTATCAATGTTGATTGATAAAAAAAGTTGGAATGTTAATTAATCATTTATTTACAAACCAAAAATTAATTTTAAAATACAATAACTGAAACATCTGATAATACTAGTGTGACTGCGTACCATATTAACTAATAACAAGTACGTATGTACTAAACAAATACTTATGGAAATGAAATATTTTTCCTGGTCTTGTTATAAAACAGGGTTGTGCTGGAGCCTCCATTCTCCTTATGTAACATTGAAGTCATTGGACTGTTTGTGGGTTAAAGAGGGGCCATATCTAAATTCTTTGTAAACTTCGCCAAACAGTTTTCTATTTTGATGAAAACTGTAAAAATTATTGTAGCAATGACTAAAAGTTTATGTTCAAATATTATGGCATCATCTATGTTGTAAAAATCAAAATAAAAAGTAATCTATAGATATAGATTAAGTATTTGTTATTGTATACTAATATAAATGAAGCCATGTGGTAGCTCAGTCGGTATGGCACTTTACTACCATGATCGAAGTCCTGGGTTTGATTCCCAGGGACGATACATTAGATTTTTAAAAAAATCTAAGGCTTCCAGGTCGATTCAGCCTGCGAAAATGAGTACCTGGGAAATAATCTTCTGGGAATAATAGGTGGTCGGTGAGTAAAGCTAGCCATTTTACCACCCTTATGTACCGAACGGCTCGAGTAATAGCAACCTACCCTGCTATACCCTAATGGGCCTTCATAGACTGTGAAAGGGGACTATTATTATTATAGTATTATAAATGCAGTCTATTGCATTCTATTCCAATATTGTTATATCCTTTTTTTTGTGTTTTTTATGCCGTTATTAAGCTTGTGTTCTTTAGTATTATTAATACTTTGTTAATTATATATACCATGTTATTTATGTATAAGTATCCCTTGTTTATAAAAAAACCTAATTGTTATATTAATAAAATTAATAAATGTATATTATATTGTCAAATTATACAGAATTAAAAAATCTTTTTTTAATCTGACTGTTACATATTTAAATGAATAAGAAATAGAAATGACTTAATAGGAAATAAAAACAATAATAGGAGAAGCATTTTAATAAAAATATATGGATCATTCTTTCTGAATTCAACCACCGGCTAGGTCTAAAAATTCCTGTAACTTAGAAAGGCCTACAGAAGCTCATTTTAAAGTTTAAAACCTCTACTTTCAAATGTCACATGGCTCCCATATATAAAAAATTTATATTACCCTAAAACAAGGTCAACACGTATCCAGTTCCAAAAAAAATTTTAAAAGTTGAAAAAGTTAGAAACGAAATCTTTTTTAATTTTTTGTGAATAATAAAAAATACAATTTTGTCCACTGCGTTTTTTTTCTATAGTGCTTCAATTTCGAGCAAAATTGAGAACAATTTGCCATTTTTGAAAGTTTATCATTTTTTTTCATCGAAAATGGTGTCAGATAAAAAAAAATGATAAAGGTAAAAAATGCTTATTTTTACTCATTGAATATAAATTACAGACCGATTTAAAGCGATTTTAAAAATTACAGTTATAATTTAGGTGTCACCTATCTATGGGTATGAGTAATATAATTAAAACCTTCTAAAATGATGTCAATTATTTTAACTAATACTTGTACTAGTATTAGTACAAGGGCCAATACCAGTACTACCTGTGTTGGCCAACAAAGTTGTAAACAGAAAGGCATTTACAAAAATTATAATTACGAGTAGACTGCAGTAGTATTAATTTAATCTGTTCACCTAATGTACGTCTCAGCAGGTTAGCTATCGAAGGCTCCCATTGTGCAAAGACGATGTTGTATTACCAATTTAAATATAACTTGTAAAACTATACAAGTTGTATAGATCATTAAAAGCTTGGTATTTAGCAATTAAAGGCATACTCTTGATTTAATTGGAGCACATAAAATTTCGAAAAGAGATTGTTATTTCCCATATATAGGAATGACATAACCTCAGCTTGTACTTTACATAACCTAGCTTTTTGTGATTTTTTATAGATTATTCTAACTTTGAAGAGCTTTAAATATATAGTAAGCATCTGTTGAGGAAAACACAAAAAATTAAAAATACCAATATACAAAATGTGATAAAACTTATACAAGTGGCCCAGTAAAAAGACATAATACAGACAAAATAGCCATATGTGGATACCATTAAACATCCCGTGACCTAAGAAGTTTAAAAACACCACCCAAAATATTCCCTTCCTCCATTCACCTGCTCATGAAGATATTCATTGATAACTCCTCACATGACATATTAAACTTAAGATATATTTTATTGAATTGCTGTGGCATTTTATTCAAAACGTCTTGAAAGAAAGGTTATGTAAATATACAAGTTACATGTACTTACATACAACTTATAAGCTAGAAACTTACACATGCATTGCATTTTGTATGTGTTAAGTAGACCACAAATTATCAGCGTGGCTACCAGTGACACAACAAATAAATTTGTATAGACATTATTAAGTCTATAAAGTATAATTTAATTTTATTTTGATGTACACAATATTTTGTAATTTAAATAAATACATTCATTTACCAATAATTTCAAAGCATAACAAATTTTTTGTAATAACACTAAATGCAAACTTTGCGGCATTTATGATTCATCAACCCAGGTGGCAGCTTGTTGATCAGTGTGTAGTGCTTTTTAGTTCTCGCAAAGCTTCATATAATGCGTTTAAATTCAAGTCTCAATTAAATTTTTTTTTAAATTTCATTACGGGCATCAACGTCTAAAGGTTTTACAGCCCCACGAGATCAATCCTGAAGAATCTTTCCCGATTCTAGGTGATCTGGATTTCATGTTGGTCTGGATAGCCTAGGTCAGCCGGATCAATCAAGCTTCAATTATTATAGAGAAATTTATTTGATTTACACAATTTCTTTATCATATATAGATAAATAGCGCCATAGACCTAAACATGAGTGTGATAAGAAAATGTTAAAGTCAGAATACCAAGCAAACTTCATTAAAGATCACTAATCTTCATCATCATTAGAAGAAAATCTCATTTGTCCTCGTTCTACTTCACTAGGTCTTCCTCAAGAATGCATCCTTAGCCCCCTTCTTTACACGTTTTATGTTTTCATCTTTCAGGAAAATATCAAAGTACTGCAATATGCAGATGATATTTGTTTATACAAGAAGATTGCCACTACACAAGAAAATTTAAGTGCAGGGTTAGAAGTTTTATTCGATGGTTCATTATCAATAAGCTAAATAACCATATCTGAATCAAAATCAGTAGTTTGCACATTCACTCGTAGAAGAGTCCAACTGCCAATTGAATTGAATTGAATTGTAAGAGACATTGCAGAAATATACTCTCAAATCAAAAATAACAATCAAGTAGTAATTGTATGGATAAAAGGACATGTTTCAATTACTGGCAATGAAATTGTCTACACTTATGCTAAAGACGCTGCTAATTCCCCACCTCGGGAAAGATTTTACATTGCCAAATCGATACAAGTTTCTTTTCACTACTAAAAATTTAATTTTATTCGGAAAATTGAGTTAAAATAATTGACATCATGTTAGAAGGTTTTAATTATATTATTCGTATCCATAGATAGGTGACACCTAAATTATAACCGTAATTTCAAAATCGCTTTAAATCGGTCTGTAATTTGTATTCATCCAGTAAAAATTTTTTTCTATCCGACACCATTTTCAATGAAAGAAAATGATAAACTTTCAAAAATGGCAAATTGTTGTAACCAATGAGATAACGATTAAATGATGAATACATCTAAATCATGTAGGATAAAATTCAAGAGAAAAGGAGTGTCGGATGACGATGCATCTTCTGGTTCATTGCACATCCTCTGACCTATTTAGAACAGCAATCTCGAAGATATGCATAGCAATGATGATTGCGATTGCCAAACTCCATAATAGAGAAGGCACTTGCAGAAGAAAGAATTTTTCATCCATTTGTTAATGGGTATTAAGAGAAACCTTGAAATCACCACATAAATGAATTTTGTTGTTTAATATTGAGACTACTGGTGCAGCCCATTTTGATGAACTTACTTTTTCAAGAACAAGAAATTTTCTATTAATAGTTATAATTTGAAACGAATCCACTGTGCTTTGACCAATACTGGAGGTGCATCTCATTTTAGATATAATTTAGCTTGAAAGCCTGAAATTTGTGTTAAATTTTTGTCAAATATTGAGTCGTATTTTTGTAATAAATTGTCTGATATATATTATGTCTAAAACTTGTCTTGGGCACCTTCCTCTACTTGAAAGACTGTATTAAATTTAATTAGATTTAGCTGCCTAATCCATTTGTTAGCAATTTACATTTTACGAGTTAATGGAAATATTAATTTTATGGTTTTGTTCCAAATGTGATTAGGTCAGCGAATGATGTCATCAGAAATATGAATCGATGACAAACGAAAAGGATTTATTATTGAGGCTGAATATTAAAAAGTGTAGCATTATTAAGATTATTATAAAGACGGCGAACAGGAGTGGACGTTTCGTGGCGTATCCGTTGAACTTTATTACTTTAAATATTATTTACTTGTTCAATTTACTTATCTGTTGTTTACAAATGATTGTTTGTTTTGTTAAATGTAATTCAATTAAATAAAATGAGTTAGAAAATTTAAAATGTCCAACGCTTATTTTGGTGATAAAGTAGAAAGGTTAACATTTTCAGAAGTGGTATAGTGAATCCGCGAACGGAAAATTTTGGTGAAATCGGTGAAAATCTTCGGGAAATCGGTGAAAAGTTTAGTGAGATCGGTGCAGAATTTGGTGAAATCGGTGAAAATTTTGGTGAAATCGATGAAAAGTCTGGTGGAAACGACGAAAAGTGGGTGAAACGGTGGAAATTTGGTGAAAAGAAAACAAAGAACGGTAAAACAAAAAAACGTGTTTAAGATGGCAGACGGAAACGGTGATGACGAGTTCGAGTTGTTTCACAGGAAGTTACAACAGTGCTCTCTGGTTGGAAACGGCGGAACAGAAAACCAACAACAAGATGGTTTTGACAAACATGGCGGTGCATCAACGGCTGAGCAAAGGTGGCAAAATGAAGCGTCCGATGACGATACACGTGAAGCGCAAGGCGTAAATGAAAACCTGATACAAATGATGATGCTGTTTATGCAGGAATGTCGACGACAGGAAGAGAAAAGAGAAGAAGAAAAAAGGAGACAAGAAGAGAAAAGAGAGGAAGAGAATCGAAGGCGCGATGAATTCCTCACAAACCTGGTTGCACATTTTACACAGGGTACAAATACAAATACTGGGCTGCAGGGCGAAAGCACACCTGAAGCAGAAGGCACTCAGTCATATCACATTATGCCTGATCTGTCGAAAAATATAAAGATGTGTAATGGAGAGACTAAGACAGAGGCGCGCGAATGGATCGCAAACATAAAAAGTATGCAAAAGTTGCATCGTTGGCCGGAACCATTTGCACTAGAAACTGCAAGGTCACACCTTGTAGGTGGAGCAAAACATTGGCACCAAACTTACCGGGAAGAATTGACGACTTTCAAAGAGTTTGTACGGCGATTTGAAGAGATATTTGTAGGTGAGGAGGAATTTACCGTAAAATTCAACCGCATGACGGAGTGTGTGCAAACGAAAGGAGAATCCCTAAGTTCATATTTCCACGAGAAAATGAAACTTTGCAAGGAAGTCGGATTAAGTTTCACGGAGAGCAAGCAACAGCTTATAGTGGGGTTGTGGGACCGAGCATTATGCAATGCAATGATGGCAAAATCTCAGGTGGACGCCGTGGAGTTACTGCGAGACCTGCAGAAATTCGAAGACGTGAACAATAAGCGTGCCACAAGAATTAGGCCGACGTTAAAAGGGGAAAGAAATGCAGGTGAACGGGATAAGGATAAATCGGCTGAAGAGAAGAAATCTGTAGCTAGTGGAGCGGTTGGGACGGCAAAATCGATGTCAGCTCGGACAACCAACAGATGCTACAATTGTGGCGACGCCAAGCACATGAGTTGGCAATGCGAAAAACCAAAGGGCTTGATATGTTATACATGCAAGAAAACGTCACATATCAGCAGAGACTGCCCCGAACGAAATAAAGCAAAAACTGAAAAATCCGCAGGGTCGGAGGAGAAAAACAAAGATCTGAAGATAAACATAGTCACTGAAGAAACGAAGGACGCAGATCTTCTACCAACAAAAACTGCAAAGTTCTTCAGGGAGATTCAAATCAATCAGCAAGGGCCGATAACCTGTTTCATAGACATGGGAGCTACTGTGAGCACAATCACCGACGAAGCAGTTTGTAAGTACAAACTCCCAGTGCAGGCTGGAGAACTTACATTGAAAGGTTATGGACATAACACGGTTACAGCAAGTGGAACAGTGTTGGTGCGTGTTATGTTGGACGAAATAGACATGAACGGGATAAAACTTCACGTAGTGCCGACACATATTCAGAAATTTCCGGTTCTATTGGGACAAAATTTTACGGAGCACCCCGAGGTAGCTTACGTAAAGATCGGTGAAACTCTACATTTCGGTTTGCGCGAACTAGAACCATTTAAGGAGTTGTGTTTGATTGAAGTGAGTGAAAGACCGTTACGAAGAATAATTTCGACGAAGGATGTAAACCTACAGCCGCGAAGTATTAATTTAGTGGAAGTAATGCACGATGAAGTGACATTCGTGACACCGGTGATAAACGAAAGTGATACCGGAGTTGAAATAAAATCCGGAGCTAGCATAAGCCGAATTATAGAAAGTGCGGAAAGGCTTACCGTGGAGACCGCGACCGATGCTACGTCCGTAGGGCACGAAGGGACTCCCGTGCGTAGTGAAATAAAGATTGAACAATTAAATACAAGTGGAAACATCCCAGCAGTTTACGCGAAAAAATGGTTAGACCTAGTAAACCGATACCGCGAGTGTTTCGCACAGAATCTTAGTGAACTTGGGTGTACAGACTTGCTAAAAATGAACATAGTGGACAGTGGAGTGCCAGTGAGGAGTAAACCATACAAGGTCACGATGAATGATAGACAAACCATCGCGAATATTGTGCGTGAGTGGAAGGAGCATGGTATCGCGACGGAGACGACGTCACCGTACGCATCTCCAGTGTTACTAGTGGCAAAGAAAACGGGTGAACCCAGACTTGTGGTGGATTTCCGGAAGTTAAACCAGCAAACAGTGAAAGACCATTATCCGCTACCTAATCTAGACGACCAATTTGAGCATTTGGCGGGTTGTAAAATTTTTACGACATTGGATCTCGCACACCCATACTTCCAAGTACCGCTAACGGAGGAGGCGAAACCAAAGACAGCGTTCATCACACCTGATGAAACCGGTCAGTTCGAAAGAATTTGTTTTGGGTTATCAAATTGTCCAAGTTTTTTTGCACGGTTAATGGTGAAAGTTCTAGGTCCTTTACGAAACAAAGTGGCGATGGCGTTCTTGGATGATATCCTAGTGCCTGCGAAGGACTGGAACGAGATGCTAGAACGGTTAAAGTTAGTGTTTGAAGCTTTACGCGACGCAAAATTAACGATGAAATTACGAAAGTGTTACTTCGGTACAAACAGCGTGGAGTACTTAGGGTTTAAGCTGTCAGCGGATGGTATGAGCCCAGGCGAAAACAAGGTGCAGGTGATTAAAGACTTTCCGATGCCGAGAGACGCGCGTGAAGTGAAACGTTTTCTGGGACTAACCTCATTTTTCAGACGATTCGTGAAGGGGTATGCAACGATCATGAGACCGATCAGCGACCTAACTCGAAAGGGAACTACGTTTCAGTGGACAGATAGGGAGAACGAAATCTTTGAGAAAATAAAGGAGTTACTGACCATAGGGCCGGTACTACAGTTGTACAACTCCCAAGCGTACAGCGAGTTACATACGGACGCATCTTCGAAGGGAATTGCAGGAATGTTGTTGCAACGAGGCAGTGATGGAAAGATGCACTTGGTTTACGCAGTGTCCAAGAAGACAACGGAAGTCGAGGCAATGTATCATAGTAGTAAGCTAGAATTGATGGCGATAGTATGGAGCGTGGATCGTTTACGACAGTTGTTGTTGCCAATCAAGTTCGTCGTAGTAACTGATTGCCAAGCCCTGGTGTACCTGAATATGAACAAGACTACTTGTCCACAGGTAGCTAGATGGAGTTACCTGCTACAAGAGTTCGAATTCGAGGTGAAATACAGGAAAGGAGACCTGATGGCCCACGTGGATGCTCTCAGTAGGGCACCTGTCGGAGAAGCTGGCGACACCATGGAGGAAATATATGATATGAGACTTGGAGTGTACAGCATCATGGAGGAAGATGAATGGATTTTGTTAATTCAGAGTGGTGACCCAAAGCTGAAGGGAATAATCGAAATACTGCAGAAAACCAAGGAGAGCCGAACGAAATTAGAAAACGACCAAGTGAAAGATTATCGGTTAGCGCGCGGAAGGTTAAAACGAGAGATTCAAGTCGGTGGTGATACTCGACACTTATTCGTTATACCGAATTGCATGAGGAAAAGTACAGTTATCAAGTTCCACGACCAAATGGGTCATTTTGGGGTGGATAGAACAGTCGAACTAATTTTGCAAAAGTATTGGTTTTCGGGCGTGCGATCTTATGTGAAGAAACATATAAAATCATGTGTGGAGTGTTTATTAGTGAAAACTCCAGGTGGAAGACAACCGGGTCACCTACATCCGATACCTATGGCGGAAAGACCTTTCTACAGGGTCCATGCAGATCATTTGGGTCCCTTCATCAGAAGTTCCAAGAGAAACACTTACATATTGGCATTTATAGACAGCTTTACGCGATACATAAAACTTTATGCGGTGAAAAACACAAAGAGCAGTGTTACAGTGCGGTGCTTACGGGATTTCGTGACAGAATACGGATTACCGGCAGTTTTAGTGACGGACCGAGGTACGAGTTTTACGGGAGAACAATTTAAAAACTATTGTGTCGAGAACGGAATTAAACACGTTTTAAATAGCTCCAGACATCCAATCGCAAACGGGATATTGGAACGCGCGAATAGAGTGATAACTCCAGTTATTTTAACTAAAATGAAAAACGAAAAGGGGTGGGACACGAATTTGAAAGAGGTTCAACGCGATATGAATAACGTAGTGAACAAAACGACGGGAAAAACACCATTCCAGGTATTGTACGGGTTCAGACCGAGTTTCAACGATGGTTTGTTACAACAGGTGGCTGGACACGAGGAGAAGTATGAAAACCCGGAGGAAATACAACTAGAAGTACGCGAGAAAGTTGCCAAGGAACAGAAAAAGTATAAGCAACGATACGATCGTGGTAGATACGAACACGAAGGATTCAACCCTGGTGACATTGTATACGTGAAGGCGCCTCCAACTGCTACAGGAGAACCGTTGAAAACCAAAAGAAAGTACAAGGGACCATTCGTAGTCGTGAAGGACTTGGGTAAGGACACCTACACGGTTAGTTCAATCGAGGGAGCAGGCAGAAAGAAATATACAACGAATGTCCACGTATCAACAATGAAAATCTACCGACAACCAGAAAATGAAAACGGAAGCAGCGAAGAGAGCGGCCAAGTAAATTCAGATGAGGACACCACTGGTGAAAAGGAATGCGGAACCACCTTGAAAGGAACGCGAGGTTTGGAAACAGCTGACGTTGGCGGAACTCAGCCAGGTCAACGACCACGGCGCTTACGAACCAAACCGATTCGCTTTAGGGACTATATGTAGTGCGTGTTTTGTGTGTAAAAAAGGGAGAGAACAGTGTAGAAAAATGATACGCTTTCCCAGGTGTTAAAGCAATGTCAGGATGTCGAGGTGTTAGCAATTTACATTTTACGAGTTAATGGAAATATTAATTTTATGGTTTTGTTCCAAATGTGATTAGGTCAGCGAATGATGTCATCAGAAATATGAATCGATGACAAACGAAAAGGATTTATTATTGAGGCTGAATATTAAAAAGTGTAGCATTATTAAGATTATTATAAAGACGGCGAACAGGAGTGGACGTTTCGTGGCGTATCCGTTGAACTTTATTACTTTAAATATTATTTACTTGTTCAATTTACTTATCTGTTGTTTACAAATGATTGTTTGTTTTGTTAAATGTAATTCAATTAAATAAAATGAGTTAGAAAATTTAAAATGTCCAACGCTTATTTTGGTGATAAAGTAGAAAGGTTAACACATTCTTGACCCAAAATAGGTTGTCGATTTATTTCCATAACATATACATTGAAATTGTATATAACATCATTGAAATTTACTTATACTGCAAGCACACCTAAGTTTGTATCACAGAAAGGAATCAATCTTAAATCTATTTTTGTTATGGCAAGATGGTCAAACAAATTCTTAACTGTACTGTAATCTCTTCTCATGTAAACTCTTTGCAAATGCCCTGTTACCACCAGAGTTGGAAAACTGAACCGTACCAAGCCCTAAGAACCGGAGGACCCTTCCTACAAACAAGGTTCTCGGGGTTGGCAGCCATTGCCTTGCCAAAATGTAGGCAAATGTTCTTTTTAGTTTGCAAGTTACAAACAGTTTAGTTAGAGAAGAACGGTAATGATTCTTACATTAATTTGATTTTTACGTTTTGTTGGTATTTCCTTTTGTATAATGTATTATATTGTTTAGTGGAGTAATCAATTTTAAGTAAATATTTAAATTGCATGTTTTGAGGGGAAAATATTAGAAATAAACAAAAGACAATAATCAAAACAAATGACAATGTGTAGGTCATTGTCAGTAAATTTTGTTTATTGACCGTATGGTAGATTTTTATTTGCACAATAGTTTATTACACAAACGTATACAAAAATGACTAAAATTCTTACTAGAACTAAACCCTTCCAAAAAACTTTTTCTAGTTCTGGTTACCATATCCATTTGCATTACCACGTGGAAGTATGTTGGAAAACCATTCCTCAAAAGCTTTTGAATTCATTTCATTATGATAATCATCACTCAACTTTTCAACAACTTTATGCAACAATCTCATTCTTCTCTCACAACAGGCTATTGCGGACTCTTTTGCTGTAACTAAAATGTAACGTTTACATAACAGGTAGGTACATATCAAAAAACCATTTTCTTACTTACCGAAAGCCAATTTTGTTTTGAAAGTAGTTTTTCCAGTCCAGTAGTCAAATTTTCCAACTCTTCAACTTTTTTTA
Source organism: Agrypnus murinus (assembly GCA_929113105.1). NCBI lineage: Eukaryota > Metazoa > Arthropoda > Insecta > Coleoptera > Elateridae > Agrypnus > Agrypnus murinus. The sequence goes on from OV816023.1 coordinate 46,138,671, forward strand.
CTTCGGCTAAGTAAAGGTGGTTCATTCTTCTCAAAAAAGGAATGAATGATCAGCTTAATGGCACTTTTCATTTCGTCATCAATCAAATCTATAACTGGACGCTGTTGGCGATAGTCCTCTGGTGACTGCAACACATGATTTTCTTTATGTTACCGAAAGATCATGTAAACACTGGCGGAGCAAACTCCTTGAAAAAATAATTAATAATGAGAATTACTGAAAAGAGAAAATCATACAAAATTGATTCATCTTCAAATTTTAATAAAGTATTTTTTAAGGAGCCTGCTGCATTTGCAGTGAATTTCACATTTTGTGTTTTAGTATTTTATTTTGTTTGGCGGTGAAAGAGCCATACTTTAAAAGATTCTAACCTTAAAGAATACCTGCATTATAATATTAATATATTTTGAATAAAATTTCATATACATACTTTTTTGAATTTAAGAAACTTTTCAATTTCTTCCGTTGCATTTTTCTTTTCAATTAATAAGAAACAGTAGTTGGAATAAAAATGTATTGTACTCCGATCTAGTAGGTACCACTACCAGTGTACTTGATTTTGCTCTTGTACCAAATTTAGTACAATTGTACTTAGACTTTTGAAATTAAAATACCTATTTCTAAATTTTAATAATAATATACAGATCCATGATTATAATTAATATAATTAATAATAATAAACTTTTAAAAATTTTCCGTTGCAGGACCTGTGTCTAGATAACCGGCCTCGTAAACCAAAGAGTTATAACGATACCAAACCAACGTAGTACATCTGCGACATATTCAATGGGGAAGACGCACGTATTTTCTTAAATTTTTGTATTCGTTCGTTTTGGTTAGAAAAATATTTCCAGATAAGCGAAATTTGTAAAAACGCTCAATTTACTTGAAAAAATTAAATTTAAAAATTCTCCTCATTTAAAACCGAATTTGGCCTTGAGCTACTTCCCTCAAAGCTATTTGATGTAAAAATGTAGGTACCGCTATGAATGAGAAAAGGCAACATTGACGATCTACTCACCGTTAGATAACACTGATGAAAACCAATAAATTGAATTTTGAATTTATCTTAAGTGTCATTCCATGCGAAATCGATCACTAAAATCGGTCGATTTCACGGATTTCAATGAAAATCAATTTTGAGGTAGTAATCAACTAAAGAACATAACTTTCATTCATCAATTTGCTAGATTACGCAGAACTTTGGAAATATTTAAACTGAAAGAATCATCAAAACTGCTTGCACGTCTTTAAAGAAATATAAATATCTCGAAAAGTATTTATCCTAGAACATATTTTTTTTACATATTGCCCGCAAGAAGACGGGCTTTTTGGACGGCCCAATAATTTTTTGTTACCAAACGTATTTTTATTCTTTTTTAAATGAAATATTTTTAAAATGCAGAAAAATCGGCGTGGTCACATTTTTAGAAATCTGGAAAAAATTTTACACATTATTTGACACATTTCTGTATTTAAATGCCAAATGGCAAGCTGGACGTTTTAATAGTTTTGGCAGGACAAATTTTCAAAGACCCGGTTGCAGGCAGCCGGCGCAGCATTGGTTACGGCCAGCCGGCCCAACCCGCATTCGCTACCTTCTAGTTAGTAACAATACAGTCCAGAATCCTACCGATTTGTCTTAACTAAAATTAGTGTACATAAGATATACATGTATATCTGTGTGGATATGATTATATCTACTTATGTATTTAAATCGATTTTTCGGGAGTGATACATAAAGTATTTTCTTGGAATTGTCCCTAAAAAGACCCTAAAATATAATGCAACTGCTTTTTTAATTTAAGTTTTAAAGTCAGTTGGGGTAATTGGGTCATAGCTTTACAAGTATCTTGCTTTAAACTATTATTTAACATTTTCATCATGAAGTATAAGTTTAGGACTTTTTTTATAATATCTTTAATATATTTTCCAAAAGAAAATGTAAAAATAAAGTAGCTCTAATGCAATAGTAACTACTGCATTAAAAATTATTTTTAAAAAACATGTTATGTGGTTCCAATCACCCAGTAGATTGGGGTAAATGGAACCATCGTCTATATTTTATAACCACATTATTTTATAATAAGCTGGGTAACTGGGGCACTCTAAGGATATTAATTAAAATGTCCCCAAAAATTAGGGCTGCTGTAGGAATAGTTCAGGAATTATCGCAGCCAAATCGGAAGAGTGTATAGGGTATAGTCGATAAAAATTCAAGTAATTCTCATAATAGACGTTTAACGATGGTTTTACCTTTTATTAAGCAAAGTTCCAGTTACCCCATCGCTCCAATTACCGCAACTGACCTCATTAAATATCAGAACCTACAATAGAAATCAGTAATAGTTATTTATGGTGCAAGTGAGTTAATTAAGATATTATGATAATTTTTGGAGTGGATGATATCATTAACTCACGTGTGCCACAAATTCAAATATTGAATTTGCAATGTACCTATAGTTTAGTCTGTGGTGTTTAACGGTAACAAATTTGACACTAGTTCGATGACTGGATATTAATACCAAAATACAACGTAAGCTGGTGAATGGTTGCTAGTTGCAACCTTCTATAGCACCCCATCTAACCCAGTAAACATATATTTTTTAAAATTTAGGATCAAGAAGAACTCATTTTCTGTAAACAAAAATGGTATCTAAGCTATTGCATTATAATATTTTAGCGTCTTTGACGGCCGCAAGAAAAATGTTTTATGTAACACACCCGAAAAAAACGATTTAAATACATAAGTAATTAACTAATCAGTAGGTATAACCATATCTACACAGATATACATTTATCTTACGTACATTAAAACAGACCGCAGGTAATATAGACCGTATTATTACTTACTAGAAGGCAGCGAATGATGGTTGCGCCGGCTGCCTGCAACGCGGTTTTTGAAAATTTGTTTTGGCAAAACTACTAAAACGTTCAGCTTGTCATTTTGCATTTAAATACAGAAACGTTCAAAGAATCTGTACAATTTTTTCAAATTTTTAAAAATGTGACCACACCGATTTTTCTTCATTTTTAAAATAATTCGTTTAGAAAACAATAAAAATACGTTTAGTAACAAAAAATTATTAGGCCGTCCAAAAAGCTCGTCTTCTTGTGAGCGATATATAAAAAAATATTTGTTCTAGGATAAATACTTTTCGAGATATTTATATTTCTTTAAAGACGTGCAAGCAGTTTTGATAATTTTTTCAGTTTAAATATTTTCGAAGTTCTGCGTAACCTAAGCAAATTGATGAATGAAAGTTATGTTCTTTAGTTAATTACTACCTCATAATTGATTTTCATCGAAATCCGTGAGATCGACCCATTTTAGTGATCGATTTTGCATGGAATGACCCTTAACAAAAATACTTTACACCACTTTAATTATGGCAGTTAATTACACAACAGCATAACGTGCATTATTATATTAACACGTTCAACCCGGGAGCGAGGCGCAGGTGGGTCGCCAGTCAAATGGTTATAGAACGTAGCGGGTCAACGGTGGTCCGCTAGACTAGCTATGTCATAGACGCAGTGCCGGTCTTAGCCCTCTTGGCGTTCTCGGGCAGAGTCCTTCAGAGCGCCCTTATTAACTTTAAAAAGTTACTGTTATCGAATGATTTGAATGATTTTACTAATTTCGGCGTCCAAACAGCCTAGCGCCCTCGGGCGAAAAAATTTTGTATGTCACTCGGAGAGAAAAGCATTTGTGGCCCTTAGTTGTCTGCTGCCCGAGCGTAGCGAGGGCATTAAATAACTGCGGGTTCCAAATGCTAACTTTCTGCCCTTGAAACACAATACTATGAAGGTATTGTAAACCCGTTGTCGCTCTTCTCGAACGCGGCGGTGTGACGTCACCCGTGCCGGCGACAGAAGCACTTGCTGTACGTATAGGGTATACTTCTAGTTTATTTAACTGCTTATTGTAATTTTTATTGATATTTGCAGAAATTATGACTGCATCTTTATCATTTTCAATATTCAAACACGCAGGATCAGCCAAGTTCTTCTCTATTGCAAATATTAGTTTAGCAAAATTCTTATCTTTATTGGGAAAAAAAAAGAAATTATATTCGCCAGCCTTTTCGCTTTTCGGTATTCTTGCACGCGAATATACAACACCGAGGCATGTTATTTTAATGAGTAACCACACAATCGTAATAACTAATAAATAATCTAAAAATTAAACTCTTTTTATTTTCCCCCAAACACGTGAAATGTACTGTTTTGTGGTCGCATTTCTACTACCGAAGCAGTTTAATATGCTGTGCATATTAGGCACGGGCACGAGTGACGTCACACGCTTCGGATCTTTCAACTTAAAAAATTAATGACAGGCTTATTTTTAAGAATTTAGAAATTTTACTTGTGAAATGGCTGTCTGTAGTTTTTGTTTAATTTATTAAGCCGAAGTTGTAAATCCGCTTAACAGCACCTTTAATATTAATAGTTGATTAATTAATATTAACCAATTAATAAGTGAATGTACAGCAATTAGTAATTGAAAAAATAATACAAAAGTAATAATAAATAGATTAATAAACGGTTCAAATCCCATGCAGTTCGTATAATCAACATCATGTAAAAGAGGATAAAAGATCATTTAAAAACAAAACAAATAATAAGGGACCAAGATTTGAACCCTGTGGCACTCCAGAAGTAGCACTAAATTCAAAGAAACGAAAGCCATTGTAAAATACGAAATTTATTCTGTTCTCAACGATTTTATTAGATAGAGAGAGGGAGTAGAAAAACCAAATTCTTCTAGCTTGTTTAGCAGTAGGTTATGTGAAATACTGTCAAAAGCTCGACTAAAATCTGTGTAGATGACATCTACTTGTTGACCTCTATCAATTTTATCACTTACAAACTGGGTGAAGTAGGAGAGATTTGTTACTGTTGATCTTCCTGAGACAAAACCATGCTGAAGGTCGGATATAAAAGGTTTTACGTGATTATAAATCTGCTTATAGAGAACTTGTTCCAATAACTTGGCAAAATTGGAAATTATTGCAATAGGACGATAATTATGAAATAAATAAAGATTATTAAAAGTTTCACAGTTTTATTAAAATATACCTGACAATATTGTTTCGACAGCTATGCTGTCATTATCAAAGGTAATATAATTATAAACAAACACGTCGCTAAGGTAGATACAAAATAGGTAACTAGATAAAATAATAATAATAATAATAATAATAAAAATTAATAATAAAAATCATAATTAAACATCTAATACTTTCAGTAACGGAGAATTACTGAGCTCAAGTTGTTCATTCATTAAAGGTACCCTGAGTTTGTGTTTGTATATCTCAAAGGCTTCTAAAATGTCTAATTTGCGTTTCTTAATACAAAAATGTAGGAATTTAATATTATTTTGAGGAGTCATTGTGTGATTTTGTTCTAAAAGGTGTTTGGCGTAATTCGATTTTTCAGGATGTTTATTTTTGTAATGACGTACGTGTTCTTTATATCTTATGTCAAAATTTCGAAGTGTTTGTCCAATATATACCGAACTACAAAAAGAACAATTTAAACGGTAAATGCCCGATTTCATGATATCATGTGTTCTGTCTTTAGCATTAAATAAAAATGAAAAAGTGTTAGTGTTGGTTTTATATGTTATTTTATAATTGTTGGTTTTTCTTAGTATATGTGCAATTTTTTTCTGATATTTTGCCAAAATATGGTATAGATATGTAATTTGTGTCTTCTGTTTGATACAGATCATTAGTACACAGAGCTTTAACTATTCCACTAACAAAATCAGATTTTAGCAAAGAGATATCAACCATTAAACAACTAGCACATGCAAATCATTATAATCCGAACATGATTGACACTTTAATTAAACAAAAAGATTATAGGTTAGCTATCAAAAGAATATATCCCATTGACAATCAAACAGAAGACACAAATTACATATCTATACCATATTTTGGCAAAATATCAGAAAAAATTGCACATATACTAAGAAAAACCAACAATTATAAAATAACATTTAAAACCAACACTAACACTTTTTCATTTTTATTTAATGCTAAAGACAGAACACATGATATCATGAAATCGGGCATTTACCGTTTAAATTGTTCTTTTTGTAGTTCGGTATATATTGGACAAACACTTCGAAATTTTGACATAAGATATAAAGAACACGTACGTCATTACAAAAATAAACATCCTGAAAAATCGAATTACGCCAAACACCTTTTAGAACAAAATCACACAATGACTCCTCAAAATAATATTAAATTCCTACATTTTTGTAATAACAAACGCAAATTAGACATTTTAGAAGCCTTTGAGATATACAAACACAAACTCAGGGTACCTTTAATGAATGAACAACTTGAGCTCAGTAATTCTCCGTTACTGGAAGTATTAGATGTTTAATTATGATTTTTATTATTAATTTTTATTATTATTATTATTTTATCTAGTTACCTATTTTGTATCTACCTTAGCGACGTGTTTGTTTATAATTATATTACCTTTGATAATGACAGCATAGCTGTCGAAACAATATTATCAGGTATATTTTAATAAAACTGTGAAACTTTTAATAATCTTTATTTATTTCATGATTATGGAGTTCCACAAAATAAGGCTGGAAACAATAAACAAGGACGATAATTGTTTAGTAAAGATGAATCACCCTTTTTATGTACTGGAGTAATTCTAGTTCTTTTCCAGACCAGGAAAAGTTGAAGTATTTATAGCTAAATTAACTATGTGCATAAGTTTCCACTTATGCAGTGTGTTAGTACTTCCGTACTAACACAAATCTGCAATCACGAAGAAAAAAGCTCGGAATGAGATCATCTCCAGCATTCATTTTGTTAGGAAAGGTAGCCAGCAAAGAGAGCAGTTCTGTTTCGGTAACGTTATGGAACATCAAACAAGGTCTATTTGAAGCGGTGTGTTGATGATCGAAAGTTTGGTTATCAAGAAAGAAACTTGAAAAGGTGTGAGCAAAAGCATCAACAATTTGTTTAGGATCAGTATAACGATACCATCACTTAATATTCCGGGAATTCTAGTTGTCCCTTGACGTTGGTGGATAAATGACCAAAACTCTTTACCGTTAGACTTCAAGGAAGACTCAACAGATGCAAGATAAGCAGAATGAGCAGTTTTTATTATCGTTCGAACTCTTTTAAATTCCTGGTAATAATAAATATTTGATGATGCTCTCCATCTTCTTCTGCAGTATTCGTTTAATTGCGATTGCGCCTAATTTCTGAATTAAACCAAGGAGGAAATCGCTGATTTATCAACATAAGACAATCCGCTAAATTTATTTAACAATAAATAATCAATTAAATCGCCGTTGCTATATACTTGCGATATCCCTTACGGTATCCATCGCGATAAAAATGTTTTACGCGCACCACCCCGAAGCTCCTACTGCAAAAATGTTGAATGACTATAGATTTCGGTCAACCAGAAGTTTTACGTCATAATTAGTTACCAACGTAAATTCGCAACTATTACAATACTTCTACGGCTGAGAAATGTAATTTATGTTGGTATTACGAATACTACGTTTATTTGCAACTTCTGAACGAAAACAATTGTCCATTGCAAATATTTTGTCATCCTGACAAGTTGAAGCGTTGAACGTTGAAACAGAAAGCTTATTAGACAGATAATATTATTTTTTCCTTGTTCTTTTACCATGCCAAAACCATTTAGTTTGCAATCGAAAAACTTGATAGTCTTTTTAATTAATTATTTTCAGAAAGAGCGTAATAATTCTGAATCTTTATTACGTTTAACTGCAGTACGAGAAGTGAGTCTTGAAATAGAATATTTTTTAATATAAGATTCGTTTTATGATCTGTTTCTAAAAAGTAATATTTGTAAACGGTAGCTAGTGCTTTGCGTATCGGCAAAAGTGCCGTTTGCAAGGTATCTGCAACTATTAAAAGCGGTAACCCTCTTACTTTAGTGTCCAGAAGATCCCGTTAGAAATAGAAAAAAGACAATTACTGGCTTAGGCAATAACCAAAGATTCGCATTACGAGATGCAATATATGACATGTTTGAAAAAAGTTTCAGTTTTAAACGTACATGCATATATTCAAATGCCATTTACTCCGCTTTCGTATAAGTTAGGAAGGTCGGATGTTTTAGCAATGCCCATTAAAAAATACTCAGTGGTGCTGATTTCTAATAACAGTACGAGAAGTACATGAGACGTGGAGAGTACTGTCAATTAAGTATTACGAATATATTGCAAAACAGTACTGTACTACCCAAAAGCAGTACGTTCGGTCACCTTAATTAAGCGTTTTTACGAATTTCACTTATTTTGAAACATTTTTTTAACCAAAACGAACGAATACAAAAATTAAAAAAATACGTGCGTCTTCCCCATTCAAAATATATCTTACTACTTAAAAAACATTAATAATAAATACAGTGACCTGAAAAAGTCTTGCATCACTTCAAAAATTAAGAAAAATTGAACTTAAATGAACCATTTTCAAATATTTTTCGCTCCTTCCTGTATTGCACAGGTTAGTAACAATAATTTTATGAAGAAAACACAGCAGAGGGTTTGATTAAAAAGGAAATACAATTGGAAAGCAAATTTATTACAAGATTATATAGACTAGATAGTACCTATAGAGTAGGAAAGAAATAGCAAAATTACATAATATATTATTTAAACCTAAACTAATATTATATTAATATTTGATTGGCCAGCCTCTTGATAACCAATTCACATCTTTCGAACATGGAATTCACCAGCTTCTGTAAATCCTTCTCCGAAATACATTGGTTTCACGTCAAATATGTAGGTTTCCTGGGATTGACAATCGGTGATTGCTGTCCAGTTCATTCTGTTAATATTGTTGGCAGTCATCCAGAATTGAATTACTTTTTCCCTATTACAATTGTCCTGGGAAATAAAATCTTCATCTACAAACAAGTATTCCCCACTAAGAAATATGTCATTCTATGTACAATACCTAAAGGTTCCTTGTGGCATTCATTATGCATTATGACCAAATCCATGGGCAGACATGCATCTCTAGACTCTGCCAGCAGTTAGATGTTTAATTTTATTCACAAGCAAGCAATCTTCGCCTTACAGTAAATTAAAATACACTCATTAATGTAGCTTCGCACCATAATTTAGTCAATTCAGTAGAATTAAGGCTTCTATCGTCCATCTTTTCAAACTGAGATTTTCCTTGGTCACCCACTGTGCAGTTTGTCAGGAAATTTTCCTGTTTCAGCGTACTTTCTAACAACTCGAATAACTGAATACTGATTAAACTTAACTTTGTCGGCTATTTCACGACTAAAAATTAGAGAAACGGATGATTGTATAAGAACAGCATTTAAATTACAAAAAATACTAAGTAAAAATGAATTGAATCCAACTTAGTTATATTGTTAAGTCGCTCTTCTAAAAATTACTTTCCGGTTATCAGATAACATTATTTTATAGTTCGTTCTTTATTTGCTTAAAGTTGAATAGATTTAGTTACTTATAATAAATATTTTGTCTTGAAAAGCCCGTTTTCTAAATTATTAAATTATACTTACGTTAGAATTCATTTTTGATTAGTAAGAAATAAATCTGAAATAATATTATAACGTGTTTTACTTATGATGTTTTATTGAAAATATTGTGTATCACCAAATTATTATAGATACAGTTTGGGACTATAGTAATGATTCGGGTCTGATCTAGCTATACGCATCACATTTTATAAATTTATTTTATATTATTGTTTTCGCATATAGTTTTTATATTATTTATAGCCTTTGTAATATTTGTAAAATTATATATTTTTTTCTAATGTAAGTTTTCTTTGCATAAAACTAGTTTCAGATCCGAATCATTGCTATAGTCGTAGACTGTACATGCAACTGGTTATACATGTCACCAGTGACGTCACACTTTAACTGCTAGAAAGCGTCCATAAGACAACTTCCCATTTACTAACTTTGCAAAAAGACTGTATTCAAAAATATGAAAACAGATAAGACTTATAAAATCTTAAAAAAAAGTATTTTATCATTATAATATTAAAGGTAATGCTTCCTACATATTTAATTATACTGTTGTGTAATCTACATCCTGCTCCTATAATCAAGTTTTGGACGACTATTGTGGTGACGATTTTGGATGCTTTAACCAATTTTTCTTGAATTGGCCATTTTGCGCGTGAAAGTATTTTCTCAACGTTGTTTTCATTATAGCCCAAAACCGGTCAATTGGACAAATTTCTGAACAGCTTGGCAGATTTATGTCTTTGTTCACATAATCAATACCGTTAGTTTCCATAAATTCTTTGATCCATGCTGCATAGTGACACGTTGCTAAATCCGACCAAAACAAACAGTCACCTTCATGCCGTCATGCATGCATGCATCATCGGTACCAATCGTTTTTCAGATACTCCTTGATGTACACGTCAATAGTCATCGTTGATGTTGTGATAAAGGGGTTTGATTTGATATCACAATGATATCACATGATAAATTAGGCTATATATATTTTCGTTCTTATCGTTTCTCTATAGAGCTGTAAATCGAAAAATGCATAAACTATGATGCGCTTAATTATTTTTGCAATAGCTTAGGGGGTTATGGTTCTCATCCAATCCTAGTTAAACAAAAACTAACGTTAACACCTTTTTGTATCTTAAAACAACATGTGTAGGGGTGGGACTACATATTTCGTTTTAGATAAATACATAGGTTACTACGCGTTGACGAACATTAAATAAAAAATCTTTGTTGAACGAGGTTATAAATATTTTAAAAATGGGTAAGCTGTTTTTCTTTGATTACAAGCACTTAGTTATATTTAAATCGTAAATTTCGCAGCAAATGTATCGGCGAATGTACGTGCATGGGCCCGAGGTGTATTACAACGGTTGTACAGCAACACCAGGCATAGAGGTATTGTAAGTAGACTTTTTTTATCTATCTATAAACAACATACTAAAACGATGTTAATATTTTTCAGTTCTTGATGCATTGTATGGGTGTGGAGAACCTCTACCCTCATATCCGGCGGTCGTCGCGGTCGAGGTGGCCACAGGTCATATGGATGTCGGGGGATTTACAATAGTTGCTAGGTTGTACGTGAGACTTGACCAGCGAGAGGGGTGGATTGTTTATGTATGTTTTATCAATCTATATATGACGGTGTAAATATATGTAGCTTTACTTTTTGTTTTTCAGGATATATATCAACTAGTTCTAAACCATATTTAAAATAATAAATACATTAAATCACTATCTGTCTTTTTAATTAGCATCCATTCTCTTTTTACAGTGAAAAATAGGTGAAAAACCTTCTCAATAAAGCTTCTTTTTCATTTCATATTTGAAACTATTTACTAGAAAGCTGGTAATTATGAAATTTGGTTTTTAATAAATTAAACTGTCAGTGCGGGAATTATATAGATCTGAAATTTGTACAAAGGAAATTATTGTCACGTATATGTATCATGGCTGCATAAACTAAACTTTCCAGTGTCATAAGTATTGAACCCAGACGGTGTTTGATTGATTAATAACTTAGAGTTCCTTTATGATAATATTAAATAATAAAAATAAGAGTTGGGACATGTACGAGGCCAGATTTTAATTGGCTGGATCCAATGTCAAGGAGTACATGATCTTAATAGTCTGACGCTTTGTTTTTTTTTAATTGTATAGCAACATTTACATTACTTTACATCCTAATACACATTTTCTTTATGAAATTAAATTTTCTTAATATATGTATTTTTTTATAAGTAAATAAATTATTATAGAAAGAAACAAGAAAACAGAAGAAACAATTTGTCAAATCAAACAACTGAAAATTGATAGGTGAAAATACTTCATGAGAAATCAAGTCGTTCTTGACAAAGGATCCACATGTCCTAATTCTTAACTTATATAACCTATTATTATTATATAGGAACTCTGTAATAACTGGGTAATAGTCGCGTAAATTCAGCCCTTATTTTAAAGGTTTAATTTTCATTGCAGCCAATTTCGACACTGAATTTTTTTTAACATTTTTTTATCGGGGGTTATAAAGTTCTCTTTTTATGTGCTCTGTCAAAGAGTTTGAGAATTATCGCCCCTTCTACTAGGTGATAAACATTTGAAAGCATCGTTCTAGAGATTTCTATCTTGCCGGTCATCGTTAGACAAGAGTAGCAAAATTGTCAGAAAGGTATTTTGTTTTCTCAGCTGTTATAGATCGACTAATCAGATTTAAAAAAAAGGTCCGTTATACATGTAGCTTATTTTACGTAATCAAGTGTTCTATTGTATTAGAATTTATAGACATGACAATTTTTCCCTCATAAACCAAGAACAGCTTTTAATAAATATAAACTGTTGACCCTGGGCAGGGGAATAAAAATTATCTATGTTGAGATCTACATTTTAAACATGAATAAATTAATAGGCAGGTGTTCTCGTGGGAACTTGATTTTACCCAACTCTCAGATGATAACTATCAAAGGTATGCTGCGCATCACCTTTGATAACCCTATGGGATATTGCGCAAGATTTTGTAGTTTGGTAACGCATTCACCAGGGGTCTCGTTCACTGCTTGGGTATAAAAACCCAAACTCATAGCGATACATGTTATATATGCTCGACTACAGTTCAAGAGCTTCATCACGTTTAGTGGTTGTAAAATAAAAACTCTCTCTGTGTGTGTGTGTGTGTGTGTGTGTGTGTGTGTGTGTGTGTGTTAGTACCGGCCTAAATCATCAACTTTAGTCAACCATAAGGTAGGATTTTTCTCTTATTTTTGTAATGATTCATTTGTACTAAATTTACGCGTTGATGTTGTTTAAGAGAGAGAAAAAAGCAACAACAAACATCATGTCGCTATTATCATTAAACGAGATCGAAGACGGTAACAGTCTAAATGAGTTACAATTACAACAACAGTTTCGGCAGTGTATCTTAGACGCTGGAGTCAGCATACCTATTTCAGTAACAGTGCTTGTAACGGTCTAAGCTAACGTCATACATAACATGCAAAAGTTTGATAAAATACATGACTGCATGCTCACCTATGTCAACACTTGATAAAATAATTGTAGTACATTTGTATATATTCTTTCACGTTGCAGGAAGTCTTTTTAAATAGATGAAAGATATAAATTTTGTATTTAGTAAATGCTTTAAGTCATATTAAAAATGATTGTATATGTTTTATGAGAACTCGATAAATGTTTTTAGTTTTCGTATAAAAGAAATGAATATGTCAAGATGTACGTCTGTGCATGTATATACTTTCAAACTGCGCGTGTATCTGTTTGAAATTGCTCATGTTGATGCTTTATTATGTACGTCTGTGCGTGTATCTGTTTGAAATTGCTCGTGTTTATGCTTTATTATGTACATCTGTGCGTGTATATACTTTTAATGTACGTCTGTGCGTGTATCTGTTTGGAATTGCGCGTGTTTATGCTTTATTATGTACGTCTGTGTGTGTATCTGTTTGAAATTGCGCGTGTTTATGCTTTATTATGTACGTCTGTGCGTGTATCTGTTTGAAATTGCGCGTGTTTATGCTTTATTATGTACGTCAGTGCGTGTATCTGTTTGAAATTGCACGTGTTTATGCTTTATTATGTACGTCTGTGCGTGTATCTGTTTGAAATTGCTCATGTTTATGCTTTATTATGTACGTCTGTGCGTGTATCTGTTTGAAATTGCTCGTGTTTATGCTTTATTATGTACGTCTGTGCGTGTATCTGTTTGAAATTGCGCGTGTTTATGCTTTATTATGTACGTCTGTGCGTGTATCTGTTTGAAATTTCGCGTGTTTATGCTTTATTATGTACGTCAGTGCGTGTATCTGTTTAAAATTGCGCGTGTTTATGCTTTATTATGTACGTCTGTGCGTGTATATACTTCAAATTGCGCGTGTATATACTTATAATGTACGTCTGTGCGTGTATCTGTTTGAAATTGCGCGTGTATGTACATGTAACCGGACTATATAAACAGGAACTTTGTTCCTGATCATTCATTAGACGTTATGGAACGACGCTTGTGTGATGTATGCGGTCTGTACATTCGACGCTCCGGGTATGCAAGCCATATGAATATACACCGTGGACACAAAGTCCCATGTACTAAATGTTTCAAATCTTTTTCACGTAATAGTAGTTATAAAAGGCACTTGAAAACAATCCATTGTACCAGCACAGGTGCTAATAATAATAATGATAATAAGACAAAGCCTAGAAATGATGTAACAATTAAAGACGCGGGTCTGAAACGTATGCATACCAATGAACCCTGTGACACAAATAAAGAAATAAGGCTCGATGATAATGAAATAATAAACGCTCGTAATGCTATACGTAATAAATTAGCCTACTTTCACAGTGATAAAACTGAACCTCGACCGGGGACCGTTTATCTCTCACCGAAACTTGAACAGGCATCTTCAGTTACATCTGTTGAAGATGATGATGATGATGATGAGGAAGAAGAAGAAGAAGAAGAAGAAGAAGAAAGCGATTCCGACTTAAGGATTTATCAGGAATTCTCTAACTATTATAGAGCATTATTAGCTAGCGGAGAAAACAAAAACGTAGATAAAACTAGGTACGGTCTATATAATGACATCGATGAGTGGCGATTTGCTTGTTCACGAGTACAGTTTCAGGGAAAAGATATTTTAATTAAAAACAAACCTTTTAATGGAACACCCGGTCTGTTTACTTTACTAACGCTTAAACGAATAAGCCCTCCTAGTCCAACAGAGGAAGATATCGACAACTATATGAAAATAATCTCACTTACTAATGCTCATAAGAAAGACTATAGGCGCAACGGTCGACTAATAAGCGTTAAACATTGGAAATACGAAAATGTAATCAGACCAAATTTATACAGAATTACAGACTTTGAGGTTAGTCTTCCCAAAAAGTTAAACAAGATAATGAAACCGGATTGGATACGTCAGAGTACGCCTGATCAACTAGTGGATCGACTACAATTGTTGTACGCCACAAAGAAAGCTCATAGCAACAGTCTCGAAAACGACAACGAAATAATTTCAGTCATCACAGAGCTTAAAGCGAAAAACATCATAGAATAAGTAAATATTTAATTTGTACTATGTAATATAGCCGTATTGTAATAGTATTTATATGTAATATTTTTGATAAGATGATAAAATAAACGAAATACATTCTATAAAATCTTCTTATTTCTCAACCTCTCTCTGCCTATATCTGTTTCTAGACTTATTTAATAAGATTGCATAATTCTCTATGGATTTCATAAAGCGATTGATTAATTTAAATATTTTAGAAAAGGTGAACCTGCAGAGTTTTGGGTAGAATACCCTTCCGAGCGCGAATTATAACAAGCAATACATTTCTTAATTTTTAATAATAATATTTTAGAGTGATTTATGTCTCCAATAGCCGGGTTGTTTTATAGAAAGAATAAAATTTGAAAAATATGTCGCGCTCTTTAAATTTATAATAATATCTCACGGTCATCTTGAGCTGGTATATGTTGTGTTTTATCGAACCGTAAACCAAGCCAAACATCAGGTACTACTGTCGACGTAAGAAAGTGAGAAAGATTCTCATAGAATAAAAGATTAATGTTCTATCATGGTTATCCGAGAACAGATAGTTGTTTAGTTATTTAATTATTGTTGTTTTGTTGTTGTTCAATACAAATTTTGAGAAAGATTGTCATAGAATAAAAAGATTAATGTTCTATATGTGTGTATTATTACTATTCTCACCCATCTGTACCATGGCATGAAAAAAAAGCGATAGCTATAACTAGTATGAGAGAGAAGCATGAATGAGGTAATTACCTACACACCTACCTGTGATGACGTGTCATTAAACAAGATGAGACTTGTCTGCCAGCGATACACACACCTGCCTGTGATGATGACGTGTCATTAAACAGGATGAAACTTGTCTGCCAGCAATGACAGCTTGTTTACCGTATGCATGTTACTGAGCATGCGCTGGATCTAGGTAAGTACAAGTGACTATATAAAGCCGACCGTTGTTAGCGTGTAGCAGTAGACAGTACGTGTGCAGCAACAGTAGCAGCAGCAATTACGATGATGGCTAGTAGTCCTAATTATTGTTATGATAACGAGACCTGTGAGAGCGACCCCCTGGAAATAGGTAAGTTATTGTTTATAAAACTTCAAGTTTGTATGCTAATTTGTGTCTATTTTGTTGCTGCTTGTTTAGATGAGGAAGGTTCGGATGTTGCAGATCATGCATCATCATCATCAGCAAGTACCGACAACGACGGTCAAGCTTGGAACAATGAAGAAGAAGAAACAGGTAAGATGTTTAAAACTTTTGTGTGTTTATGCTTATATTAATCAATTATTGATTATTATTATTATCAACGACAACAACGTTTGCACCGTCATACTGAGGACACCTTGGCGCAAATAAACTGTCTTAGAAATAGGTTACAACAAAAATATTTGTATACAATTTGCAAGTGTTATGAACTCTCAGCTCATACTGTGTGTGTGTGTGTGTGTGTGTGTGTGTGTGTGTGTGTCGTGAATAATTTGTCAAATATGGATGATGTTACTCTCTGTCTATTAAATGTATAACAAAAAAAATAAATAATATGTATAAACATTGATGTTTTATCTGCTAGCATGTTTAAGACTGAAGGGCGTTCATACATACATCAAAGTGTTTGTTCCTACCTAGTATACATGTAACGGGTATACATGTATGAGAGAACTAATAATGATACAATTACACCTGCCGATGATGATGATGACGTGTCAGCGACAGGATTAGACCTGTTTGTCAACATCGACAACTTGTTTACCGTATACGTGTTACTGAGTATGCGCGCAAGACCTAGGTAGGTGTACGTGTCTATATAAAGTTAGCAGTTATTAGGCTGTACTAGTAGCAGACAACACGTGTACAGCAGCAACCACAGCAGTAATCAATATGATGATAACGAGCAGTTCTAATTCTTGTTACGACGACGACGACGACTCCTGTAGGATCTAAACCCTAGAAATAGGTAAGTTGTTGTTTAGAAAAAACTTTAGAGTGATTGTATATATATATATATATATATATATATATATATATATATATATTGCTGTGGATGGTAGTTTCAAAATTTTGGAAAATTTTGAAAATTTTGTGAAAATCTAAAATCTTTGCTAAATACTAACACTTTTGAAATATTTTTATCAACTTTTCCAGTTAAAAATAATTTTAAGTTATTTAATGGAGTGTCATTGATTATACAATCAATGTGTATACTTTTTAATAAGATTAAATAATACATGTTTGTTTATTTATTATCAAATAGCTTACTCACCGATTACTTAAGTATACGTAACATCCAGTTGTTCGCAAGTTTGTTATGATGTAATTCAATTATGTATAATTCCAAATGTGTATATCGACGGGTTATGTGATTTTTTAAAGGTTTTTATTAATGTAAATAGATCGTTATTATTGCGTAAAATTATATGTTGTAAATAGTGTGGTCATTGTATTAGATGATAAGGTGACGTCAGATTGTGTAATATAATTATGTAAATAGTCAATAGTATATAAGCTTAGAAAATAATAATTTTAGGAGTTACTGATAGAAAGCGACGGTGTAAAGTCGTGTAAGATAAAAGACACTTACTGGTAAACGACGGAAGAGTAAAGACACTTACTGATAGAAAGCGACGGTGTAAAGTCGTGTAAGATAAAAGTCACTTACTGTTAAACGACGAAAGAGTAAAGATATTATAGTAAATCAAGCGACAAAGTAAATTCGTGGCTGATAATATTGTAAAAATTTAAATAGTCTAGAATTAAATAGACAAGTTAAGTTAGTTGGTGATTTGAATACGGCGAAGGTGTAATAAGTATAAATTGTAAAAGTGTATATGATTATAAAGAATCACCTTTAAGATAAATTACTTGCTAAAGTTAGGCAAGATAATAAATCAACGTTAAAACCATAAACGGGTGTTTTATTTAATTAAACACAAAAACAACTAGAAGTATCTTACGAAAAAGGGAAATTGAACCCGCAGTTAATAAACAAAAGTGAGTTCCAAAGTCAAGTGTGTGGATGATATTATATGGAAAATCCATGCAAAAGGAAGAAAGTCAACCCTGAATTGGAAACCAGCCCTGGGTCAACATAAAGTGATCTACTCTGCCTATGGTTTGGGAAAGAGGACATCTATACTAAAAGAAAAAAAAAGAAGTATTATAAAAAGGTAGGAAGTTATTTCCTTTTTGTATTGGCATTTGCTGAAGAAAAGACTATCGTTTGTAAAGTGTAGTAAAGTGATTTGAACAATTTAGTAATAGTTAAAATTAATTAAGATTTCAATTTTAAAAGTGATTTCAAACTTCAATTTGTATATTTTTAATACCACAAGAAACCACATTCACCCTGAGATGAGTCTTTATTAAGTATAATTCTGTTAATTTAAGTTATTTAACTGGCGCCCAACTATCTTACGTAAATTTGAGTTAGTCAAGAACTAACGTAATATTAATTTTATATAACCATTGCATTATTAAATCTATTAAAAGGTATTTTCAAATCGTATTAGAATTTATAAAAGAGGGAAGTTGAGAAGCGTTTCCAAAGTTCACAGTCATTTTAAAAAATCAATTTAATTATAAAGTAATTATCTACGATCGAACGGCAATTATTCACAGTTTTAAAATATATTATAAATTTTTTTTAAATAATTTATTATTTTTTTTATTAACCAATATCACTGCATTTATTTATGTCGCGGTCAACGCGGGGTATTTGTTAATGTCGGGCAAAATACTATATTTTTTTTATTATCCAATATTACAGCATTTATATATGGCGACCGGCAACGTGGGACCATTTGTGGTACATATAACCTTTTGTGGTTTATATAATCTTTTGAAAAATAGTAGGCTTATAGTAGCTTTTAATAGATTATTTAACTTTTGAGATTATTTAGTTTTTGTAGGTTATTTTGCTTATAGTAATAGTTAGCTTGTTAGGATTATATTAGCTTGTTTAGATTATAATAGCATAATTAAAGAAATAGAAAAGATTTTTAGTGGTTAATGTATGACGTCAGTTAAAAATATATATTCTGCCGCGGAAAGTAATTTAGTATTAAAAAAGAAGTATACAGATAAAGAATTAGTTGTGTCTGAGAAGCAGAAAGCTTTAACCAGTTCAGTAATGGAGGGGAACGGCGAAGAAGGCAAGCCAGCGCAATCTGAACTTTCGCAAATGTTGGCACAAATGCAGGAAATGATGAACAAACAATCTGAAGAAAGAAAAAAAGAAAGGGAACAAGACAAAGAAGAACTGAATACAAAATTTGACAAACAGTCTGAAGACATGAAAGAAATGAAAGAAGAAATGAGAATTCAATCAGAAACTTTGAAACAAGAAATTAAAAATGATATAAAGGAAATAAAACAAGAATTAAAAGATGATATTGAGGCGATTACAAAAGAGATGAATAGTATAGTAGAAGCATTGAAAATAGACAATGAAAAGAAATTTACAGAATTAGAACAAAAACATGAATCCTTTTCACAAGAAATAACAAAAGTAAAAGGAATTCAAGATACTCATTTAATATATTTTAAAAATAAGATAGGCGAAGTCCAAGGAAATTGTATTCAAAGATCCGAATGTATAGAAGAGGATTTGAAACAAATTACTGTTCAGGTTAATGAATTAAAAAGTATCCAAACTGAATCAAGTTTAGGACAACATTCATGCGTACCTATTGTGTTACCGTCTTTGAGTGAACAAAATATTACTAAATTTTATGGGGATAAAAGAATGCATCCTAAGACTTTTATAAAGAATATAAAATCGTATTTGGGTAATGTGAAAATAAGTCTTAAACAATCATATAATTTCGATTATGAATTATCAATTATTCGTGGACTGATGAAAGGAGAAGCAGAAAAATGGTTTTCAATAAATGAAAACAAAATCCATAATTTTGAAGATTTCGAAAGATTATTTTTGACACAGTATTGGGGGCTATCGGAACAAGAAAAAGTGGTAGAAAACTTAACATTTGGAAGGTTTAACCCTCTTCAAGGGACAACAAGGGAAAATTATGCCTTGAATAAAATGTTTATGATTAACCAATTGGACAATCCGATAGAAGAGGCGGTTGTAATTAAACAATTAGCTAAACATTTTAATAGGCCTATTTTAGAGAAAGTATACACTGATGATGTAAAAGAGTTTGAACGGTTTTTGCAAATATTAAAAAACTTTGACGTACTAGATAATCTTAAAAGAGATTCAACGAGGCCTGGTATGAGAAATGTGAATTTTACACAGTCTAACTCTAGTTTTTCATATAGAAATAGGGATAATTATCGGGGAAATGTTAGAAATCCAGTTAGTGATAATAGATGTGATGAACGGGATGAGTATAGAAAATATGAGAAACATGATAAAATAGAGCAGGAGCACGGAAGGAATGATAGATACGGTAGGAATAGTAAGGAGGGTAATTGTAGTAAATATAATACGGAGCGTGAGGTATCACGTAACATGCCTAGTCATTTATATAGTCCTACAAAGGAAAAATTTGTAAGTTTTAAGGAAAAGGAATCGCAACACGATGAAGAAAATTTTTAATTGCTTGTACCACTACTCAACACAATCAGGTAGAACCACAAGAATATTTTCATTTTTCTAAGGGTGGTGGTACAGAATCAAAAGATAAAAAACTAGTAATAAATTCAATAAAATTAGGAAAGATAGATGTAGGAAATAATGCCAATAAGGAAATTTCAAAGGAGGAAATAGTGATTGACAAATTTGAATGTAGAAAAAAATATAAGAAGGAGGCTGTTGTAGTTAAACATATTAATGATGAAGAAGTGAAATTAACAAACAAGAAGAAAGTGAAAAATTTAAGGGAATTAGGAAAGATAGATTATAATAGAAAATGTAACAAAAAGGTTGTTATAGGAAAAAAATGTAGGAATAAGAAAGTAAAGTTGAAATACAAAGAAAAGAAAAACAAACGTAATAAAATCATGATTAGTAATTTAAAAATTGAAAAGAAAAATAAAAAGTTTAATAGAGGAAAGGGGAAAGATATGAGGATTGTAAATAAACCCTGGAAAAGACAAATATTACCAATTAGTAATTTTCATCTAAAGAACTATAAAAGCAGAAGAAAGAAATAAAGATCTTTGTAGAATATTATTGTAATTAGAATTTACATAACCAATTTGTGACAAGAAACCCAGATATGACGTAATTTAAAATGATTCAGACTTAATAACTGATTTGACTTTATATAATAAACAGGCTTATGGAATTTTATACTCAATTAGGACTTATGTATTATGTTATTAAAAATGAAAGAGGGAAAGTGTATGAATAAATTGAAAATTAAAATTTAGATGAAAAATGTTTATGAAATGTTTATAGGGGAAAATGGGGATTAGGAAATGATATTAAAATAAAATTATAAATGAAAGATTAATGAATAATAAGAAGATATAAGTTTATAAGGTGAATAGTGATGAATTTGATTATGATAAGTATAAATCTTATGAAAATGAAAACAAAAGTAGAATTGTGGTATAGATAAAATAAAAAAACTATGATTGAAATATATTATTATATGATAAGCAAAAAGATTAGTAAATTTATTAAGAGTGCATTTGTTAATAAAAAGTACTACGGAAATTTGATAATTAAGTAGGAAATATAATGATTATGATACAGAGAAAAAGGATTATGAAATAATTAGATGAATAGGATGGAGATGAGGAATGATAAGATGTAATTATTATTGTATATATTGTAGATAGTTTAGTTAGCAGATTTAGAATAGGGCAAGTTTATGGGATAAAAGATTAAAATACAAAAAGATTTTTGGTGTTTAAAAATATAAAATTATTTATTTGTATAACTTATATTGTTAGTATTGCTGTTGTAACTTATTTGTGTTTAAAAGTAAAATTGCATTTCAATTTTATTTGAAACAGGAGGGGATAAATGCTGTGGATGGTAGTTTCAAAATTTTGGAAAATTTTGAAAATTTTGTGAAAATCTAAAATCTTTGCTAAATACTAACACTTTTGAAATATTTTTATCAACTTTTCCAGTTAAAAATAATTTTAAGTTATTTAATGGAGTGTCATTGATTATACAATCAATGTGTATACTTTTTAATAAGATTAAATAATACATGTTTGTTTATTTATTATCAAATAGCTTACTCACCGATTACTTAAGTATACGTAACATCCAGTTGTTCGCAAGTTTGTTATGATGTAATTCAATTATGTATAATTCCAAATGTGTATATCGACGGGTTATGTGATTTTTTAAAGGTTTTTATTAATGTAAATAGATCGTTATTATTGCGTAAAATTATATGTTGTAAATAGTGTGGTCATTGTATTAGATGATAAGGTGACGTCAGATTGTGTAATATAATTATGTAAATAGTCAATAGTATATAAGCTTATAAAATAATAATTTTAGGAGTTACTGATAGAAAGCGACGGTGTAAAGTCGTGTAAGATAAAAGACACTTACTGGTAAACGACGGAAGAGTAAAGACACTTACTGATAGAAAGCGACGGTGTAAAGTCGTGTAAGATAAAAGTCACTTACTGTTAAACGACGAAAGAGTAAAGATATTATAGTAAATCAAGCGACAAAGTAAATTCGTGGCTGATAATATTGTAAAAATTTAAATAGTCTAGAATTAAATAGACAAGTTAAGTTAGTTGGTGATTTGAATACGGCGAAGGTGTAATAAGTATAAATTGTAAAAGTGTATATGATTATAAAGAATCACCTTTAAGATAAATTACTTGCTAAAGTTAGGCAAGATAATAAATCAACGTTAAAACCATAAACGGGTGTTTTATTTAATTAAACACAAAAACAACTAGAAGTATCTTACGAAAAAGGGAAATTGAACCCGCAGTTAATAAACAAAAGTGAGTTCCAAAGTCAAGTGTGTGGATGATATTATATGGAAAATCCATGCAAAAGGAAGAAAGTCAACCCTGAATTGGAAACCAGCCCTGGGTCAACATAAAGTGATCTACTCTGCCTATGGTTTGGGAAAGAGGACATCTATACTAAAAGAAAAAAAAAGAAGTATTATAAAAAGGTAGGAAGTTATTTCCTTTTTGTATTGGCATTTGCTGAAGAAAAGACTATCGTTTGTAAAGTGTAGTAAAGTGATTTGAACAATTTAGTAATAGTTAAAATTAATTAAGATTTCAATTTTAAAAGTGATTTCAAACTTCAATTTGTATATTTTTAATACCACAAGAAACCACATTCACCCTGAGATGAGTCTTTATTAAGTATAATTCTGTTAATTTAAGTTATTTAACTGGCGCCCAACTCTCTTACGTAAATTTGAGTTAGTCAAGAACTAACGTAATATTAATTTTATATAACCATTGCATTATTAAATCTATTAAAAGGTATTTTCAAATCGTATTAGAATTTATAAAAGAGGGAAGTTGAGAAGCGTTTCCAAAGTTCACAGTCATTTTAAAAAATCAATTTAATTATAAAGTAATTATCTACGATCGAACGGCAATTATTCACAGTTTTAAAATATATTATAAATTTTTTTTAAATAATTTATTATTTTTTTTATTAACCAATATCACTGCATTTATTTATGTCGCGGTCAACGCGGGGTATTTGTTAATGTCGGGCAAAATACTATATTTTTTTTATTATCCAATATTACAGCAAAATATATATATATATATATATATATATATATATATATATATATATATATATATATATATATATATATATATATATATATATATATGCTAATATAATTTGTGTGTGTGTGTGTGTGTTGCCGTTTAGACCAGGACCTTGCAGATCACGCGTCATCAGCAGCAGCAGCAGCAAGAGCTAAAGGTAATCATATCAACACCAGCAGCAGCAGTCGGAGACGTCAACGACGACGACGACGACAACGTATGCTCCGTCGTACCTTGGCACAAATAAACTTTCTTAGAAACAAATTACAAAAATATTTGAACAATCTACAAATGTTACGAGACGATCTCGACTCATACTGTGTTGTGAATAATTTGACAGATAACATGTTACATTTGTCTATTAAATGTTTATTATAAATTAAATGTAGTCATAACAATATATATTAATAAACATAATTTTTAATTCCTATATGGTTTTATTATTTCTTCTAGAAAAGGTAGTGGAAAGAGTACAGTGTGTATGTGCGCTGGAGAGAGGTAGCAGCAGCAGAACTTGTAGCGGGATGACTGCTGGACAGATTAAAATTGACAGAATTAAATGACAGATGCAAAAATGACATATGCAAAAATGACAAATTTAAAATTGACAGATTCAAATTTAGCGCGCACCACATGCTCTGATATAAAATGGTTGCCTCTCGGTAGTAATATACAGATTTCTTCATGACGCGCCACCCCCTAGTAGTAGTACACAGTCTGCCGGTCATACAGATCCCTTCATGACGCCCTCTCTCTCTCTTAGCAATACACACTAATTGTAGCATTACGCCCTCTATTGGCTGCACACAGATTGCCGGTAATACAGATTCCCGTAATGGCGGCGGGCGTGGTAGCATGGCGCCAGGGCGAGGTAGAATGGAGCCAGACGTTTCAAAATGTCTGCCTTCATCCAATCAGAAGCTAGGGGAGGAGCTACAGGAGTGGGGGCTAACCAATCAGAGAGCAGTAGGCGGGGAAATCCAAGATGGCGGCGACTAATCAGAAGCAAGGGGAGGAGCTACCGGAGTGGGGGTAGCCAATCAGAAGCAGGGGGAGGAGCCTGGAGGGGGAAGGGGCGTGTTGCATCCCCTCAAAAACGTCTGGCTCAGGTGGTGCAATACCTACTTGAATGAACTTGGAGAACAAAATCCCTCTGTTGGTAAATCCTTACGCTTGCCTGATCATGACCGATCCATTTACTACTTGGTAACCAAGCAGTTTTACTACCAGAAACCGAGTTACGCCGACTTGTGGAGGGCATTATGGAATTTGAGGATCGAGTTGCTTACCAGGGGTATTAACAAATTGGCAGTTCCCAAACTCGGCTGTGGGCGGGACCAGTTGGATTGGAGAATCGTTAGAAACATGCTGGAAGTTGTCTTTAAAGGTACGGACGTCAAGATCTTCGTCTGCAGTTTTGACCCACAGCCTGCATTAAGGCCAACGAAGAGTGTAGACTGTTACTTCTACCGTAATGGAACGTGTAATCGAGGTGAAGACTGTCGATATCGTCATGACCCGTTCTACAGGAACCAGAGCATAAAACCTGTTCTGGGACAGAACAGACTTGAAGAGGGGGGCAGTGTAACAAGAGAGAAAAAGAAAGAACCTCTTCTCGAACAACAAATGGAATATTCTACGGCATTCGAGAGAATGACGCATCGCACCATGTAAACGAGACGCTGTTTATCTAGCGCCTTCTAGAACTACATAGTAGGTTCCAGCGGCTTCTGGTACGATTATATGGTGGTATAAAATCGACTTCGCGGAGAAAAGAGGATCAGTCAACAGAGAGTCATTAACTGTATATCACGAAATAAATAGTAAATGTAAAGATAAATGTTGTATTAGAAATTAATAGTCTGTGATTAATAGTTTTAATGGTTTATAATCATAGCGTTAATTTATAGTGTATTCATTAGTGTTTGTAAATAAATATTTCTTATTAATAGACGATTTAAACGTATTGTATAAATTAATTGTATAAATGATCGTACAAATCTTAATAATAATTGTACTTAACATTGCCAAACCACTGAAGTAAACACATACTTGTGCGTGGTATAGGGTGGTTATTCTTAACGACAACCACAGAAAGATGTTTATGTGATTGTGGAGACCGACTGCTTAACGTGCCTAGATATTTATAATATAAGACTATTATAATATAATTATATTTATAATATAAGCTTGAGCTGTCAACTATGAGCACAATATAATAACAATCAGTAGGTACACTCACGCAAATATTGATAGCCGCCGTGTATTCTTGGGCTCTTGGAAGAACAGATATGTTGTGATATCCCTTTCTCGCTATTACCAGCATGCAAGACGATGACTATCGGCAAACCTCGGCAAACTGCTGATCGTGATGTGCCACTGTTGTGTGCGATATTGAAAGCTGCCTTAACAACTTCAAAGTGTGCTATGTATGTGTGTGTCTGTTTTGTATGTTAGATGGGGGGTATAACATTAGTATAGGGTAAATTCAGGAGAGACGCCACAGTTGTCATATCTCCACAACTAGAAAATATATAGTTCTATCGCATTTAAATAACATTATTTGTATCTATGAAATCAAATTAGCACACGCTCGATTGTTGCTGCGCATGACGTGTCTTTAGAGGTTTATAACAAAAATTCAACGAAAAATCACGTTAAATTTTTAAGCGTGTAATACTTATTTGATTACTGCAAGTGTAAATAGGGTGGTTAAAGCGAAGTAACTACGTAATTTAGTTTTTTGTGGGGATCTTTATTAAATAATAAACATATATTTTGCAAATGTATCTAAGTGTGTTATTTTTTTTAAGCGTGGTATCTCTCTCACGAAATGAGGAGAGACGCCACATCAAGTGATAACTGATATTACAGCTAAGAAATGATCTAAAGATGATGATGAAGAAAGTTTTCTGAGCCTGGTAAACGTAGACCCGCGAGTGATACTGAAAATACGTGTGTAGGGTGTTGGAAAAATTATTTTGTTAAAAAACGAAAACCGATTGGATCAAGCGCTCAAGTTCTGCAAAAATGGCTTAATGAGCATTGTGTAATGTACGCCCAATGCTGTAACGAATGTAGGAGAGAAAATACAAGAAAGAGAAATATAAAAATGAAGAAATAGTGCACATGGCATCTCATCTCATAAGTATGGCATATCTCCTATAAGATGTGGGATAGATGCCACTTTACTAACCTTTTTATTTTTTTTATGTAATTGTCGACTCTGCTTAAGAAAACTTTATAATTGTTTTTATTCCTTGAAGAAGATAAATGTTTAATTAAAATAAGAAATAAATATCTTTAATAAATGCAAAAACGTTTTTATTGGAAGCCCTCAAGCAAAATGGGTGACGTCTTTCCTGAATTTACCCTATAGCGTAATATAAAACACAAGTTTAAAATACGTTTTTTGCAATAATTGCTTTCCATTCGTTTATTTAATAAATCGCCAAACAAACATCAGTATTAATAAGAATCATAATATGAGCCGGCGGTGGACGAGTGGTGTCAGTGCATCACTCGTGTTCCAAGGGCCGTGGGTTCGAATCCCACTTGGGGCGACGGGATTTTTCTAATTGGAAAATTCCCTCACCTCAACTATGGCTGTGTGTATTCGTGTTGCATGTTAGATGGGGGACATATGACCTTAGCAGTTGGTTTCCCCGTAGTGTAGGTGTGAAATTAAAAAAAAAAGAATCATAATATGATTATTATCTAAGATAGTTTACATCATGATCAAACCGCAGAGCCAGACGAAAGCTACATGCCGAGGTTATAAATATTCTGGTTCAACAATATTTACAGCTTTTGGATATTATATTGCGGATATAATCTTTAGAGCAGCCTCGAGTGAACAGCTACGGCTTAACCCTTTAATGCTCTGGTTTTAATACTTTTTTCGCGTTATTTCTTATTTACTGCAATAAACAAGTCATATAAACAATTTAGCCAAAAAAATAATTTTTCTTTGTTTTCGTTACAATATTCTAAGTGTTTAAAACAGTTTAAATGTTGCTTTAAACATGTTTTCTAAATCACTATTTTAAAATACTAATTTGAAACACAAAAAACATGTTTAATATAAAAAATACAACTGTTTTGTTATATAAAAAACATGTTTTTGTCAGCTCTGGTAATTATCAATTATCTTTCCCAATATAAACGGATCGATAAGACTGTGTTATTTTCCCGCCAACGCTTTTTAAACCACTACTTTATTTATATCTTTTAAATTTTCTGGTTGACCTTCATTATGATTACCTTTTCAACGTTTTGCTTACTAATGCTATAAGGACTTTCTGAAAATAATTGACATGTACATTTAAAATCATTAAAGAGGTCTATTAATCTTAATGACCTAATTTTTGAATGACGTATATATGTGATTTTATATATATAAATCTATTCACGCCAAGAATTCTATTATTAATCATTTTTATTCCATAAAATACTCATTTTTTGTAAAAGCAACACTCATTAAGTCATAAACAATAATGATAAGAGCAACACTCAAAATTTTTAGATATTGCGATGGTGACTGTGGATAACGTCGCGTCAAAGTTGTGCTCTATAGTTTTATCGCAAAATAAGGAAGGTAATAATCTTTAAATTCGTATGTCTGTTGCATTGTGTTTAGTTCATACTTTATAGAATTATTAAATAAGTAAATTATTGTATATTTCCCTTTATTAAAATTACGTTGTTATTAAAATTAACCTGTGAACGATATTGATCCGCTGAACCACAAACGCGTGCGTCGTCGTATGTATCAATGTTGTTCCATACGTAACATCTGCTCTATCTTTGTTTGTTGTATAAAAATGTGCTATCTTTGTTAACTAAGATGCAATTACATGAAGGTTATCTATAGTAGGCGCATTTATTTGTATTAACAAGAAATAATAATAAATAGAAAAAAAATTAAGATTCAATAAATAAATTACAAATAAATTCATTTTTCCTGCAATAATAAAATTATGATAATATTTGTTTTGCTATTATTTATTTCTGATACATTTTGTACTCATATTTAATTCTTTAGTGATAATTGATAAATTAATAATTTCATAGTACGGAAAAGGGCGGGAACTTTTTTTCAATGCCTTGTCTTTTGTCTTCTTATAAATAACACACTTTGGTTAGTATATGCTCTGCATTTTGGATGATCCTACTCTAGGGTCTATAGGTCATTATATTATATAATGTATAATAACAAGATTTATCTCATTATTAGGACCACCAAAGCAGCTGTTTCATGACAATAGATGTAGCTCCCATAAAATGTAAAATTAAGTTAAAAACGCAATTCAAGGTAAATATTTAGTTGTATGAATGCTATTAGCCAGTGGGCTGCTTTTTATTAAAGACAATAGGTTAATATTAAAGACAAAATTGTTATTTTGATCATTCTGAAACTATATAGGACATTCATTGCACAGTTGCAATATATTTTTAAATAATGTTGCATAATCGACTAATAATGCAAATTACAAAGAATCAGTTAAATCAAGTTATTAAATTTGTAATAATTTTATGGAACTACAATTTTCAATATAATTATTTACAAGGATATCCACTTCTAAAGTAGAGCAAAGCCATAACTTGGGTCTCGAATAGTTCGCATACAAAATTTACCTGATTGAAAAATCCCACTTTGTACCCACACGATGATAAAATGCCTTAGCAGTGGCGGATTTAACACTTAGAGGCCTGAAGCGGGGGGGGGGGGCGCAACCATTCGAAGGGTGCTACTTACGTGAAATTTTATTTCGTTCGGAAATTTTAAGAAATTTTAAAACAGTGAGGGTAAGAAAACATTATATGAAAACAATAAAAGGGAATTATGGATACACATGCTCAAAACAATTAGAGGATAGCAGGGCCTATTTTACTATTAGGCGCGTGTCTAGGGCCCAACGGCAAGAGAGGCCCGAATTGGAAAACATAAAATCAATAAAATCATAAAAATGCACAAAAAAATCACGCGTGCAACTACTTTACGTGACAGAAGTAAAACTTCTAGTAAAACTACGTTTCCACTGGTTCGAAATCTGGGATTTCGGCTCCGAAATCCCGAGATCTCATTTTAGTGTTTCCACTGCACTTTTGTTGAGTTCGTTGACGTTTATGTATCTGTTTGTTTACTTTCTGCGACACCGCATTCGTTTCAAATGGAGGATAGGAAAAAATTGATACTATTTATATATATATGTACTCTCGAGGGAAAAAATGCTCCACTTGAAAACGCACCAAAAATACCAAAATTTCAAACCTTCACAACTTGGCGGAATTTGGACGAAAATAGATGAACCTTTGCGTGTTAAGGTGCTAGTTTGAGGTCGTGTGATCGAATGTTGCGTTTAAGCCTTGGGGCCTCCAAAGAAAAAAGATTTAGATTCAAAAAATGTTAAGCGTTAACAGCTTTTACGGTGTGCCAAAAAAATCGTGGACCGAAAAAATCGACTGCCAGGACAATAAAGTTCAGCCCATTTTCTGTAAAGTTTTAAAAACTTCGAGTGCCTACGATGATTTGGCGTGAAGTTATGAATTTTTGAAATTCACCCTGCATTTTGTCGGGTGTTTTTCCTCTTCTGCCAGCGACATTATTATCGGTTGAGTTTGAACCTTTTCTTTTCCAAATTCAAAAAATTTTGAAACATGTTGAAAAATGTTTTTAATTAATAAAAACATTTTTTTAGTAACGTTTATTTTTTTAACGTGTAACTGCCGACACTACTAGTACTCGAAGTGCAAGTGTCTAAATTAATGTTTTGATTTTTATTATACTAATGTTTTGAAATTAATCAGTATCACAAAGTTATTCGAAGCATTGCAATGCCGTATTTAACGAACATTCAACGTGCACAAATTGTTGCTTTTTTGGAGGTTGGAGTTAGTATGCGACAAGTCGCATTGAGATAAGTGGTTTAGCATAGGGTTGTATCCCGTACGTGGTCCCGGCATCGAGAAACAGGAACTTTTCGTCGTCGTCGAGGATCGAAGACTTGTGAACGCAGCTCGACGGGATCCTGTGAGAAGCGCTCACATGATTGCAGCGGACGTGGTCTTGATTCGATGAGTATCCGATAGGACGGTACGAAATCGTCTACATGAAGGTGAACTTCGTTTTCGTGTTAGAGCTAATGTTTCTCACTTGACGGACAGGCATCATCAGGAGAGAATGCAGTATGCACTACGGACATTGGATTACGAGGTAACGGCAAAAGGTCTTGTTCACCGATGAAAGCCGCTTTTGTCTCTTCCATTTTGAGTGCACGAGATCGCGTATATCGTCGGAGAGGAATGCGATTTGATCGCAATTGCGTCAATTCGACGCGCAACTTCAACGGTGGTTCTGTCATTGTTTGGGGAGGCGTTAGCTATGATGGTTGCATCGATCTGGTGATTGTACCAGCTCCTGGATTGACAGCGGTTCGGTACATCAACAAAATTCTTCGGCCTAACGTTTTGCACAACCCACTTTTTAGGGGGTCATATTTCCAGATAAAGGTGAAGTCTTAGGGCCGATTTTTTTGTTAATGGTATACAGTTAGGGGTAGTTTATGTATAAAATATCTCAAATCTAAAACTTTACTATTTTGGTATTTATGAGCTATTGAAGTTCTCATTTTTTCTATTTTTGGTCAACTTTGGCCCTCAATATCTCCGATGGGCACGGATGGATTTTTATATTACGTGAGAATGAAGCAGTATATGATGGCAAACTGTGGTAAAAATCTTATCTTTGATATTAGCCTCAGAACCGAATTATGGTCAGTTGAAAACTGTAATTAAATTTTGTAAATAACCATAAAACTCGGCCATTACTAAACCGTGTATTTTTCAATACATTGACATCTCCATTAGTATCGATGAGTAAATTTATTTTATTCTAGTGCTAACATTTCTGTAGCAAAAAAAAGAATAAAAATACGTTTGGTAACAAAATATTACTAGGCCGTCCAAAAAGCCCGTCTTGTTGCGAGCAATATATAAAAAAATATTTGTTTTAGGATAAATACTTTTCGAGATATTTATATTTCTTTAAAGACGTGCAAGCAGTTTTGATGATTTTTTCAGTTTGAATATTTCCAAAGTTTTGCGTAATCTAGCTAATTTATGAATGAAAGTTATGTTCTTTAGTTGATTACTACCTAATAATTTATTTTCATTGAAATCCGTGAGATCGATCGATTTTATGACCCGATAGTGTGTTACATTAATATTAGTCTATATAAGATTAATTAAATTATTAAGTAGTGATTATTTATCTACTTTGACGACGACGCTAACAATAATTAAAACACTTTCATCGTACATGTTTCGTGCTATACTTGTAAATTATAACGAAATTTGAAACTTGCTTAAAACTTCAAAATACATGTGCTGACTTGTTGGATCAGCGAGAACAGATTGGTAATTTTCGGAGAAATGCAGAAGCGTCCCTAAGGTCGGTCAGCCGGGTGTATGCCCGGGGCCCCGAGGACCAGTGGGGCCCCTCACCGAGCTACCTTATTTTAATCAACAACACAATATATATCTTACGCATTAATAAAATAGACTGAAAGACCGCAATTTGATGCAAGTTCTTATACATAAAGCTAAAGCTTACTTTTTCAATGAAACGCACCAAATTTCCAAATATCTTACCGTTTGAACGTTTTTATAAATGAGCAAACGGTGAGGTGTTTGTACTCGATAGTCCAGCGCCGCTGGTCGGACTAAAACCAGTGATGGAGGTACTGGGAAAATCCCGCTCGCCCGGCCCATCTAGCAACACTGTTTACTAGTAATGTCTTTAACGCTACTCGTAACACCCAACATTAACACGAAAGCGTCGGGAAATAAAAAGGTGTCTAACACTTCTCGAGACTTAATAGTAGACTTAATAGATAAACAGTAGCGGTGCATCATTGCATTTTGTTATAGCCCGTATAATATTTGTTTGAGGCAAAATTCCCCAAAAGGAGAAAGCCGATGACGTTCTAATTCTCGGAACGCAAAGGTCTGCCACGGCTTGATATTTGCAAGCAGCGGCGTGCCTTAAAACGTAAATTGTTTGAAAACTACAAGCTGCTAAGGTGAACTGGTGAAAGCCGGCGACACCGCCAATGTCTTTCCAATTCGGGTGTCGAATGCGGTTAATTCCGAGAAAAAGACGTAGCGGTCTTTTACGAATTTTGACTCAACAAATTTCATACGGACTGTACCTACTAACAATAAAGTTGGTGCATTGATTATATCACCCAAATACACGCCTATGCGTGGATGGTACTCTTGAATATCGCTTGAATTGCCAAACCAATGGGAATGATAGAAACAGCAATATATAAAAATATGTATTTAGTATTAAAATAAAGATGGATATACTTTATATTTCGACGCTTCTCGTAAGCAGATCTCACAACACCTAAGCGTTGTAACACTTCGAGAAGCATCGAGAAGTGTATGCGTTATCTTATAACCCACCACTACTGCTTAGTAGCTAGTGCTTTCACGTTGCACCGCCAGTTCGGGAGCATTTTGTATACAGGGTGTAACTAATATAACTAGAAACCTCGTAATGGTTTCGTAATGTAGCTGTAATGATTTAGAACATATTTTCCTTATCAACATGTGGTCGCTTCCTGCTAGTTTTCAAAAAAATCGCATTTTAAATTTTAAGTACGTCCATTGTACTAAAATCACATTAAAAATAATAAACAAGCAAAACATTTTTAAACTTTAAAATTAAAAAATTTTTGCTTGTTTTGTATTTTTAATATAATGTAAGTACAATGGGCGTACTTAAAATTTAAACTGCTATTTCTCGAAAACTAGCAGGAAGTGACCACATGTTCTAAAAAATATGTTCTCTGAAAATATGTTCTTTACTATCTGTTACTATCTGTTGAATATGTTCTATATAATCTTTATTACAGCTTTTCTTTATTACGAGGTTTCTAATTATATTAATTGCACCCTGTATATTATTTATTCACTTTTTTATTTACTGGGGGCCCTAGTTCATATATGTGCCCGGGCCTCAAAATCCAAAGGACGGCGCTGGAGAAATGTATGGCTGTTCCTCAGTTCAGGTCCGCCACCCGCTCCCCCACATGCTGAATACTATTCGATACGTCTCATCGAGCTAAAGAACAATGAAATTTGGGTGGGGATCAGTAGTTTTCGAAAAAATCGCCAAAGACTTTTTTGGAAGGGAAGCCGTCACCTTCCATGTTAATTCCCACACCCTACCTGAAAATGCATCTTTTGATGTGTATGCGATCTAACCTAACCTAACCTCACCTGACCTAACCTAACTTGATCTAATCTAACCTAACGAAAAACTAAATTAAATCACGTATGAATTGATGAATAACGCAAACTTAAATTAAACCTAACTTAAACCTAGGTTAGGTTAAGTTCGGTTGAGTTGAGTTAGATTCGGTTAGGTTAGGACGCACTATTGTTCAACTCGATGAGACGCATCGAGTGTTGTATAGCATGTGCGGATGACGGACCATAATTTAAAGTTTTATCAAATGTGTTAAGAGAGTTTATAAGAAAAATAGTAAAAACAATGGATTTTGACAGTTTAGTTGTCCAATTAGCCTGCATTGAAGTCTGGAACAAACTGTAATAATTGGTGTTAAATCTCATTAATCATATAAAACAAATTCGTTAAAGAGATAGAAGCAAATAAAAAAGTAACGAATTATTATTAGTTATTGCATATTTTAATTCAACAAGATTTGCCTACTTATAATTGTATACAGGGTTAGTTAAAAGTATGGAGACGGCAATTTATTGTCGTTAAAATTCATTTTAGGAAATAATGTTCAGTACAAAAGTTTTTTAAGAAATTTTTATCTGCATTTGAGAATACTTTTAAAAAAAATGTTTTTAAATGGGAACGTATTAATTGTATGCTACTATTCGATAGAAAATTTTGTTTCTTTACAATAGGATAAATTTTTTGTTTAATTTTATTTCATTTTAATAACATTTTTCCAGAAAACGTCGGTTCAAGTATTTACAAATAGTAGGTACATCTAAAATTAAACTCGCCATTGCTAATATTAACTGCAACAAATTGCATACAATAATTGTATGCATTTTATTGATGTTAAAATTAGCAATGGCGAGTTTAATCTTAGATATACATACTATTCGTAAATACTTGAACCGGCGTTTCCTTGAAAAAATGTTATTAAAATAAAATAAAATAAAAATTTTCTTAATACTATTGTGAAGAGAAAAACATGTTCTATCGAATGGTAGCGTAAAATTAACAGGTTCTCATTTAGAAAATAAGCGAAACGGCATAACTCAAAAACAATTGAAGAAAAAAAAATTTCAAGTATTCTCAAATGTAGATAAAAATTTCCTAAAAAACTTTTGTACAGAACATTATTTTCGAAAATGAATATTAACAACAATAAATCGCCGTCTCCATACTTTTAACTAACCCTGTATATGAGGGGCGCAAACTAAGTCTCGCAGGGGCGCGCAATCTTACGTCGTTACGCCACTACTACAATTCATATATCTTTTATTTTTAACAAAAATAAGTAGATATAATTATTAATACTAGGGAAACCTCGTCAAGACATGACGGTCAAAAGCATTGAAGGATTTCCCTATATACAACATTCGATGTGTGATTACAATCCTTTGGATTTTCGTGAGTGATTATTTAAATAAACGCAACCAAACATAACCAGTTGAAAATTCTAAGCCTAGCACTCCTCTCCCCCCAGCTTACTCTCTTCTTTTCCGATATATATTCCTCTCTGGCTTACCCCTCCCCGTCGGTTTATTCTACATACATACTAAAATCTACCTAATCTACATAATCTATACATCTACATAAATAAAATCAAAAATCGATCTTGTTTAAAACACTCTTGAAAACGTCTATTAGTACATATTTCAAAAACATGACATAAACATAGTGTTGGCAAATCTCCTGCGTTTCATAAACACAATATGAAACTGCTCTGAATAACCAATTGCTATCAGCTATTATTTGTATAATAATTCGTCTGTTGTCCATAATTTTCAACTATGCGGGTTTTGTCTACCAAACCTAACAATTCTTTAAACATTATCCGCGTGTTAACTGCTTATTAATAATGGAAGTAGACGGCTGCATCACCCTTTTATATTTATAAGCGGGAGTAGTCTCACCACCATAGAAAGTGAGAGGACTCCCCAAGTGAATGTCGGATTCCTCCGTTTCAAATTAAACATTTTAGAGTTTTTCAAATTAAAAATATAAACAGTAAAAAATATAATAATTAAGTAGTGTTGACTAATCTAAACAGCGAAAGCTTTAATATAAAAAAAGAATCGCTTTGATCGGCCCGGTGGAACTCTCAAACGAAGTGGAACAAAAATAAGCCTTGTGTTTTAAATATATAGATAAATATTAAATGCATTTAAATACATACAGGTTTTCACGTGTGAGCAAAGCTAATTCACCTGAAAAAGATATGTATTATGGCATACTAGCCAAATTTTAAAATATAGTAACTTTTTTGTAAAGTTGGTGCTAGGTAAAAAAAAATTAAATGAGAAATAGGTTATCGTTTGGACGTATCTGAAAATTTAGCTGAATGTAAAAATACAAATTATAAAAGGTACTATTCTTCTGCGAGTGTGGCGGTATCAGTTGTTACCCAGCAAACAGAGATTCTGGCCAGATACTGGTTGTAGGCTGGCGAATCTTGGCAACGGTGGAGTATAACAGGCCAGTATCACGCCAATGTATGTGCAGATGTACACCTATACCGGTGTACATCAGTACCTTTATTAGGCCAACATTGCTAAACGCTACTGTAACTAATAAAATAATACAATTTGCAAATAATTTCAGTTGTCAGTGGTTCAATTCTTTTTTTAGTTATTACCTTTCATAGCATGTATTCTAATTATGTTATTAGACTATTTTAAGAGATGTATGTTAAATTATGGCTCTAGTTACGATACTCAAGATTCTTAGTGATTTTTTGTTTTGGTCACTTAGCTTATGATAGAAAATTATAGAATTTGCATGAGGTAGTTCCTGAACTATATTTACTGTCATCAATTAAATTTCTCTATAAATCAATAGTACTGGATCAATATAGGACAGTTACTGGTATTCAATACTTGATATATGCTATAAGTATTGGTCAAGTAAACCTTTGTTGTAATGGCAACATAAAATGGCTGTATGCTGGCCAAATACTAAAACCTGAAACGTACCAGATTCAACCCTGCTAATGGCCGGTATCTCCTATACGTCCAGGCCCTATACTATTCG
This sequence comes from Agrypnus murinus, assembly GCA_929113105.1. Lineage (NCBI taxonomy): Eukaryota > Metazoa > Arthropoda > Insecta > Coleoptera > Elateridae > Agrypnus > Agrypnus murinus. The sequence continues at coordinate 46,175,755 of OV816023.1, forward strand.
CCATTGCTGGGCCAAATGACTAACGTCAATTATATTTAAAAATTCTTATCTGTAGCACCAACCTTCCAAAAAAAGTTACTATAATTGTAAAGTTTGGCAATTATGCGATGATATCAGTCTCAGATGAATTAGTATTCGCTATTTTTCCTTTGCTCACACATGAAAACTCAATCCATCAGTGAAGTTTTACCAAGGTTGTATGTAAATATAACAATATTTTGAAATTATATATGTATTATATATGTATGTAATCCTATCATTTCAATTATATGGATATGGACTGTTTCTTGTTTCATTCTTCGCAACAAAGTGAATTCTCACGCCAATAATTTTTATTTTTATTTGTCGCTTGTGCAGTGAGGCCTCTGCGGGGCCCCCTGACTTGTAAGGCCTGAAGCGATCGTTTCCACCGCCTGTGCCTAAATCCGCCACTGCGTCTTAGGGACATATCGTCGCACAGTTGTTCATTTTGCATAGATAAATAATAGGTGAATCATAGCTACATCGTTTGGTAAATTTTCACTATTATTACTAATAATTATCTTCTTAAACTAAAATAATATGTCTATATTATTATCAATAAATAATGTTTTTAAATTACATATAAATGAAACAGAAGAATAAATAAGAAATATAACTAGTTTTTCAAATTTTCTAAAATATCTTTCCGTTCCATTATAGCGTGACCTAAATAGTATTAGGAGAATATGGCGTGAAAACGCAACTTCTCACGCCTTATTTATGACATCCGATTAAGGTCACTTTTTTAAAACATTTTTAATAAAACCCTAAATCTGATTATTCTAATTCTATTTCAAATCCACCTTTAGAAACTCCTTTTACACTTTGTTAAAGACACGGATAGTGGCAAGAATTCCACTGTGGAAAAATTACTGAAATGGCATAACACTTAGCCGTGCCAGGGGAGGGATGGCTAAAGATTCTATCAGGACGAAGATTCGCAACTTGACTTGACTTTATTTCACTGTGACGTAATCAGAGAATAAGCTAAGAGTCCTGATTAATTGCCAGCGGCTCCTACATTTCTTTTGCATATACTGAATAATGTCATGTGATAGAAGAGAGAACGACTAGAGTGTTTGTCTCTTTCGAGCGCAGAAGTCAGAATTGCTTCTCGATAGTCAATATATAAGGTTATTCAAAAGTACCCATATTCAACTTCTGTATATATTAACGGACAGATTACATACAGATACTGTTGTGCTTTCAAAGATGAATTTGTCCCCTATTTGGTTTTTTAACTCTACTTTTATTTACTAAATTTAAAAACGTTATTTTAAGCTTTATGCTATTTTTGCCAGCGGCTTTTAAAATGATGCTGTCTTTACGATCTCGTATTGGCCCTCGTAGTTGCCATTTTGAATTAAATGAATATACTAGGACACAAAATTGCAGAATTTGGTCGGAAAATAACCCAAATACAATTGTTCAGCAAGGATTACACGATGTAAAAGTTACTGTAGCGTGTGACTTTGCGTCAGATTTTATAGTAGATCCCTACTTCTTTCAAAAAATAGGAAATGGGCAACCGCTAACGGTGACATTAAATGGAGAATGATATTTTATAGAATGTTGAGAGATTTTGTAAAACCACAATTACGAAATCGTGATATTTAAAACATCGCATCGGTGATCGCATAACTAGTCCACATTTTGTAAACGCTTGGCCATACCCAGTCAGTAGATACCAGATACTCATCCGGCTGTCCACTGGTTGCGGAGTTCCTTTTTAAAGAACGAGTATTGCCTACTAGGCCTTCCACCCTGGAAGAACTAAAGCAGTCGATATCAAATGTAATTGCTAGCATTTCTAAAATAGACCTGCTAACACCGTTCATGATGTACAAAATGATGTGTTTTTGTTATTTGTTTAAAATTAGAATAAAATCTCATTGTTTTAGGAACAAACTAATGTTTTTGCTTTTACAGAATCTATATAACTTAAACAAAGTTATAGCCATTTCAATATGGGTACTTACTTTTGAATAATCTTACCTTAGATGAATATTCCTAATGCGTTGCATAGAAGGTTTTTACTTTTCTTTCTCCCTATTCTAAAACTAATCTTCATCTAGCCTTCCCACCTGTAGCTGTAGCTCATTGATATTATGTGTACCATGTTTGGTGAATCAACACATTATCGCAAAAAAAACTAAATAATCGCATTCTCTGTGAACTGATTAGATTTGAATTATACATTTTTTCAAGATGGATGCTGAACACACAAAGAAAACCTTTTGTACATTATTATTATTGCAAATGACATTTGAAATCAGCATGGAATTCTGCAAAAGTTTCCTCATTTAATCTCCTTTCCATCTCGTATAATAACAGAGATACCGATGTTAATGCTATCAATTTAAGACACACTGTATTTAGATGTACCACCATTGAATGTATTGAGTATTTGAGTTTCTGAAAAACGCTTGGAAAGGTTGATTTTATATTAATACTGCACACACTATACAGTATACTTATCTTTGATTATACAAGGTGATCTGTAGATGTGAGTCGATTAAACGCTTATTTTTTTAAATGGAACACCCTGTAAGTTTTTATTTTGTATGATTCTTCTGCAGACACTAATTACTATAAGACCCATTAATCAGTTCTAAAGATTGTCATTTTAGTACAATTCATAATTGGCGTTTTGGCATATTTTACTAATGATATTTATATAATGATAATCAAAATATGGAGAAAAAACTTATTTCGAGTGTTTTAAGTGTTCAAGTTTGTCTTACATTATACCACATTCAATAATTATAAAGATTTTATAAACAATCTTGTGAAACCCGGAAAAGTAGTGAAGTATATATATATATTGTAACGTTCTTTCCAAAATAATAATACAAGTGCTGTTTAAATCGTCTATTCACAAACAAATATTTATTTATATACACTAATGAATACACTATAAATTAACGCTATGATTATAAACCATTAAAAACTATTATTTACAGACTATGAATTTCTAATACAACATTTATATTCACTATTTATTTTGTAATACCCAGTTAATGACTTGCAGTTGACTGCCTCTCTTTTATCCGCCATCCGCTTTTATATCTTCATATAAACGCACCAGAAAACGCTGGAACCTTCTATGTATTCTTAGAAAATGCTAGAATAAACCACGTCTAATTTACATGCTTGTGCGATACGTCATTTTCTCGAAGGCGGCAGAACACACCACCTGTCGCTCGAAAAGAGGTTCGTTCCTTTTCTCTCCCGTTACACTGCCCCCCTCTTCAAGTCTGTTCTGTCCCAGAACAGGTTTTATGCTCTGATTCCTGTAGAACGGGTCATGACGATATCGACAGTCTTCACCTCGACTACACGTTCCATTACGGTAGAAATAACAGTCTACACTCTTCGTTGGCCTTAATGCGGGCTGTGGGTCAAAACTGCAGACGAAGATCTTGACGTCCGTACCTCTAAAGACAACTTCCAGCATGTTTCTAACGATTCTCCAATCCAGCTGGTCCCGCCCACAGCCGAGTTTGGGAACTGCCAATTTGTTAATTCCCCTGGTAAGCAACTCGATTCTCAAATTCCATAGTGCCCTCCACAAGTCGGCGTAACTCGGTTTCTGGTCGTAAAACTGCTTGGTTACCAAGTAGTAAATGGATCGGTCATGATCAGGCAAGCGTAAGGATTTACCAACAGAGGGATTTTGTTCTCGAAGTTCATTCAGCCGTCCAAATTTATTTCTAAACACTACTGCGATCCCCCTGGACATACGGAGATCCGCGGAGACACAGTGGGCAATGGAATAATCACCAGGGACCCGGAAGAGATCTTGTTGCATCTCAGTCGTGACTCCGAATCGCGCTTTTCTAGTTCCAGAGAACGCAGCCATAAATTCTCTAAAGGTTGGCTGATCATCTTCAGGCCTTACGATTTTGATAGCCACCTCGGCCTCTGGATGCGATAAATCAAGTCATTTATTCGTTTCTTCACCTGGTATGGACCCTCCCAATTTCGCTGTAATTTTGGAGAATAGCCACGACGCCTTTGCGGGTTGTATAACCAGACAAGCTCTCCAGGTTGAAACCCTCCTTCTTGGGCCCTCACATCGTACGTAGCCTTCATCCGGTCACTCGCGATTCGACTATTATTTCGGGTTCGGTCGTGAATATCCTCCAACTTCTTCTTTAAGTTGATGACATAATCATTCCCGGCTACCTCCTGCTCTATAGGTGGAGACCCAAATTCCAGATCACACGGTAACCGTAACTCGCGTCCAAACATCACAGACGCTGGTGACTGACCGGTTGTTTCGTGGACCGATGCACGATAAGCCATCAGGAACAGATGCAGGTATCGGTCCCAGTCTCGTTGATGATCGGAGACGACCTTGGCCAAATATTTGCCCATTGTTCGATTCATGCGTTCTACCATTCCATCGGACTGCGGATGTAACGGTGTGGTCCGAGTCTTGCGAATGCCCAACAATCGACAGACTTCTCCAAAGAGTACAGACTCGAAATTGCGGCCTTGATCCGAATGCAGCTCCATGGGCACTCCGAAGCGACTGAAAAACTCTTTGACTAGTACGTCAGCAACAGTGGCAGCTTCCTGGTTTGGTAGGGCATATGCTTCTGGCCATTTGGTAAAATAGTCCATTGCCACTAATATGTATTTATTCCCATCGTCGGTTTCGGGAAATGGTCCGGCAATATCTATGGCTATTCTTTCCAGAGGACTACCCACATTGTACTGCCTCATAGGTGCTCTTCGTTTCCCCAAGGGTCCGTTACCAGTGGCACATAGTTCACATTTCCGGCACCACTCCTTCACGTCTTCTTTACAGTTGACCCAATAAAAACGCTCCCTAACTTTCTCCAAGGTCTTTTTCACACCGAAGTGTCCTCCGGAGGCACCGTCATGGAGATGTCGCAATACTGTAGCCACTCGGCTTCTTGGAACCACGAACTGAGACCTAATGGTGGTGCCATCTTCACTCTCCAGTACTCGCTTCAGGAGATCGTCTTCCACCTTCAAGGACTCCCATTGGGCCCAATATGCTTTGAGCGTTCTGTTGAAAGGGCTGACGGCCTCCCAGGCAGGCCTTTCTCCCACGCGCTTCCATTCCAGTACCATTTTTAGTTCGGGATCAGCCTCCTGCTGTCGCTGCAATTCTTCCGGCAACCAATTGTCGTTGACGATGGTAGTCCTTAATACTTGGCAAACCCTCTCTTCCAAACGAGAGCAATGACGGCAATCCGTTGGACAGGGTCTTCTTGAAAGAGCATCGGCATTTCGATGACTAGTGCCCGCTCGATGTTCGGTGTCAAAGTCGTATCCTTGTAATCGTTCGATCCACCTTGCGACCTGGCCTTCAGGATTACGGAATTGTAACAGCCATTTCAACGCTGCATGGTCCGTCCTCAATAAAAACTTCCGTCCGTACAAGTATTTGTAGAAGTGCTCAACGGACTTCACGACGGCCAATAGTTCTTTTCTGGTCACACAATAATTCCTTTCGGCTTTCGACAAAACCTTACTAAAATAGCCGATGACCTTTTCTTGTCCATCCTGTATCTGAGAAAGTACCCCCCCAATGGCCAAATTACTTGCATCTGTGTCAAGTATGAATTTCCCTTCTGTCCGTGGATAGCTCAATATTGGTGCTGTTGTCAGGGCACGCTTCAGCTGTTGGAAAGCTGTTTCACACTCTCCGCTCCAAACATACTCGCGCCCATCTTCAGTTAACCTTGTCAGAGGTTTCGCTATATTGGCAAACCCAGGAACGAAACGCCGGTAGTAGGTACATAACCCAAGAAAACTACGAACTTGGTGTTTATCTTTCGGTGTTGGCCACTCTTGAACTACACGAATCTTATCGGGGTCGGCTGCCACTCCATTTTGTGATACGACGTGCCCGAGATATTTCACTTCCTTTCTGAATATGTGGCACTTTTTCGGACTCAGTTTCAGATTGGCTCCACGTAGTCTTCGGAACACTTCCTCTAGGTTTTTCAAATGTTCGTTGAATGATTTTCCGACTACAATCACATCATCTAGGTATACCAGGCAGGTCTTCCACGACAGCCCTCTCAGGATGGTCTCCATTAAACGCTCAAAGGTGGCCGGAGCGTTACATAGACCAAAAGGCATAACCGTAAACTGCCATAGTCCGGAACCAATAGTGAACGCGGTCTTCTCCCGGTCTTCAGGTTCCATTTCAACTTGCCAATAACCACTCTTCAAGTCCAAAGTCGAAAACCATCGTGAACCAGACAGGGTATCTAACGTGTCGTCGATGCGTGGTAAGGGATAGCTGTCTTTCTTGGTCACGTCATTAAGCTGCCGATAGTCCACACAAAATCTCGTTGACCCGTCCTTCTTACTGACCAGGACCACCGGTGATGCCCAGGGACTGCTGGATGGCTCGATGACCCCTTGTTCTTCCATATCGATAATAATCTTCTCGGCTTCTGCTCTCCTTGCTAGAGGTAGACGCCTCGGCTGCTGACGGACAGGCATAGAGTTGCCTGTATTGATTTTATGTTTTATTATATCTGTTCGTCCCTTCTGGCTATCGTCAAGAGCGAAGATATCTTGGTATCGATGAACCAAACCCTGTACCTCTTTCACTTCTGTTCTGTTAAGGTCTTCGCACGAACTAGTAACCATGCCCACTAATTTTCCACCATGGTCTTTGGGCGCTGGTTTTGGAACATCAGCCATACACCTGGCTACTCGGAATACTGGCACACACTGTCCCACAAGGGTACTCTTCTTCAATGTCACCGGATCCACATTAACGTTCATAAGCCTCACCGGTACTGTCTTTCCAACCTTGATCAGCGCTTTTCCCACCAGTATGCCACTATGGATCTTCTTATCACAAACAGGCTCCATCATTCGCACACATCCAACCCGAAGATCTCCATCCAAACCTGCCTCGACAACCATCTCGCTTTGACCCGGCAATATCACATCTTCAGTCAGCAAAACCCTTACAACCGGATCTTCTCGTGGGTGCAACGGAAGTTCTTCGTTACCGACCTTCAAAACACCCTCTTTCAAATCCAACGTAAAACCAAATTTTCTCAGGAGGTCCATTCCAAAGATGAAGTCATCAGTGATATCGGCTACCAGCACCTCATGATCACGTTCTTCACTTCCAATGCCAATCTTCATCTTCACCACTCCGCGTGTTGGTATCACTTCACCTGTTGCTGTACGGAGTTGAGTAGTTGTTGATAACAGCTTCATACTTGATTGTAGAACATCAGGGCGTACGATGGATTTTGTCGCCCCCGTATCAATAAGTAGTGGAACAGTTCGGTTAGCAATCTTTCCATCTACAAACAAACTGCCGTTACTATTCTTTGATGTTACGGCATGGATCGTGATCTCCGGGGCATCTTCACTCGCAGCCAACGTTCGCCCCCTCTTGCCAACCCCTTTTAACTTTTCCGACGGTTGTACTTTTCTGGGTTTAGGGCAGCGGCGTCGTATGTGCCCTTGTTCACCGCAGTTCCAGCAACGGGGTCCTCGAACTTCTTGAGGATTCCTCTTACGACTATCTTCCTTCTGAAGAACTCTCATTAATAATTCTTCTAGGCGATCTTTGGCACTGGAACCTTCCTCTTCTTCCGCAACGGTTCGAACTCGCCCGTGGCCTCGGGACACTTGTTTTGCAGCTTCAAATTCTAAGGCGTGAGCAAGCGCATCATCAGTTGTTCTTGGTCGTGCCAGCCTCAATGATTGTTGTGTTTCTCCGTCTCTTAACCCATCAATGAAGGTCTGCACAGCCAGCTGTCCCAGAAATGAATCGGGTGCCGTAGGGTACGCCAATCGGACAAGCCGCGCAACATCGGCTTCAAACTCCTGCAGGCTTTCTCCATTCTTCTGGATACGATTCTTCACTTGCGCGTGATACACCTGTTGTAGATGCGCGTCTCCATATCTCATTTCCAATCTAGACACTAACAATTGGTAATCATTTTCCTGTCCTGCTGGGATTGTTTGCAGGACGTTCAACGCGTCTCCACGCAAAGCCACAGTTAGAGAAACGGCCTTTTCCTTGCGTGTCCATCCGTTGGCCCCAGCGGCCGCCTCAAATTGTTTGTAGTAGGTGGACCAAGGTATCTTTCCATCGAACGTGGGTGGTTTTACTTTTATCCCTACGGCAGGATCCTTTTCTTCTTTAAATTGTTTCTTTACTTCATTAAACGGCCTCTCAGAAGTTGAGGGAAACCGTAGTTGCCTCATTCTATCTTCCAGCATTTCGGCCATATCGTCTTTCTTAGTTGTTGGTGGTAATTGCATTTGGGCTATTTTCTCTTCTACCATCTTTATTACCCTATCTTGTTCCGCCAATCTACCTTCCAATAGTCCTAACGCGCTGGTATTCTCCAAAAATTCTTCGAAAACTTTTTCTTCTAACACCTTGACATTGTCCAGCAATTCTTCTTTAAGCCTTCTAGAACTTTCTTCGGACTTTTCTAGTAATTCTTCTTTAAGCGTTCTAGAATTTTCAAGTAAATCTTCTTTAAGCATTTTAACATTTTCTTCCAGTGCTTTAGTATTTTCAAGTAATTCTTCTTTAAGCATTTTAGAATTTTCAAAAACTTTTTGTTCCAGCACTTTAGTATTTTCCATTAATTCTTGTTTAAGCATTTTAGAATTTTCTTCAGACTTTTCCAATAATTCCTCTTTTAAAATTCTAGAATTCTCTTCGGACTTTTGCAGTAATTCTTCTTTTAAAATTCTAGAATTCTCTTCGGACTTTCTAGAATTTTCTTCGGCTTTTCTAGAACTTTCTTCCATTTTACTTAACAACAAACTAGTATCAATTGCGGGTCCAGGTATTTCGAAGCGGTAATTTTCAGGATCTTCCTTCTGTTCTAAAAGCCATTCTCTTAGCCGATTTATCAAAACTTCTTTCTTTCCATTACTATCCAAGTCCCTCTCGTCCAACTCCCGCTTCAAATCTATTACTAAGAGATCCTTTAATAGTTTCATCACCATTTTGATTGTTTGTTGAAATTATGTTTTAACACCAAAAATTTTATTCTCACAGCACTTTAATTAATTATTACGCGATTTTATTTATTTTAAAACCTCACACCTGTAACACCACTGTAACGTTCTTTCCAAAATAATAATACAAGTGCTGTTTAAATCGTCTATTCACAAACAAATATTTATTTATATACACTAATGAATACACTATAAATTAACGCTATGATTATAAACCATTAAAAACTATTATTTACAGACTATGAATTTCTAATACAACATTTATATTCACTATTTATTTTGTAATACCCAGTTAATGACTTGCAGTTGACTGCCTCTCTTTTATCCGCCATCCGCTTTTATATCTTCATATAAACGCACCAGAAAACGCTGGAACCTTCTATGTATTCTTAGAAAATGCTAGAATAAACCACGTCTAATTTACATGCTTGTGCGATACGTCATTTTCTCGAAGGCGGCAGAACACACCACCTGTCGCTCGAAAAGAGGTTCGTTCCTTTTCTCTCCCGTTACAATATATATATATATATATATATATATATATATATATATATATATATATATATATATATATATATATATATATATATATATATATATATATATATATCATATATATATATCATATATATATCATATATATATCATATATATATCATATATATATCATATATATATATCATATATATATCATATATATATATATATATATATATATATATATATATATATATATATATATATATATACACACTTATAAATAGTACGTTATTCAGCCCTATACATTTACGGGCCGCTGTTCCACCCGGCCTTTCTACTGGTTTTTAGAAAATGCACACAGTGTATTTTATTTTATTTCCTTAGTTGAAAACATGGGACCCATAGAGGGGTAAGAAGAAAGCATATATAAAAATTAGATAGGTTTATAGCACTTAGTGCAGCCCAAGACGTTGGACGTCCCGCCGTGTATATTATAAGTAAATGCACCTTTGTTTAGCCCTGCAGTGTTGCCATTAATTTTAACATTGCTAACGATGATATCACCTACATCTGCAAGTTGTGTGCTTATGCTATGTCAGACCGAACAAAAAGAATAATTCTTCTAGCAAGAAAGAACTTCAGTTTCTTTTTACTTATTATTATTATATGTGATCTAACAGGAACGAAAACTCTTTTTTTTGTATTTTCTTTATTGAACTGTTTGTGTTCAATCTCCTTGAACATTTATTTTAATTAGATTTAATTTAAGATTTTTATTGTAATATAAAAACGGAATATTTTGTAGGTTTTTATTAAGAAATAATTTTGTTTAATTAAAACTAAAATTGGTGCAATATAGAACCCGCATCAGGTAAAATTTGTAGTAACTACCTGGTTTGACATCAAAAGGTGCACATTATTTTGCTGTGATCATTACATCCAAATCATATAAATACAATTGTAACTAAATTTAAACTTGTCACAAATTAATTAAGTGGTATAGTAATTAAATAAGTTAATTAATAATAAAATTAATTAAATAAGTAAGTGGCATAGACTCCTATCGCTTTAACCTTTACTTGAGTCTGAGTAAAAAGCTCACGGGTGACCAAACGTATATTTTTGGTCTGTTTTGTTTGTGTACTAATAAACATGTCTTTTTTGTGTTTTGAATAATATTTTATTCTTATTTATTTTTATCTTTCTTTGTATTTGCTTCATTGAACTATTTGCAATCATTGTTTCGTCTTTGTTTTAATATAATTTCAAATGTATAATTCCCTTGTGATCCAATGTTTGACATTGTTTGACCAAGAACGTTGGTCAAACAATGCTTTTAGTGGTATTAAAAAACACGTCAAGTAGTAAAGTCGAAAATACTCAAATTAATTTTGCTTAAGAATGTCAGGTGCTCAAGAAGACCAAGTGCGGCACTTCATTTTATTGAAAATTATGGCTCTATAAATTATAAATTAGTAAACCCCCCTTTATTATTTTAATTCTTGACCGATTCAAAAAATTTAAAAACTTTTCTTATGTGATTCTTTATTTAGATTCCACTCATGCTAACAGTTTTGTGGTAGCATTTTATATATACAGGGTGCCCAAATAAGCATGTTTTTTTAAATTGAACACCTAAATTTTGGATTTTTTCGGAATTTCGATTCCTTGAGTCATGCTGATAACAAATATATATGCATATTGTATAATTGCTTTACTGGTCTTTGTGTTATTATATATATATATATATATATATATATATATATATATATATATATATATATATATATATATATATATGTTACATTTTAAGTTTCCGCGGATATTATATGATACTTCACTACTTTTCCGGGTTTCACTCCGCGTATTCACTATTCGGCTCCTAGAGGAACCAGACAATGGTTGACGACGTTTCGGCAGATCACACTTGCCATCTTCAGGTCACTTCTAACTTCCTTCTGCTTCGCGTGGTTACACGATGTAGACTGACGTCTTGCTGAACGATAAAAGGGAAAGCGAGAGAAAGCCACCGGATCAAGCGAGACCAATGACACGCAGCCGCGCCAAAAACCAGCCGACCGCAACCATGCGCAACACCGTAACCGTATATAAAGACCAACCGCTACAGCAAGACGTCAGTCTACATCGTGTAACCACGCGAAGCAGAAGGAAGTTAGAAGTGACCTGAAGATGGTAAGTGTGATCTTGCCGAAACGTCGTCAACCATTGTCTGGTTCCTCTAGGAGCCGAATAGTGAATACGCGGAGTGAAACCCGGAAAAGTAGTGAAGTATCATATATATATATATATATATATATATATATATATATATATATATATATAACAAAGGGATAATAATGGGAATTCGCGCAAGAGATTTATAAGAGAAAGTTAGTTGCAGCCGTATACACGTGTTTCGCACTTATTAGTGCTCATCAGTACGGCATAGCAGATAGAAGAAATAGAATTTAAGCAACAAACTAGAAACAATGTATAACACAAGGTTTCACAGATAGTAGCCAACCACACATTTGTAGTTTCGGCTCGAAGACATTGAGTTTTCAATGCAACAACAAACGTCACTACGGAGGTAGTTATAGCCACTACCGTGAGACAACCTGATCCCAAAACATATCAACATGAATAGAAAGATTAATGCGCGTATATAAACATATAACAAAGGGATAATAATGGGAATTCGCGCAAGAGATTTATAAGAGAAAGTTAGTTGCAGCCGTATACACGTGTTGCGCACTTATTAGTGCTCATCAGTACGGCATAGCAGATAGAAGAAATAGAATTTAAGCAACAAACTAGAAACAATGTATAACACAAGGTTTCACAGATAGTAGCCAACCACACATTTGTAGTTTCGGCTAGAAGACATTGAGTTTTCAATGCAACAACAAACGTCACTACGGAGGTAGCTATAGCCACTACCGTGAGACAACCTAATCCCAAAACATATCAACATGAATAGAAAGATTAATGCGCGTATATAAACATATAACAAAGGGATAATAATGGGAATTCGCGCAAGAGATTTATAAGAGAAAGTTAGTTGCAGCCGTATACACGTGTTTCGCACTTATTAGTGCTCATCAGTACGGCATAGCAGATAGAAGAAATAGAATTTAAGCAACAAACTAGAAACAATGTATAACACAAGGTTTCACAGATAGTAGCCAACCACACATTTGTAGTTTCGGCTCGAAGACATTGAGTTTTCAATGCAACAACAAACGTCACTACGGAGGTAGCTATAGCCACTACCGTGAGACAACCTAATCCCAAAACATATCAACATGAATAGAAAGATTAATGCGCGTATATAAACATATAACAAAGGGATAATAATGGGAATTCGCGCAAGAGATTTATAAGAGAAAGTTAGTTGCAGCCGTGTGGTTGGCTACTATCTGTGAAACCTTGTGTTATACATTGTTTCTAGTTTGTTGCTTAAATTCTATTTCTTCTATCTGCTATGCCGTACTGATGAGCACTAATAAGTGCGAAACACGTGTATACGGCTGCAACTAACTTTCTCTTATAAATCTCTTGCGCGAATTCCCATTATTATCCCTTTGTTATATGTTTATATACGCGCATTAATCTTTCTATTCATGTTGATATGTTTTGGGATTAGGTTGTCTCACGGTAGTGGCTATAGCTACCTCCGTAGTGACGTTTGTTGTTGCATTGAAAACTCAATGTCTTCGAGCCGAAACTATAAATGTGTGGTTGGCTACTATCTGTGAAACCTTGTGTTATACATTGTTTCTAGTTTGTTGCTTAAATTCTATTTCTTCTATCTGCTATGCCGTACTGATGAGCACTAATAAGTGCGAAACACGTGTATACGGCTGCAACTAACTTTCTCTTATAAATCTCTTGCGCGAATTCCCATTATTATCCCTTTGTTATATGTTTATATACGCGCATTAATCTTTCTATTCATGTTGATATGTTTTGGGATTAGGTTGTCTCACGGTAGTGGCTATAGCTACCTCCGTAGTGACGTTTGTTGTTGCATTGAAAACTCAATGTCTTCGAGCCGAAACTACAAATGTGTGGTTGGCTACTATCTGTGAAACCTTGTGTTATACATTGTTTCTAGTTTGTTGCTTAAATTCTATTTCTTCTATCTGCTATGCCGTACTGATGAGCACTAATAAGTGCGAAACACGTGTATACGGCTGCAACTAACTTTCTCTTATAAATCTCTTGCGCGAATTCCCATTATTATCCCTTTGTTATATGTTTATATACGCGCATTAATCTTTCTATTCATGTTTATATATATATATATATATATATATATATATATATATATATATATTTATTAGAACTGTTGGTGAACGTTATTATCATCCATCTTTATCACTGGGAATCTTGCTGGGTGCGGCCATTTGGTATAATTCATTGGTGCATCATAATCTGAATCTTCTAAAAGTGCTTTTGTTCTATTATGTATATAAAGAATTTCTTTCAATTTCAACATAATAGGTAATGTACCAGCTACTATGCACGATGCCTCATATGAAATGGTCCGAAATCCTTTTATTATTTTGATATTGATTAGTCGTTGCACTCTTTTATACTTGATTTGGTTAGTCTTTGTGTCCATTGCTTTAATCCACACAGATGCAGCGTGTGTTAATATAGGAACTCGTCTTGTTATTGGTAATGATGCGTAACGAGTCTAATTTAATTGTGAGTTAATTGTAAACATTCTTTTCGTCGTTTTGGATTTAGAGGGCTATAACATATACTCTAAAGGTCTAAGCAGTAACGCATCATTATGTGAACGTAGCGTTAAGCGGTCACCTGACCACTGTTTGTTTACGTCTTCCGAATATCTAACGCGACCGAAGTTTACAGAATCTAAATCCAAAGTTTTAGCAGATTTTACAAAAAAAAAATTTGCATATAATACTTTGCATTCCATGCCTTTTAGCAATTCTTACCCAAAATCAATTGAAATATACATAAATACAGACAAAACAAATCAAAGATTTGTAAACGAATATTGTTGTAATTGATACCTGAAGATAAATTATATTAGATGTAAATATACAGGATTAACTTCATAACTTCAAAGGTATGCAGAGTGAAACTTCACATTTATTGTAGCTTAAAATGGCTTCTATGCCTCTAAAGCTTGGTAATGGGTAGTTATTGAATTTTCAGCTCGTCAAGGTTTCAGCATTCACATTCAATGAATAATCTTCACAATTAGATTATTCTGCAAATGTAAGTTTAAAATATAGTGCAAATGCAATTAAGTATTAAAAAACACATCTTTCTATTAATTCATACAGTTTTCAATAAACTTTTATATACAGGGTGTCTGGTTTGAAACATCATATACTCGGTAGCATTTTCATCTTCAAGAAGGCAGAATATATTATAAAAAATCATACTAATTTATACAGAATGTTTTATAAATGAAGAGAAATGAGAAGGCATATAGAGATAGTCTGCAACAATTTAGTATGTTAGTAGCCAGTATGTAAGCAATTGTATAGTTGAACAATATATCCGATGTTCAAACGCATATATCTTGTCACGTATTACTCCTCTTTGATAGAAAACACTGTATGAATAAAAGTAATTCTAAATTATAGATAATGAAATCTCTTTAATAACAATTACACAGGTCCACAAAATAAAAAAAAGTCTTGTAGTTGAAAGGCAGGGTAGCATAACCTCATACATACTTCGTATGTAGCATACTTCGACATAACCTCAAAAAGCACCTTAAGAACACCTCAAAAATTTATAAAAATACATCTAAAAAAAACCCTTGGGTGATGGGTCAATTCTGACTCGGGATTTATTTTCAGCGCACCAAAAAACATACGGTATGGTACCTCACCTTTCAACTACAAAACGTTTTTGATTTTTGTGGGTTTGTGACAGGCCCACAAAAGAAATAAAAGGTTTTGTAGTTAAAAGGCGAGGTACCATACCGTATGTTTTTTCGTGTGCTGAAAACGAATCCGGGGTCAGAATTGACCTATCTCCCAAGGATTTCGACATAACCTCAGAAACACCTCAAAGAATTGATAAAAATACATTTATAAAAATTTTTTGGGTGATGGGTCAATTCTGACCCCGGATTTGTCTTCAGTACATCAAAAAGCATGCGGTATGGTACCTCACCTTTCAACTACAATACTTTTTTTTTCTTTTGTTGGCCTGTGTTATTTTAGTATGCTGATGCTCTTTTTGTATTCTGATGTATTCTTCTGAATAGTATTCTAGATGCTACAGCATATGGTGCTTTAGGAATAGGAAAGTATGCTTTATTAGATCTTTTATGCTCTTCGCAGTATTTACAACTGATATTTAATAACTGATAGAATAATGCCGGCAGCCGGCAGGGTGGTTATAGTGGATTATATCGCCGGACAAGTGTGTGGACTCCCCTCTTTAATGCAGGGATACAATTGTAACTGAAAACATTTATAAACTAGTATTTGCAAACAAACAATATTATTAGATATTACAATGATAAGTAAAATAGTAAAGTTGTATAAATTATTATAATTTCTTTATCTTTTCAGCAGAAACAAAAGAATGGCGTTTGTTAGGACAAGAACAAGATGGAACTCTACTGTTTTCTTGGTTGCAAACCGATTCTGTTTATGGTATTCGCAGTCACATTGGTTTGTTTTCATACGAAAAAAATATATTAGAAGTAATATATTCTTTTGATAAACCTGTTCCTATTATACAAGCTTCTATTAGTTCAAACAGAGGAGTATTTGGCTTTATTACTAAGGAAGAAATAAAAAATGGTGGTCAACAAAATTTATTTGTTTATAAACCTTTTGTTGTTCAGTTGAATGATACAAAGGAGCCAAAGCTGTGCGATTTAAAAATAGAACGATCAAAGCAAATTATGTTACAGTTTCTTTATAGAAAACAATCCATCTTAACTGAAAAGCAACCAGACAAGTTGTTAATACTTATTCATCAAGAATGTAATTACTGAGTGTAATAATTTTTTTGAAAGGAACATTTAAATGGTTGCATTGTTGTAGGCGTGCTACAATATCAGCTTGATTTGAACAATTTTGGCGTTGATAGCTTTTCAGTAGAGCATTTAGTGCGTGTATTTTTATGGGCACAATGGGACCCTGTACACCAAACTTTATATTACATACATTATAAAAAACCCACACGTGCTTTAGTAGAAGATGAAGAAGAAGCTAAAAGTGTTCAGGAAACCAAGTCGTCACCTACACTATCTGGCCTACAATTCCATGATGACTTACCTCATGAAACTGTGGTAAGATATTGAAACTATTACTTATATCAAACTGATATTCAAGGCTCTCGAAAATACGTAAATTAAAAGTATCCACATTCGTATTTTTTAAAAACATGAGTACATTATTTTTGAACCAATGTTTTTGCATATTCTGTGGTTAACGATGCCAACATTTGCTTAATTTTATAAGCAAGATAATTAATACCTTTTAATAAACCTCATACATTTCCAATGTTATTGCAATCAGATGTAAAATGAATAAATTAATACATCTTGTAAAATAAGATGGGAAATAAGTGAAATAATGTCCCTGTACCTATGCCATTCCATAGGTTTCATTAAATCTTGTTGATGGGTTCCCTCGCACCGCTTTTTCTTTAGTTCACAGATTAACAGAATACTCAAAGATTTTGAGGGGGTGGTGTAAGGGAACTCCTTAATAGAATTTCATGACAGTTGGCATGGAGTAGGTTCTGCGGCAGTACTTTATTCTAACAACAAGAAGCAGCAGTATCGTGAACCAAGAAAAAAATTTTGAAACAAGAGTTCCGGGATGCCCTTTAACAAAAATAAAGACATCTGCACTATTATGAGCCTGGGCTAGTACAATTGAACCTTGAGGGTCTTGACACTTGGATTCGAATAATACGTATAATAATTGAAAGGTTCTCATTTGCAGCTATTCTTTTGTATAATACAGATTGGAAAGACTTTTCCTTACTGAGAGGATTGCGGTCAAATTTTGCAAGGCCATATAACAGCAATAAAAAAACAAAAGCAATAATTATATTGCAAGGTCTGTCAAGATTCGAACCTGCACCCTCGATCCCAATACCATACTTTTTTTTGCTTTTTTTGGTAACAAAAAGCCATGCCAGTTTAAAAAGTATACCATGACAGTTTTTCAATTATATATGTATCATTCACATCCAGGTGGCAAGACCCTTTAAACATTATTGTAAGTTGATACAAGTATATGAAGAAAATAATTGTTGCTACATTAAATATTTTTCTTGACAATTAACAATTTTAGTAACATTAAGTACTATTAATAATTTTTATATGTTTAAGATGAATATCCCACTGAACTTACCTCATTTAACTGCTATGTCTGGGTCTTGTGGAATCTATGAAGATGATACTGTACCTCTTCGTATTCATAACTGTTCACTAGATCTTATGGTTTTAACAGATTCTGAAGGTATTGTGTGCATTTGTCACCATTATTTATATCAGGTAATAAATTAATATAAAAATTCAAATAATATTCTAAAATGCATTTACGACTTTAAAATTCTGACAAACATTGTAGCAGATGCATGTATGAATAAGGAGAAAATAATACTTTTTCCTATAAAGGTTTCGTCAATCAGCATGGTTTTCTCAATCATGCATATATTGAGAAAGTTGTGTTAGTGTATCTGATTTTACAAATAAAATGCTAATTAAACAGTTTTAATTTATTTAGATTATATCAGTTATTTATTTAAAAGTATATCGGTTAATCAAATATCTCTTGTACACAACCTTTCTTTTTACAATTTCTAATACATATCTTTGTATACTTTTGCTTTCTTATCATACTGCTATAATACCTTGGTACATGAGTTTTGAAGGAGTATATTATGTTATGCTATAAAAAATTGTGAAAATAAAATACCTTTTGCTTATCTAGAGACTTTGAACAAACTAGAAACAGTTAAAAGGGTAAGATGTTGAATGTTAACATTATCTTAAAATGTATGTGTGACAGTAGTGGTTACTATGTACCCTTTTGAATATTTTGTTAGCGGGATGCAAGCATTGTACAAGCGGTTCCTTTTTGGCCCCTTACATGGATGCAACGTTTGCCGCTTGCTAACAGAACATCCAAAAGGGTATGTAGTAACAGCTGCTGATATGTGATATACGTTAATTGTATGTGGGAAAATTACTACGAAGCATATACAAAATTCCAGATTGTGTTATAGAAAGAGGTGAAGGTACATCTATCTCCCTTTTTAGCCAGTACAGCCAGCTGTTAATTTGGAAGAAAATGATGAAACACCAGTACACTTTGCATATTCAGTAACTGTTTTGCATCAAAGCTGTGTAATTCATTGTGTAATACCTGGAATACCATGGAACCAAGCAAAAGCAATTAGACCAATTTTTCTGCTTTACGGAGGTTAGTATTTATGTAGAAAGAAACCAGATACTTGATCTAACTAGGCGAATATATGTATGTAAGGCTGTTCTGTAATATGATGTCAATATTGAAAATATGAGAATTTCTCGTGTTGCTATTTAATACCAAAAAGATTTTATGCATATACGTTAAAGCATAGATTTGCAAACTTTTTAAATGCATGACCCTCTTAGGTGAGATTTTTGTCTGAACTTACCAGCTGGCGTAATCTGTTATATATTTGTGCTTCACTCAAAACAAATAAGCTGTTACCAGAGTGTTTTTTTGTTTTATTTTGACTCTTCTCACAATCTTCCTGGGGTTTGCATTCCATACTGGCACTGAATGTTATTAAACAAAAGAAAAATCAGATTTTTCAAAGAAAAGAAGTAGAGAAGTAGAAAAAGTAAAAAATAACAGAAAAAATAAAAAAAATTTCTTCAAGAGATTTGTTCTGCATATTACAAAAGTACAAGTGATTTAAAAACAATGCATGGAAGTTCTCAAAATAAGATTTGTGAACAAAATTCAGCACTGCTAACTCTTACAATTGTATATTCCAATATAAAATTAAACAAAATAGCTGATAATAATAATATCCAGTCCAATATTCTGGCATTTCTTCTTTATCCCATATCTCAAGAATCAATTGATATATTGCTTCAAGTAATTTTAATCCTACATACTTTATTGTCATAAAATTCAAATTTGCCATAACATCTCACTTATGCCAAGTCTAATGACAAAAAAAGTTATTAGCAAATATGTAGAGAAGAACATTTTCTACAAAATAAATTAAAGTACTTTCCTAGACTGAATACTTAGCTGTCAAACATACTATCAGTAAATTAATTTATCCATTTTTTATCTAATTTTTGGTTACTACTGTATTATTTTAACTTAAAAATTTATTAGTTTATTGCATGTTTAATGTCTATAGACTATATAGGTCAGGCTTAACTACAAAGTATACATTTTCTTAAGATCTATAATAACGCAAATATAAATAATAATATAATTATAAAATTAAATAGTAAATATGTAGCATGCAGATTCTGCATATTGTTTTTGTCAAGAATAATAAATAATTGTTTACTGAAATGCCATATATCTTCAAATAATCTCATATATTTTACATAGTCGTTTCATATATTTTGTGTTTACACATCTGGCAACCGAACTCATCATAGGAAATCCACTAGAGACTTGAAGGGTGTGACTTCGACTTATTAAACCTATTATCAATACCAATCACAACAATGCCAAGTTTATTCAAGTTCTTCAACAGTGAGTTACTTTTTCCGGAACTTTAAGGTGCTTTTAATTAACTTGATTCAGCCTACGGCAAGCAATGGAAGCATTCCTAAAATCATCTAAAGAAATTACTTTTTTATTGCCAAAAAATCTTTGGTATCGTTATGAACAGCATCAAAAATGGTTTCAGTAGTCATGTTCATATCCAATCACATCTCTAGGGAATTTCCAATGGTGGGTGGCTGTTGCTGTTTTGGTAATAAATCAATAAATTTTGTTATGATGTCAAAATATGTTCATAGTCCTGCTCAGTGAGAATATAGTATTCTTTCTGATCTAATATTTCTTTTATTAAGTTAGCGCATAAGTGTGCGATATATGCAATAACCTGTGATATAACATTAACTAAGTCTTTCAACTTGGTTAATAAAAACTTTATTAACTAATGACATTTTAAGGAAATTTCAACATTTTCAGATCACTATATATTAGCTTATATACCAGGAATATGTTCACATATGCTGGATATAGGTATTCTTCATGAGCCAGCATGTCATATAACAACTACAGCTGAATTATCTGGATTACAACCCGAACAAATGAGTTTAGCTCCATTAATAAAGTTTGGAGAATCAATCGTTGTAAATTTGGTTACCTTAGATATAGTTGACCTTACTGTTACTAACACTCAATTAATACAGACATTTAAAAGTGATACAACACTAGAAAATCGATTATCGATACTACATTATTTTCTAGTACATCACACTGATATTAATGTTGTCATTGAGGTATGCTTATTTTACTCATTTATCACTGAATATGTGTATAACATTTGTTTGCAGTTAATAATGTCCCAAATAGAAAAGTCAATATCATCTGGTCTTCCACAGTTGCTGAAAGAATTTCTTATTGGAAGCTCATATGCAACAGCACAAAGAAATTTACCTTCTGATGCTAGTCAACTGGTAAATTTGCTTCCAGTTACAACTCAGCCGACTGGCTGTGATGTAGAAGTTAAAGTAAAAGATAAAACGATCTGCTTATCACAAGATGTACTCTGGAATGCATCGATGATGTTGTTGTCACCTCAACAGCGCATTGTACCATATAGAGTAGATATATGGACTAAATTATGGGATCACTTAATTAAAATTGCCAAAGGAAAGCAAAAATTCAAACCAAGTCAAGTTGTGGAAAAGCTTTTGGTATCTTTAGTTTGTTATCAAGTAAATATCATTTTACACAATTTTTATCAATATACTTTGCATGTTTTAAGAAATAAGCAAAATGTAGTTAAGCAATACTGTATTTTTTCAGCCTGAAGCACTGTCAAGATCAAGCACACCAATGTCACCAGGTGGTTCGCTGGGTAGTAATACAATGATAAATGATTTAGCTTCAATGACAAATCAATGCAGTCGTAAAAGTCAGATTGACGCTTTACCATTTTATGAAATCGAAAGTTGTACTGCTAGTAAACAAGAACACATTATTTCAGTAGTAAGTTTTATCCTTCAAAATATAATGATTGCTTTGGGTAGCATCAAACAAGAAAACTAATTTAATAATAACTGAATCGAGCATATGATATTTTTTAGAATCTGCGTGAATTAAGTATGCATTTATTAAAACAAAGCACTGAAAACAAAATCAGTCGATTTCAATGGCAATCTCAAACTCCTATGCATGTACATGCTGTTGCAACACGTTATGTTGCTGCACAGCTAGAACAATCTAGATTTTTATGTCATGTATTATGTAAAGCAATTGCATTTGATCCTCGATATGAACAGGAAAAAGGATTTATTTTTATGTATGTATTATTATATCAAGTATAATATATCAACTTGTACATTAAGAAATTATGCTTGTAAAACAAATTATTTTTAGTAATCAACTATGTGACGAAAAGAAGCGTATTCTTTTTACAATATTAGAAAGGTACTATTTAGCTGTTGAATCTATTGCATTTCCATTACCTCAAGGATTTACATCATTTTTCACATTTCTGGGTTACCGAACATTGAGATTTAATATGTTTTTGCAATATGTACATAGGAATGTTTTTGAACTACAAGTAGATGTTATGAAGATTATTATGATGGGTTAGTAATACTCTATTACTATAGTTTTTCAATAAAGTGCATATTAATGTGTGTGTGTAGATACTGAAGATACTAGAACTGGAATTCATGAGAAATTGAAATTGCTTACTTTGTTACCAAGATCACGTGCTAAACGTTTATTAAGTCAGTGGAGCCATCCCGTTAGTTTAATGATACGAGCAAGAGAGCACTCGCTTAATATACTTTCTGGAGTAGAAGGAGCAAACCAAAGAGTTCATGGGTTTCAGAGAAATAAGTCGTATCAACTAGGTACATAATTCATATCTATATAGAGTACGTAACTGTAGTTTTCTAACTTAATATTTATTTAGGATTGGCAGCATTTCCTTCTGAAGATCGACTATCGCCATTAGACACATTTTTAGACTTGTTAACAGCAAAGGCCAGTTTAACAGAACTTGACTTTGGTTTACTAATTGATGCTACAATTACATCTACAGATGATTTCTTGTAATAGCTAATTAGTTTTGTTACCAATCGTTAATTATTTTTGTTGTTTGTTCTCTTTTGTAATATACCTTTTAGTGTATGTGCCAAACATAGTTAGTTTTATATTTGTGATATACCCGTGTTTATTCATTTTACACTATGGTGCAATATAAATATGTTAAATGCGTTTGATGTTGTTAACAGATTGATTGATATCTTTTTATTAGTTTTTAATATACCAACGAGGAATAGCATCTCATACTTTCATATTTTTATGTGGACGTTACTAATGCAAATGATTTACTAATAAAAAAAATTCCATTGTATTTTTAGTTTTATTTTTCTAACACTAAGTTTTCTACTATTTATTTCTATTGGTAACTAATATATTACTATAATGCTCTATCGTATTCTTTAAAAGTACACCTATTTCTACTCCTGTATACTATTTAAGTAAGTATTGGTACATTATATATATATATATATATATATCAGGGTGGTCCAGACCACCCGTACACCCCTTTTAAAATGCGGGAGATTAAAAACTTTTAACAAGACGATGGGTGATCTTACTAATATCGATGTGCTCTATCGAATGACGCCAAGATGGAACCCCCCGACCCCTCCTTGTAGGGGGTAAGGGGGGAACTTTAAAAATCCAAATAGGAATCCCTTAATTTTATTGCATATTTAGATTCTACTCATCAAGATATGAATAATTTATTTAAAACATTTTTTTATTTTTGCAACAGGTGGCGCTGTAATTGCAAAAACCGGTTTTTTGCATTTTCTGCCGTCTCTGGCATATTTACAGGTGCAAATAACAGTTTTTCATATTTTTTACTAAATAGTGATGAAAAAGCTTTGCTAATGTGTACTGAGAAAAAATTTTACGTTACGATGAAAAACGGAAATTCTCTCCCTAAGGTGTTTTCGACAAACAGATTTTTTTTCTTGCGTTGTATGTGACAACAATTTTTTTTCTCAAATTTTTATATCGTTTTTGAACCTTAACGGCTACTTATTTAGATATTGCTTAATCTTTTTAATCTTTATCTGAATATTTATTTTAAGCATATGTAATTAATGTTTACTTTTTTAACTAATAAAAATGATCGATAAAACATTCTAAATTGTAATCTGCTCTGCATATGGCAAAATAATATTTAAATCGTATTGACCTAATATTTAATTTTAACAGAAAATAACTTGCTACACTTCTTTACTTCGCAAGTCTCTTTAAATAGTATGTAATTGTTGAAAATCAACTGTTCAAATAAATAATTTTTATTACACAATATAAAATTTTATTCGTTTAAATTATTCTTACTTTATGGCCTGAGTGGATGAGATATCCATATTTCATCATTCATTGCTATACGCTAAAAGAAAGATAACCACCAAAATTTCACAAAGTGAAGTCCTCGTCGGCAGATTTTTGTAATGCACCGTGACTTGACATGTTTTGAAGTAAAACCATCTTCCAAAGTAGAATCTTGGAAAATGTTGTTAGAATGGAACACAAATTCTAACAACATTTAAGGCAAAAAAAATTGTACATAAAAATATCACGTACAACGTCGAAAACACCTTAGGTAGAGAATTTGCGTTTTTCATTGTAAAGTAAAACTTTTCTCATGAAAGTACACATTAGAAAAGCTTTTTCATCACTAGTTAGTAAAAAATATGAAACACTGTTATTTGCACCTGTAAATATGCCAGAGACGGCGGAAAAGGCAAAGAATCGGTTTTTTGCAATTACAGCGCCACCTGTTGCGAAAGCAAAAAATGTTTTAAATAAATTATTCATATTTTGATGAGTAGAATCTAAATATGCAATAAAATTGATAGGTTCCCATTTGAATTTTCAAAGTTGCCCCCCTTACCCCCTACAAGGGGAATCAGGGGGATTCCATTTTGGTGTCATTCGAAAGAGCACATCGACATTAGTAAGATCACCCATCCTCTTGTTAAAAATTTTTAATCCCCCGCATTTTAAAAGGGGTGTACGGGTGGTCTGGACCACCCTATATATATATATATATATATATATATATATATATATATATATATATATATATATATATATATATATATAATATAATATAATATAATATAATATAATACAATACAATACAATACAATACAATACAATACAATACAATACAATACAATACAATACAATACAATACAATACAATACAATACAATACAATACAATACAATACAATACAATACAATACAATACAATACAATACAATACAATACAATACAATACAATACAATACAATACAATACAATACAATACAATACAATACAATACAATACAATACAATACAATACAATACAATACAATACAATACAATACAATACAATACAATACAATACAATACAATACAATACAATACAATACAATACAATACAATACAATACAATACAATACAATACAATACAATACAATACAATACAATACAATACAATACAATACAATACAATACAATACAATACAATACAATACAATACAATACAATACAATACAATACAATACAATACAATACAATACAATACAATACAATACAATACAATACAATACAATACAATACAATACAATACAATACAATACAATACAATACAATACAATACAATACAATACAATACAATACAATACAATACAATACAATACAATACAATACAATACAATACAATACAATACAATACAATACAATACAATACAATACAATACAATACAATACAATACAATACAATACAATACAATACAATACAATACAATACAATACAATACAATACAATACAATACAATACAATACAATACAATACAATACAATACAATACAATACAATACAATACAATACAATACAATACAATACAATACAATACAATACAATACAATACAATACAATACAATACAATACAATACAATACAATACAATACAATACAATACAATACAATACAATACAATACAATACAATACAATACAATACAATACAATACAATACAATACAATACAATACAATACAATACAATACAATACAATACAATACAATACAATACAATACAATACAATACAATACAATACAATACAATACAATACAATACAATACAATACAATACAATACAATACAATACAATACAATACAATACAATACAATACAATACAATACAATACAATACAATACAATACAATACAATACAATACAATACAATACAATACAATACAATACAATACAATACAATACAATACAATACAATACAATACAATACAATACAATACAATACAATACAATACAATACAATACAATACAATACAATACAATACAATACAATACAATACAATACAATACAATACAATACAATACAATACAATACAATACAATACAATACAATACAATACAATACAATACAATACAATACAATACAATACAATACAATACAATACAATACAATACAATACAATACAATACAATACAATACAATACAATACAATACAATACAATACAATACAATACAATACAATACAATACAATACAATACAATACAATACAATACAATACAATACAATACAATACAATACAATACAATACAATACAATACAATACAATACAATACAATACAATATAATATAATATAATATAATAATATAATATAATATAATATAAAATAGATATATATATTATATATATATATATATATCTATTTTCGTAACAAGTCGAGATCCGAATAAATTTAGGACAACCCAAGATCCACCAAAAGGTTATCAGTTACGCATGTATATTTCCTGTTGATACAGTTATAATTTACGACTTAACCACTACCCCCTCAGAGGGGAACAGATTTTGCAATTAAAATTTTATTTATAAATCCATAACGCAGCGAGATCCGCAACAAGTCGAGGTCCATTTTTGTATATAGCAAAATATGTATACCAACGTGAGATCCTGCAGCGTTGCCACCGTATTCGACAGATATTTACCACAAAACTCACAAACGAGGGTCATTATGACAACCAGATGTTGTAAAAGGGACTGTTAAAATGACTTGACCTGGAATTTCATACAATAGAAAAAGGACGAATTTTGCTTGAAAGTATAAAATTATTATTCATGTTATTCTGCATGTTAGATTTAATATGATATAGTTATCTGTTAATAATTTTATACAATACAATTACTTTAAGATGTACTATTGTTGTTTTCATAATGATCTAGGACAGCAAGGCTATTTTTTATTACTTTATGCTATACGTTTACACTAAAAGAAATGAATTAAATAGCATTATATTAGCCTTGTTGCCCGAGATCATTATGAAATCAATAGTACATATTAACCTTTAATGTTTTTAACTTCCTTAAAAATATTTTATTTAAAAGAGAAAAAAGGGAAAAAGTTAAAAATATGAAAGGTTAATATGTACATCTTTAAATTGCATTATATAAAATTATTAACAGATAACTATATTATATTAAACCTAACATGCCACCCGCCTTGAAACTATTGATTTTAAAAATAAAGCAAATAAAGATTATTGAAATTGAAAGACTAAAGTATAAGATTGTTTTTAATTACTACCATTTTCATATATTATTTTTGCACATATGTACTTTAATTAATCGCATCACGCAAAATACAGTTTTACATGCATTTTGTTTCAAACCCTTATATTATCTCCCCTAATTATGTCAAATGAATGATATTAAGGAATGCTATAAAGAAAAAATTACGAATTGAATGATGCCTTTGGTTACGGATTGCATTTGATTATAACCGGAAAAAGTAAAGAAAATAAAACTTCCGTTTATGCAAAAAACCAGCTATGCCTAGGAATCATTGGAATGATCATAAATCACTTATTTCAATTTGAAAACATTAGAATGGCGGAGAAAATATTTGCTTCATACGTCAAAATTATTTTGAAAGATTGAATTCTTTGTGTTTTGCGGTATTTTTGAATCTAATATGTACTTTGTTTATAATGTTTATATGGTCGAATAAAATCATTGCTTTCGCAACCTTTAAGAATCTTTATTTCCAGAATCTTCCAGGTTCAAATAATTCAGTAAAAGGCAATAAGATTAGGGCTGATTCTATACCGAAATTACCTAAAATTACTTACTAAATACAAACGTGATAATTGTAACTGTTCGGTACAGGACCTTCAATCGTACGGGTATTTAATAATTTCATCTACGAAAATAACGTGCAGTTGTACAGTGAAATTATTGTAAAAACTAATTTTCTTCTGTTTGATTTAAATCCAATAGTTGCGAAAGCTGATTATACTATTCAAGGTCATCTTAATTTCAACGGTAAAGAAAAACTGTGCTGTAATTTGGTTAATTTTATTATGAACATTAAAGCCTCAACAAAAAATGAAACAAAGGCGAAAGATAACAAATGTGCATGGATAAACAATTCAAATCTAATAGTTGCTATTAATGGTAACCGAAATGTGAGTGCCAACAACAATTTCGGCTCATATTCCTGACAAACTGCATCACATTATCCTAATCTACCACGTTCGAATGAAGAATTACAACAACCAACTTTGCTCAACAATCGGTCTTTTTTTAATTGTTCGTCGTCAATACACTCAAGCAAATGGGAACCTACATTTGGGATATATTACTTAAACATTTGTAGTTTCTTAGCACACAAATATGAAGTACATCAATTTATAGCTGAGTTTCAACCTTCAGTATTGTGCTTATCAGAAACTAGAGTTACTGCGGATCTTTTAGAATGTGAGACAGAAATAAAGGGGTATTACGTTGTTGTATGCTTTTCTGATAATAGGTACACAGGTGGTGTTATAATGTTTATAAACCGTAAATATAATTTTAAGATTATTCATAATATTAGTGTTGCCAATACGTTTTCGTCGTTAGTTGTAAACGTAAATAAAATAATGGTTGGAATTGTATATCGCTCGTCGAGTTCAAGTGCTATATATTTTATAAATTATTTCAGTAACTTGTTGGATGAGGAGTCTTACTATAAAGGTCATGTTATTTTTACAGGAGATTTTAATATTGATATGAGGATAGACAATTTATACAAAAGAAAATACATATTGTTAATAATATAGGTATGAAACAAATAGTTAACGTTCCCGCCAGTACTACACCTAACTCGCAACTACAATTGATCTTGTGATAACGAACGATCCTTACTAAACGTTACAGTAAAAGATACGCCAAAAATTACAGATCACGGTATTGTGATTGTACTTTTTTTAAAAGGGCAACATAATTCCCATTCCGATACTTATATCAATATTTTCTCTTTGTAGGTGACCCTTAAACTTACTAAACGTCCTGATAGTTATGCAAAAATTTTATAGAAGGTTCCGCAATGGTAATTGTAGCTCCATCGTTGGATTTGATACTTACTTTCAGAAAAGAAATGCTGAAATAGTGATAATTAACCTTGTATACATAACATCTTAAAAACTGTACGCCATCATGTGCAAATAATACTTGATAAGAATATAAATAAATACAATATTCCGTTAACAGTATATAAGAAAATTATTACAATGGTGTATATCCAAAAGAGTATTGAAGGGAAATTCTGGTTATTAATTAATTTGATAGGTTATTTTGATGAACTACTTTAGTGAATTTGTATTTTATTTTAATAATTAGTACGTATAAGTTATAAAAAAACATTTGAATTAAAGAAAGGAAATCGATTTATACATTTCTTAAATAAATACGGCAATTTTTGATTTGACCCTACTCAACCCATTTGAGGCAAGGCATTAATTGTGCTACTGGGATATCTACATACAATTTATTATAAAAGCTGCACACGTATGCTCATTTTTCAATTTATACTATTTTCAAGCCAAAATTAGCCAAGGCCTACCAATATTAAAATAGTTTTCAGCTGGAATTTTGTTAATTCTATAAATTAATTTTAAAAAGGAAACTTCATGGGGTTCAGTGTTTGATGTATTTTATTAATTAATCCATCAAAATATCAACGTTTCGACAATGATTTGTCTTTATCAAGATCTAAAACAATTTTAAATACAATTAGCATAAGTTAAAACCTTAATTAAAATGAAAAATTGGCACTAAATGTTATGATAGGTTAAAGTTTTCTTTAAAGTTTAAATCTAACATTTTAATAGATTAAGTAATTGAAGTACAAATATAATTGATTCTCAACATTGCACATTCTAAATTAAAAATCAACAAAAGTAAGTATTGACTAAAATAAACAATCGTTTTTAAAAAAACTTTAACCTATGATAACATTAAGTGCCAAGTTTATCATTTTAATTTAGGCTTTAACTTATGTGTAATTATATTTAAAATTGTTTTAGATCTTGATAAAGACAAGAAATCCTTTTTAAAAGGAAAAGTTTCCCTTTTAAAATTAATTGCAACAGTCGTGATATTAACAAAATCTATAAAATACGTTAAACATTATGTATGGACTGGACAGAAACATACAGCATGTATTTAAAACAAGAGTGATAGTGCCCAAATGTGTGCTTTTTATAAATAAAACATTTTTTTAAAGAATTTTTTTCTTACTTTAGACAAAACTAAAAATATTTCTGTTATTCAAATGTTAGTTAAATAAAGCTAATAATACTTGGGATAGCACTTTCTTCCCATTTAACAGAATTTATACTATCGCTATTTATAAGAACCGCATGCCCATGTATAGAAGTAATTTTAAAAATAAACAACCCAGTTCGTTGACTAAGAAGGCGTGACAATGTCGTTTTCCAAGAATTCAAGTTGCAAATACATCTGCGATGTTGTCAAGCATACCGGATCTCGACTTGACTGTAACATACATTTTGAGGTTTTATACATAAAAGGCGCTGCAGTGCCCCCTACAGTAACGTTAGATGAACTGCCAGAGTATTAAATTGCACGAAATGGGTACAAAGTGAGATCCTACCAAAAATTTGAATTTCTTCTTCCCTTCACATCGCCCATTGAATGAGTAAGATATACACACAGATACAAAACGAGATCCAAAATCGGATCTCGCCTTGCAAAAGGGATCTGATCTTGTATAGTTTGTAACTCCAAATGATCTCGACTTGTAACGAAAATATATATATATATATATATATATATATATATATATATATATATATATATATATATATATATATATATATATTAATCTCTGACCAGGATTCGAACCCGGGCTTTCTGCTATCCGGGCAGATGCTCTACCGCTGAGCTATCGGAGATCGATTACTGGTGAAGTAATAATTCTTCATATAAGTTATAATAATGTGTAAACACATAAGAGAGTACTAATTATATTTTGCTATGTTAAAGTAGGCTATCGCTGATTAGCGACAATTTAACCCACAATCACAGCTAAATTAGATTTCTGAATTATTACCATTATAATAATATATTATTATTATAATATAATAATATATTAATATTATATGCCTTATGGTAATAATTCAGAAATCTAATTTAGCTGTGATTGTGGGTTAAATTGTCGCTAATCAGCGATAGCCTACTTTAACATAGCAAAATATAATTAGTACTCTCTTATGTGTTTACACATTATTATAACTTATATGAAGAATTATTACTTCACCAGTATATATATATATATATATATATATATATATATATATATATATATATATATATATATATATATATATATATATATATATATATATATATATATATATATATATATATATATATATATATATATATATATATATTGCAGTGATATTGGTTAATTAAAAATAATAAATTATTTTTAAAAATTTTATTAAATATTTTGAAACTGTGAATAATTTCCGTTCGATCGTAGATAATTACTTTATAATTAAATTGATTTTTTAAAATGACTGTGAACTTTGGAAATGCTTTTCAACTTCCCTCTTTTATAAATTCTAATATCATTTGAAAATACCTTTTAATAGATTTAATAATGCAATGGTTATATAAAATTAATGTTACGTTAGTTCTTGACTAACTCAAGTTTACGTAAGAGAGTTGGGCGCCAGTTAAATAACTTAACATATCAAAATTAAATTTAATAAAGACTCGTCTCAGGGTGAATGTGGATTCTTGTGATATAAAAAAATATACAAATTGAAATTTAAAATCACTTTTAACATTGAAATCTTAATTAATTTTAACTATTACTAAATTGTTCAAATCACTTTACTACACTTTACAAACGATAGTCTTTTCTTCAGCAAATGCCAATACAAAAAGGAAATAACTTCCTACCTTTTTATAATACTTCTTTTTTCCTTTTAGTATAGATGTCCTCTTTCCCAAACCATTGGCAGAGTAGATCACTTTATGTTGACACAGGGCTGGCTTCCAATTCAGGGTTGACTTTCTTCCTTTTGCATGGATTTTCCATATAATATCATCCACACACTTGACTTTGGAACTCACTTTTGTTTATTAACTGCGGGTACAATTTCCCTTTTTCGTAGAATACTTATAGTTGTTTTTGTGTTTAATTAAATAAAACACCCGTTTATGGTTTTAACGTAGATTTATTATCTTGCTTAACTTTAGCAAGTAATTTATCTTAAAGGTGGTTCTTTATAATCATATACACTTTTACAATTTATACTTTTTACACCTTCGCCGTATTCAAATCACCAACTAACTTAACTTGTCTATATTAAGACTAAACTATTTAAAATTTTATAATATTCTCAACCACGACTTTACTCTGTCGCTTTATATCAGTAACTGTCCTTAAATTATTATTTTCTAAGCTTATATACAATTTGCTATTTACATAATTATATTACACAATTTGACGTCACCTGACGAACTAATACAAACTGTACACTCATATAATACATAATAACAGATTAATATTCTTTATAAAAGTAACACATCTCTTACAGATTAATTACACAATACTTTTACGCAATAATAGCGATCTATTTACATAAACAAAAAACCTTAAAGAATCACATAACCCGCCGATATACACATTTGGGATTATACATAATTGAATTACCTCATAACAAACTTGCGAACAACTGGATGTTACGTATACTTAAGTAATCGGTGAGTAAGCTATTTGATAATAAATAAAGAAACATGTATTATTTAACCTTATTAAAAAGTATACACATTGATTTCAAAATCAATGACACACCATTAAATAACTTAAATTTACTTTTAACTGGAAAAGTTGATAAAAATATTTCAAAAGTGTTAGTATTTAACAAAGATTTTAGGTTTTCACAAAATTTTCAAAATTTTCCAAAATTTTGAAACTACCATCCACAGCAATATATATATATATATATATATATATATATATATATATATATATATATATATATATATATATATATATATATATATATATCTGTATAACACGTAGTAGTCGCTCATCGGCGGCCCTCCGTAGTCCGTATAGACTTATCCCACTATTGTAATGCTGGTTATTTATACTCAAATAGCGATATTACATGAGAACCTACGTAAAATTCGTGTGCCTGAAATTACAACCCCAAAATTTCAAGAAAAAGAGGCACGTAAAAATGATGTAATCTTTACGTGCTATACAGATGAAATGTCCGTCTTTTTGCATTCTTTTTACATGCCAAGGTGATGTACAAATATGATCAGAAAAAGATGTTTATTACATGCCACTTATTACGTAAAATTTACGTGCCATTGGGTTTTGGTCCTTGTCATTGAAGATCTAAGTATGGATTTCGATAGTTCTTTGATGCTGAATGCAAACTGAATTACCAATCTGTCCAATTCATCGACTTTTTAGATATAACGACTAAAAGTGACTTTTTTTAGCTAATGCAAACGAATACATCTCAGGTATGGTGTAAAAATTTCAATATAGCGAAAAATTAAGTTTATGCCTTCTAAATAACCACAATTCATTAATTTTAATGGACATAATAATATTAAAAACCAAACGCTGTTTAATTACTCGACACCTTTTATTATGATTGTAATTATTTTGAATGCTTAATACCGACTGATCTCTTTTCAATAAAAATAAAATAAATTCTTCACGCGTACTTGTTACAATTTTTTATAATTTTACTAGTATCTGAAAACATTACATGTGTAATTCAATGGCAAAATGCAGCAACTAAACAGCTCTGGCATTTCATATTGTAATGTTTTTCAAAATTAATGATTTGTTTTTTATAAGGAACCAACTTTATTTTTCGCTCTATTACATGATATCTATAAAACCGATGAGATTGTACAAACACATTTGGGGAGCTTAAAAAAACTATAAAATTAACCCTTCCTAGATCTTCAAAGGCAGATGTAGGGTTCATGTTTGTTGTAAGTGAGCTAAATGATTTACAATTTTATACTTAATACTTAATTATTAATACTTATTAATTCAAAGGATAAATTATTAATATAATTGTCTTATAATAATATCTTAATATAAATAATTAATAATAAACACTGACAACAAACGTGTAGCAATACTAACAGTAAATAAATGGATGTTCTAGTTCCGAATCCTGAAGTGGAGCACTACAATTTATCAAATTTTAAATTTCTAAAGTTTTATTTTTTAGAATTCGTCTTAAATGACGAGCAGTATAGATTTTTCTACCTATTTCCATTGCACTAAAAATGACACCAAGCAATTTGTCGGCGAAAATTGTCATTTATCATCGCTTGTTTACAAATACATACAGGTTGTAGAATCACTTCAAGCACAATACAGTTTTACATGCATTTTGTTTCAAATTCTAATATTATGTCCCCTAATTATTTTACAATAAAGATATTAAATTACTAATCAAATGATGCTTTTAGCTGTGCTTTCAGTTACGGATTGCATTTGATTGCAACCAGAAAAAGTAAAGAAAATAAAATTTTCTTTTATACAAAAAAAAACTATGCCTTGGAAAGATTGGAACAATCAGAAATCAATTAATTAATCAATTTGAAAACATTAGAACACAGAGGAAATATTTTGAAAAATTGAATTCGTTGTGTTTTGTGGACTTTTTTGATGTAAGATAGAACAAAATGTATTCCATACTAGAGAAAGTGTAAATTATTATTTAACCTTTGTTATAATAAAAAAATGTTATTTGTTATCTAGTTCATAATCTACTTTCTTTATAATGTTTATTTGTTCTAATAAAATTATTGTTCGCCCAACCTTTAAGAATCTTTATTATAAAAGAATCTTAAAATTTCTCCCCTAAACTATCAATCATAAATACATACATCTTGTCTGCAGACTACCATCCATTTATAATTTTCCTTTGTTATAATACAAATCCAATAGTCAAGCAGTTCAATATAACTTTAAAAATTGTATTGTGCATCAGGTTATTCTACACCCTGTTTACAGAGTGTAACTAACTATAGCCTCTATAGCCTCAGTTTCCACGGTCTCCGTTTGTTTATAGTACTTACTACCTAAAAAACGCTTTTCGTTGTTATCGTTTGATATAGGAGCTTAAAAATGAATATCTAATAATATACTTGACAAAGCACTGGATGAAACTGCTTACTTATTCAAAGAACAAATATTCGGGACATTTACCCATAATCATCATTGTCTCGATTGGAATGAAGGATTCACTCCTCTGTTTCTGTTTTCCATAATTCTTCAACGTTCGACTCAGCAGGCGGATACCGTTTACGTGAAAGGGTCTGAAAAGAGCAACTACATTCGACGTTTCGTGTCGCAACAGGTGATAATAATAATAATAATAAACGCCTTTATTTCCATAAAGAAAAATCAAATAATGATGGAGCTAGAAGAGGAACCTGCGCTCCAAGCTATGTCTCCATCATGCTTTTATCATCGTAAATCACTCTGCTATTGTGCTTTAAGCAATGTATACTACTTACAGTAATGGATTGTTCAGAATAAAGTTTTTTTTAAATTCGTTAATGGTTTTATTAAAAACAACATATCAGTTTCAGAATTTATTCATTGTTACTACAAAATAATTTATGTTTAATACATGATTCAGTGGCGTGCGGTCCATGGAAGCAATGCTTTCCTTGAGAATTTATTAAAAATAAAAACCAATGCTAACAAAACTATTTTTATAAAATTATGGTTATCGTTTATTTAAATTTGTAATATTTAATCAACTTAAAGGTCAATATCAGTAGGGAAGGAATGGGGTTTCTGTTCCTCCCCCACTACTTTCTACTTTCTGCCAAGGTCAACCTTCAAGGTTAGATCCCCTCCACCACTTTCTGCCAAGGTCAACCTTCAAGGCTAAATTTTCTGACGGTTAAAGGTCAAGGCTTCTCTGACTTTTGATTGAACTAAGGTTAGCGCTTCAAGGTTAGATTTACTGTGTAACTAGTTCTTTCGTTCGATTGTCGAGAATTTCGAAGTCTATAATTTGATTGTTTAGTTGAACTAAGGTTCCTTGATTTGCCTTAAGCTTATTTATCGCTTCATCGTATATTTTGGCATCATTATAATCAAGATTACCTGTCAAGAATTTAATTACTGACCCTAAACCATCAAATAATCCTCTTTTGAATCTGATGTTAGGTATAATGTTTGAAAGTTTAATCTCTACGTCCGACAATTTACGTTTGATCATAATCATTGAAGTATTATGTAAATTTGTATAATTTTTTACTTTAATTGGGAGGTCTTCTAGCATAACATAAATCTTTTTTCAGATTTTCTAATTAAATGCCTAAGTCTACTTGATGCACATATGCATAAGAACTATTCTTAACTCTACCTTCTCCTAATTGAAAGGGTAGGATGCCATACTTGTCACCTAGATTTATTACTTGGAATTCGCTATTTTGAACATTTGGAAGCATCACCAATAGCATCAAAATTAACATTTTCATTGGTTGCAAATTTCCTGACCTGTAGGTTTTTCTTGTGAATTCGCTTACCTTGTTGATTGGTAGCGGTTTGGGGATTTTCGAAAATAATTTCCTTACTTGTTGACAACCTCTGGTGTGGAAAGCTGTTTCGACTCCCGAACCGAAGACAGCTTTCCGAATTCAACGTAGAAAGGTGTAGAACTACCTTGAAACCTCCGGACTGGCAGGAGTAGTTCGGTTGATATTGGCGATTTTCAAGGTTTTTAAACCCCCGGACTGGCAGGAACTGAAAAAAGATTCGTCGAAGGTGATTTCCAGTTTTCAAACCCACGAACTGGCAGCAGGAACTGAAAGGTCTCTTCGAAGGTCTAATGTTTATTGGTTATATAATGAATTTATAATGAAGTAATGTTTAATAAAATGCATATATTTTTTTAAATATTTTATTTGTTGTTTACGTATTATAGTTTATAAGAATACAAAACTTAAGTACTAAAGCGTTCAAGGTAAATAAAATGTCTGTGCTCTTCACTTAAAATATTATTTAACACTCGACCACAATTCTCTATACGTCTTTGAAATCTATACCGATCTAAAGCGGCATTCATCCACATCGATTTTCGCGCTTGCCTGTAGGCATATTCTCACACTACCATATACCGTACGGAATTATTCGTTTCATTGAAAGTCACCTTTTTCTTTAGCTTGTCCATGATATTATAACACATAACCCTTAACATCGTTCGCAATTCTATCGGACTGAACTGCTAATAGCTCTAAACCGCTTATGACATTTCCACTCGTTGGTAAGGAAGTTAAAACGTGTTTCAAATTCTCATACACATCCCCTTCTGCTTCGGCAAGACCTTTTACCAAAGTTCGATAAAAGTCTATGAATTTTTCTTCTTCTAACAGCTTCAATCGTGACTTGACCATTGTAAGTAGTTCCATTAACTTAACTACACTTTCGACTCCTAACCATACTTCGGTGTTGTCACGACGATCCTGAATTCTCATAGTTCTCTTATCTTGTACATTTTTAAACGTAATCGTCTTGTAGAGAAGGGGTATCGGTGCATAGTAGTCATAACTATGTAAGAAATGTTTGATAATTGCGTGATTATTTTCGAAATTCTCCCATTCTTCCAGGTTAAATTTAATGTAGTCGTTTTTCAATCCCGACAATCTCACTTCTGGTGTTAACTATATAGGGCAGAGACCGATGCTGAGTAGTTTGCATCTTGATTCGCTTAAATAATGCGTTGTAGCGTAAAACAATGTATTTTGAATGTAGCAACCGTTCGATGACATTAGATGGATGGATGGATGTTGGATGGTGGAGTGTTCGTAACCAACGTTCAAGACCACCGAGCCAGCGATAAGTGTAGTGTCTGCACAAACGTAGAGTCAAATTTGTTGACTCAGACTTATTTGTGTATTTATCAATAAATACTTCTATTAAATTCTGGCCTCCAAATTATTTAAATCTATTTGGCGACGAGGATGGGATACCGTAATCTGCATTTTTAGAAACATTCGATGGAAGAATTCTGAGTGTAGATTGATTTTTAAATCTTCATACGGCATCCGAACATTTTTGAAGACCAGAACCATCTACGTGGCAAGATCCAAAAGGGAAACATTTTTCTACAACGGAAATTCTGTGGAAAAGTCGACTGCAACGTAGAAAAAAACGAAATTAGTGACGACGACCAAGGCAACGCCCTAATTAGCAGATCATTAGCGAAGCG
Source organism: Agrypnus murinus (assembly GCA_929113105.1). Lineage (NCBI taxonomy): Eukaryota > Metazoa > Arthropoda > Insecta > Coleoptera > Elateridae > Agrypnus > Agrypnus murinus. The sequence continues at coordinate 46,214,088 of OV816023.1, forward strand.
GACGCCTCGACCGAAGGTCAGCTGCCGTTCCCTGGACTCCGTACCGACATCAAGCGAGGTCGATTTCACGCTGTGGTCCATGCATTCGTTCTGCTTCGAATTATCTCTCCTTTGGCCTGAAATCCAATGAATTCTGGACAACAAGGTCATCGTATCGTGAGTTACTTTTAATATATTTTAAGGTGTAGAGGTAAAAAATTCCTTTGCAAAAAAATTAACGTAGAATTTGTTTGATGATAAAATTTCTCTTTTAACATAATATATTTTTTTAAATATATAATTTTAATTGCTTGTTAATTAAAAGGATTTCGTAAAATCTTTTAACAATGGCAGTACAAAACAATGCACAAGAGCAAATTCCTCAAGCAGTAATTAGACAATTACCGCCGTTTGAAATAAAAATAAATGAACAAATACCTTATTTTACGGGCAATAATCTTGTCAGATTTATAACCCAATGTGAAAAAATTATTCAAATCTATTATGATGAAACGGATCCCCACAGTATTAGAAATCGTTCATTATTTAATTTATTTGTTGCGAAAATCGATGACAACTGTTGGTGCCTCGAGAGTCGCAGTTTACAATCCACTGACGTGGAATGATTTAAAAGATTCGCTTATTAAGCATTTTAGTGATCCAAGGGATGTTGAAACCCTTACATGCGATTTAATTAATTTAAAACAAAATAAAAAGTCATGTTCTGAATTTTATTACGAATTCTGTGAACTTTTTAGCAATATTCTATTGAAGATTTCCCCTAACGAAAAACCGACTTATGAAAAAATGAGTAAAAAGTTTTTTGTAAGAAATCTCAACCCTCAACTAGGCATTAACATTGCTGGTCAAAATTTCGATGAGCTAGCAGACGCCTTCCAAGCAGCCGAAAGAATAGAAAATGCATATCCGGACTATTTTAAGTCCAAAAATGATCATGTAAATCAGAAAAGATTTATACCCAATAAACCATTTAAGCCTAATGTTCAAAATATGAGAACGGTACAATATAATAAAAACTTTCCGAGTTTTAACAGATTTAATCAGCCATTTAACCAAATGGGAAACCCATCATTTAGTTTACCCTTCAATAACCCACCATTGTTTAATAATAGGCGACAATTAATGCTGTCACCTAACGTGCAGAATGAAAGAATAACTGCAAACCAACCCGCAAGGATCGATCAAGCTCGAGGTAATCGAAATTTCTTTGCACAAAATGAAAGACGAAACCTACCTGAGCCGATGTCGATTCAGTATAATGTCAGATCGGGAAATGCAAGGCAACCCCCGCAAATACAAACTTCACGAAATAATCATTTTCAGCAAACCAGATCACCAAACTTCGTTTCTGAAGAATTATTTAAAGTCGAAAATACCGAATCCAATAACGGGAATTTTCAAGCAGATTGTTCAGAAACTTATTTAACTGAATTTCCTGAAAGTGAATGTACAAGTCAAAGTCAAGATTATTTTGATGATCTAGATAATGAATTCAGCTCGTTACCATGTAATAACTCAGATGTCGACAAACAAAATTTTTTATTGACAGCCTCTTCAAACAAACTAATGTAGCAACTTTCGAAATCAATAATTTCGAAACTTATAATACACTTCCCTATATAATCCTCAGACGGCCGTTTTGCCGCCTCTTGGTGGACACGGGGGCGAGTTGTAGCCTCCTCAACCCCGATTTTATTTCGAACAATGTCAATTTAAAGATAGCCAGCATTAAAAAGAAACGAGCAGTAATTACTGGTGCTACCGGAAGAACAATAATTTCGAACGAAATTAACCTACCCCTATTTTATAATTACAACTGCAAGACTAATTTCAGCTTCAAAATTTTTAAATGTCATAAATACTTTGACGGCATCTTAGGGATGGACCTAATTACCCAATTAAAAGCTGACATCCGTTTCCTCGATGGCGAAATTCGATTCCCTTTTTGCATATTACGCTTATATACAAATAGGCCCCGTGAAACAAATTGTTCACAAACCGAATTAACCACTAAACTCAAAACACGGTCAAACCCAAATAGGTTGATCACAACATCTCCTGCACCAAACAAAGAAAAGTTAAGTAATCATTTCATTTCGAAAAACGAAAGGAAAACATTCAACATAGCTCAAATTTTAATGCTTCTGCTAATGTCGTTAATTATAATGAGCTTAAAAACATATCTTCTGTTGGAAATTTTCCGGGTCGACGAACTAAAGGAAAGATTCAAGACAAATTGCCTGACGCAAATCAAAGGGATGAACTAAACTTAGAAAAAGATATTAGGACCAGTCATCTTAATATTGACGAAAAACAAAAAGCTAAAGCTACTAATGAACAAACCCCCATTGTAACCAATGTTCGGGGCTATGAACATCTCAAACCAGGAATGAAAACTAAACAAAAGTTTAAACCCATTACTCTGGTTTCAAATAAAAACCAAATCGTAGTAACCGACAGCGGGAAGAAAATGCATAAGCGGAATTTAAAAATCAGAAAATTCCAAGAGGATGAGCAACCAGATAAAGCTCCTCCAACTTAATATTATTGTATCATTATTATTAGTAGTCCTTAGTACATTTCCAAACTTAGTTTAGAGAACAAATACGGTATTTTACTCATTAATCAAGGTAGTGGTAGAATCAAAAACTTATTTACACTTATGCTTTTAGATTAGATTTGAAACTCTATTTAACCTTGCACCCCACATACGTTAATTTGCCTCAAGCTACACAAATTAATTTGCACATACTACACTATCGGCTCAAAAACTTCACAGAGGACGCAAATTTTCATAAACATACCTATATCACTAACTTAATTCGTGACGAAATTCTGTCAAGCAATCGGGTAGCGAAAGACAATTAGTTGATGTCAATCTTATAAATCTAGACTGCAAAAGGTATACATAAAGCAAAAAATTCTTTGTACCCCAATAAGGTATTTCGTTCAGTTACAGATTTTGAACTACGAAAAGCAACAAGATTTCCGTCCACAACGGCACAAATCTCTCTGTCATATTGGAATTTCCATTGTTAAAGGAAACTACTTAATGTCATACTAGGACCAAATTCAAATAATGCAATTATTTGGTCCTCATATCCTTACCTTATGTAGAAAGATGCTCACGGTAACACGGTTGTCCGAAAATATCCAGTGCAGCCAGCTAATGTGTTTTCTGTTTCAGGCAGTGAAAATCTAATAGATCAATGTGAAGCGAATATGTTTTAGCCGTAAAAAATTTTTATTTTTAATTGTATATATCATGTATTGTAGAAACTTTAACTGGTACTTATTTATTAATAAGGTTCAAAATAAACAACGGTTGAAGTTCATTGTAAAACAATTTAGCCACTTAGACACACAAAATTTCGAAAATATTAAATTAAACTATACTATGTAAACAGTTGCATTTATACATTGTAGGTTTTGATCTATATCAATATCATTGTTATCATTATGAGGAAATTATTTAAGAAAATTAAAAACTCCGCCCAATAGTCAGAAATTTGAAGGAAAATGTTAAAATTACTCTTAATAATTTATACCATGTACTATAAAATAAATTAAACTTAATATGTGAAGGTGTTCGCCCTGGTAATTTTATTCCCATGGCTTACACTTAAGAAAGGGGGAGTTACATATAGCTCTAATTTCTATTAGATTAAGTCACTTTACTTAAACTACCTATAAATATTTTATGCAGTCGAAGATACTGCAATTTGTTGTGAAGAATATTTCATTTAATGTAACTGTTAAGTCAGTTCTAGAGTGCCAAGGTCTTGTTGACATTGAGCACAATCTAAATATAGCCACGTTTATCAAGTCACGTACGCTATGCATTTCTACTGGCGCCCACGGATGTTCCTGGAAATCGTATAAAAGTCGAAGCAAGGGCAGAAGCAACAAACAAACCCACGCCCAAGAAACAGTACCTATAAAGGCAGGTTCCAGCGGTAACCTTGTTAGAAATAGTCCGACATCGAGCAGCAACGTTCAAGACCACCGAGCCAGCGATAAGTGTAGTGTTTGCACAAACGTAGAGTCAAATTTGTTGACTTAGACTTATTTGTGTATTTATCAATAAATACTTCTATTAAATTCTGGCCTCCAAATTATTTAAATCTATTTGGCGACGAGGATGGGATAAGTGCAGTGTCTGCACAAACGTGGAGTCAAATTTGTCGACTTAGACTTATTTGTGTATTTAACAATAAATACTTCTATTAAATTCTGGCCTCCAAATTATTTAAATCTATTTCTCGTAGCTAACATCTCCTACATGATCCCTATACACGTGCTTTAAATTTAATTCGTCCTGTTTAAAAAGAATAATCAAGTTTGCGTTATCCCTTATCAAATGTTTCGGTATCTTTGCATATGTCTGACCTAAATAAAACGAGTCAACACCTTTATGTCTACCCATACTAAAATATTCTCAAATTTTTTCCTGTTTGTCACAGATAATATCGTCGAAAATGAATACTGAATTAGGTTTGATGCTGCTAGGACTGATGACGTCATCGTTTTCACTAAACTCTTGATAACCAATGTTTTTAATAGGTTTCATAACTTCCCTTAAGAATTCGTATTTCGGTTGAAATAAGGACTTGGCAAACAGGTAGATATTTTCAAATTTTAATCCGTTTTCACTAATCAGTAGACCTAACATAGCATTAGTTTTACCGCAGGAAGAAGGACCGCTCAGAATTGCTCGACATGACGTAGGTAATAAGTCACCGTGTTTTCTATCATCGTCAGATTGTAGAGATGCATCGCTGTCTAAATTAAATATGTTTAGCGTTTTCTTTTGTTTAACAGCTTTCATTATGGTATGCGTACGTGTTTAGTCACTGTTTCAGTGAACGGGTTATATTCTATCAAGGAGTCGTGTAGGATCAAACAATATGCATTAGTTGTATTGGTAAATGCAGCGGAAGATTCAAGTTCTAATCTAATATCGACAGTGGAATCCTTAAAACTCTCTACCTGTCTTGAACAATCAATTACAAAAACCGGGTATGTTTCAAATTTTGAATAATCGATTAAACAGCTATCAGTCGATCCTCTACCTATATCATAGTAACTCTCGCGAAAGCGTGTATAATTTAAATATGCTGGAATGTAATCCTTACTACTGAAATCGAGATTTAAACGTTGCTGCGGAAACACTTGCGAATTTAAATACAGTTTAATATCAACTAGGTTCGAATGAGTAAATGTAGTAGGGTTACCGGTTCTTATACCCAGCTGACGCTCGTCTTGTAAAACTACAAGGACCCAACGCGGTTTTTCCAATTCATTTGAATTCTTTACACGCCAAACCCGATTTTTAGTAGTTCCCAACGAGGGTAGTTCGTGTAATTCCTAACGCCTAAATGGGATGATAATAGAAGAATTATCTCTCAAACTTTCAACTAAGTTCAACTTGCTTTCATCCGATAATAGTATATGAGGAACCTCCCAAGACAGTCTATCAATCTTGATTTCTACATCAGTACCTGCATCTCCGGCGGCGCTTTTATAGCAATTAAAATCATTCTTAGAACGTATCAAAACTAACTGACAACTCATATGAGGAATAACTTTCTTGTAATCATCTGCAAACCCGAAGATATCCTTTAAAGGAATTCTACACGTGAAATTGAACACGTTATTCCCCGCATTATGTAGCAGGCCATTTCCGTTTTCGAGTTCGATTCCCCATGCACTACTGGATAAAGCCCGATCCTGGGCACCGTGTGAAACGAGACCTTTTATAGTACTTGTAATACCCGGATGTTTACACACATCGATGATTTGATTCGTACCTAATATTAGTTGAATTTCGTCAAACAGAAAGTAGGCGAAATTGTTTACCGGTAGGAATTCTACGTTGACTTTTCGAGTCATAGTACCTTTAACAAAAATGTAGCTATCGTACAAAGCTAAAACATTATCCGAATTTTGTATGATGATTCTAATGATGTCTGAATGATTTACGTTTAACGTAAACGGCAAATAGGTATAGAAGTCCTCTTTTATTATATCTGTATCGACACGAGGTTTTTGAAATATATTTAATTTATCAGTAGCAAAGATGCTTTCTGTGTTAATATGCAATTTACTTCTTTTCGACATGTTGATGTACCTTAAAACCTAGAGATTCAAGAAACAGTTGATTCTCTTTAGATAACTTTATACGTAAGAGGTCCGCACTAGTCGGTGTACGAAGACGAATGACCCTCGAATGATGCGAGGTATGGTTTTTATAGTTAAATTTTATCCCCATTTTTCACGTTTAATTTCTAGTCTTATACTTGTGACGGTATCTTCAGAAAAATTTACCAGTCGTCCACTCGAGTCTACTAATCGAATGGTAATATTATCAATTTCACTGGCAGTGACAGGAAAGTAAATCACGTGTGTTGGTTCCTTCTCAATCAGGTATCCAGGTGGTACGCAGAGACCAAATTCAAAGATTGTATGACACGGTTGATTATTTCTATAACCCCCCCCTGTAATATTCGTGTCTACAAAGATGTTCGGGGTAGAGAGTATATCGACAATTCGATCTGATACGTGTCTGATACCGGGTAGTAATATACGATTGTCAAATCCTAATAGAGAACCTATACTGTTCGGTTTGCTAAAATCTATAACCGCTGAGGCAGATTCAATCTCACACTTTCCTGTATTAGTGTTAGCCTTGATTTGTAGTAGTAAATCTCCTTCTTCAGGATCGTATTAATTTGATTCTTTATATAGTTAGCGATTTCTGACAATTCGTAACTACCGGTTGTGATAGTAATCTCTTGATCTCCGTAATAAAATTTATTTTTCCCTGGAAATATATTCCGTATCGTATGACTTGTATATAGACCAACTAATCCTATGGAATATCTGTATTGCTCACGATCTAGTTGTATATTCGGATAAATACTACCGGTAGAGAGGATATTTCCATTACCGAACACGGTGATGGTTCTAGCCATACTTGTTCGAATTATACATACACTTCTCTTTTATACAAAAATCTCAGGCACAAGTGTCCACAGTTGTATGTATTGAACTTTTGTTCTCGAGCAACATTATAGTATACATTGCAACGAGGACCGAAATATTTCACAAGTTTAGCCGGTGGTCTTAGGTCTCCGAAGGGGTCAAAATACAAAACAACATTTCGATCCTTTCTATAAGCTACCCAATGCGTACCTGGTCCTCCAGCATCATCGAGATTAACAATAGCTCTTTCAAATCGTAAAGGTTTATTTGGTAGACTTGTTCTCATATAGACACCTCTGAAAAAGGGTATGTCTTTAGCATGTTTTATTAGATCTAGGTTTGTAAGTGGTCTCCGAGGCAGGTTATTCAGTTTTTTGACCTGTACGGTTTCAGATACAATGCTGTACCGCCTGCTTTATAGGGTTTCAGGTAAAGAGCGTTTCCGCTCTTTCTATCTATTGCGATAGCCTCCATACTTTTATTATGTCGTTTAGTTTCTTCTAGCTGTCTCTTATTACTATCAGCAGTGTTAATAGCTTTTGCTACGCCCGAAGCGCATCCTATAATTGCACCGAGAGCCGAGAGGCCAGCAAAAATTGGTATGAGTGGTAAAATACCCCCTGTAGCTGTAGGTACCGGAATAATTCGAGGTACTTTAACGTTTTTCCTACCTCCTACGTTTTTAATGATTCTTCTAGCGGCGTTCAACGCATGGTGTATTAAATCCTTCCCCGTGAGCGTCTTACTTGCTCGATTTACCGTACTTACAAGCTTCTTTAAAATACCTCCTTTAAAAGTGACAATTTTCTTTGTATTTGCAATCTTCTTTGTCTTTCTCCTACTAGTCTTCCTATTCACGCCCATTCCTAACTTTCGTTTAACCTTCATTATACCAGTTACAAGCAGAGCTGAAGCCTTTTCACCTAACTTAGAGTCTTTAACTTTAACACGTCTCCAGGCAGCTTCTTCTAAAACACGATCTGCCTTATGTCTACTATCCAAGTCTGAACTTTGAGCGTACGAAATATCGTGCTGCATACACGCCTGATCCAGGGGGTTTATGCCTTTATCACCTCTTTCTAATCTTTTAGATAATTTAGTACCGGGTCCGCAATATTGGTAAGAAGGCAGGTATAGTTCGATCGGGAGCCTGTCAATGAGCTTGTTAACAACACTGTTATCCTGGTGAGTCAACATCACGTACTGTGATAAGAGATCAGATGCATCTCTATTTATACTCTGCGAAAACTTACTGTCTCATACTATTGCTAGTGGTAGTAAAACACAAATAATTTTTTATACGTTTATTCTTTATTAAATACATTTGTAATAGACAATCGTGAAAATTTCTTATATAACTTATTCAATACACAATACGATTTTATTTCATTTCGTAATACATATAAAGCGTTTATATAATTTTCTAACCTATTTCTATATTCAATCATCCTCAGCTTCTTATGGTACATCTGTTGATGTCTCGTGAATTGCTGACCATGAAGCTGCCGGTGCCTGCTGATTGGGTTGCATATGACAGTGAACGGCATTGATAAATTTTGATGGATAAAGTTTTATTATCTCTAATAAAATGAGCGAGTTCAATTCACCACTGTCTTTTAAATTTAACGTTGAGTAGTTGCCACACGACAATTCGGCTAAGAATAAAATCGATTCGTTTGACACGTTCTTCTGACGTCTCACCCCTTCTGCTGTGTTCTCTACACTTGCGTAGTAGAAGTACGAGAAATTAAGGTGACGTAATACACGAGCATGTTGGTTAATAAGCGGTGCTAGATGCATTATCCTTTGAAATTCGTGGTCTTTTACAGTTATCTTTCGTTGGTCATAACATATCATAACCGTGTTACCCTAGAAAACACTGTGATTAAGCTCTACGTAAAGATTAGCACATAGATGGAATTTCAGTTTTTTATCATTCCATATTTTCGTGGAAAAGAAGTCTTTGAACATTGACTCGACTCGGACATCATACAATTCGTACCATATACTTTCCGTTAACATAATTTCATTATGATCACATACGTTGTTGCTACATTCCAGTTTAATAGCCACATCAAATTCGTTAGGTTGTTCAGGTGGAATGATCCCCACTAGGATATTATGTATATGAATACAGTCTTCTCGAGGTCTCATGACAAATAGAGGATATTGTATGGATCCTAACAGTTGTAGGTGTTCGCCAGGGTAGATGGTAATCAACGGTGATGCTGGTGTTGCTACCTCATCTGTGCTTTGTACCTGTAAGTTTGATGCATCGTCTGCATAGTATGGTTCGTTCGGACCTAAACAAGAAATAATTATTCAGTAACATTCAAAGGATTTCGTTCTTTTAAAACATACCTATTTCTTCATGCATCACTTCGTAGTCTTGACCTTGGAAATAACTGCTTGGTTCCAGAATTGATAAGTTTGCAGATTGGTCCGGTTCATCATGATGTTGATCTAAAATGAAATAAATTATTCAAATGTATATATACACAAACCGTTTTCTTTCTTACCCATTTCAGCACTACTTGTAAACGTGTCTCCATAGCGATGATAATAATAATCAGGACTGCCTAAACTCATCATGATACTGTTACACGATCAACTGTTGCACTCTAATGACTGATAGCTTTACACCGAAATACATTTTATAGTGATTTCTACACATGCGTATGAATACACATCTTCAATCAAGTTGAATCATAACGAACAACCCTATGACTCAGAGTTAATCCCTGTAAAACAGATTCTGGGAACTGAGGTAAAAACAATATCGAGAAATGACATGTTTCTACATGTTAAATTGTTTTCGCAGATTTAAATATCAAATAGGAATGTCAACATAAGATTTATTTTAAAATAAATTTATGAGAGTGATGAGATATGTAAATGAAACGTTATTTTAAATTCGCTTCCAAGAAAAGCTAATTCTTTTGTTATGAAATTTATATTTGAAAGGTGAAATGTATATCGGATTATTAAATCTAACCCTGATATATTGACAATAAGAAATTCCAATCATTTTGTTATCGCTTAAACTTATAACTAAAACACGTCTTTGCTAATGATTTTGTTGAGTTTGTTTAAGCACGTTTTGTTTATTTTTTATTTATTTGAAAGCAGTTACGTTTAGAATTGAAATGTTTTTTTTTAAATAAATTTCTTGATATTAATAATTTAGTTCTGAGTTATTTCTATTTTAATAAATAAATTTAATAATAATAATGTATCACGTTTAGATTTATACCTAAAATTAATAATAATAATGAATATCATATCTGATAATATGAAATTACTGACATGTATTATGTTATGAGTACGTAGTCGCTAGTCAACAATTTTTTGTTATAACCCGTTTACAGTGCTTTAATAGATTACCTTCGTGGTGTAATGGTTAAGTCCTAGGCTTATAACCAGGTAAGAACCTGTGATTGATACAAGCAGTTGGGTACACTTAAGTTTTGTATTGTATATAATTGCACATTAATTACGCTACGTTGATTTGAAAATTTAATAATGTAATTTATCGTTTAAACTACCTAAACTTTTTAAAACAATAATTTATGCCGCTTTTAAGATGATGATCTAAAATGAAATCAATTATTCGAATGTATACATAAACAAACCGTTTTCTTTCTTTCTTACCCATTTCATCACTGATTGGAAATACGGCTTCATAACATTGATAATAATTATTAGGACTGCCTATACTCATCATGATATTGTTACACGATCGGATATGGCTGATAGCGTAATTAATGTGGTTGATAGCGTAATTAATGTACAATTATATACAATACTTTCCGAGAATTTTTAAATAAATTGGATTTAATCAAATATACGTGAAAGCATTTTTATAAATAACTCGTATGTAGTAATTTAAAAGACAAGCTCCGTGGTCTCGGGGTTAAGCTGAAATAAATTTCTTGATATTAATAATTTAGTTCTGAGTTATTTTTATTTTAATAAATAAATTTAATAATAATAATGTATCACGTTTAGATTTATACCTAAAATTAATAATAATAATGAATATCATATCTGATAATATGAAATTACTAACATGTATTATGTTATGAGTACGTGATCGCTACTCAACAATTTTTTTTTATAACCCGTTTACAGTGCTTTAATAGATTACCTTCGTGGTGTAATGGTTAAGTCCTAGGCTTATAACCAGACGGTCGAGCGTTCAAACCCTGTTGACTCCATTGGTTTTATAAAAAAATATAGCGGGTTGCCTATCTACAGGCGTATAGAAATCTACTATACCGATCATATGACGTCACCGATAGATGGCATTAGCAGCGCTAGGAATTCAAATCTTTCAGCGGGAAATGATGACAAGTTGGAAATGAGGAAAGAGAGAGGGAGATGAGATATGCAGATGACCCCGCGAGATATAAAAATGATCCGCTAATGACCCCGCGAATTAAATTAATTAGATCGTAATATGCAAATAATACCGTTAATGATATATACATAACACCGCGAATGATATGCAAATGAACCTCGAATTTCGCGGATGGCCTTGAAATGCAAAACAAACCTTCATAAGAAAATACATGGGATTTTGCGCTAGAACTGTTATAGCATATCTACTCATTTTATTATATTTGTTTTCCCAAACAGCTTTTTACTCTACTGTATATTGTTTATATTTAACACTTTCGCTGCGACTTTTCACGGCACTGTTTTTTTCGAATACTGCTGTATTGGTGTCAGGCTGAAAGTAATGTGTGTAATAAATATGTACACAGTAGTGTATATAGTTTCTCCCAGTGCTGAGAGATTATACTGACGTGTTTAATGGCAAAAAGCACATGCCATACATGTGCGGCCGGAAAAGACACGATGTGGCGCACATGTGGACATTCACAGCAAACATATTAATAAATGAAATAGATGGCTTTTAATAGGGTCTCATATTCTGTTATTTTATGCAGTCATAGAAAAATAGTATGTTTGTTATTAGAATTAAAAGTGGCACTTTCCTTGATGAGCAGTTATGTTTGCTTGTCAAATTGCAAATCAAACAAAGTGAGTTTTAATACAAATGACACATATATTCCATCACAGTAATTTCTGAAAGTAAAGCTAGCACAAAGCCCTTTATATAACTTAAAATAACTTTTTCTGATGCCGCTGATCACATAAATATATTTTTTTCTCTCTCCTAGAATTAAAAGTGTAGCCTAGCAAAAAGACCTCAACCTTAATGACAATTAATAGTATTAAAGACAGTTGAAGAAACATAAATTATTTTTACTTACCTTAGCTTACATTACACTGAAAACTAATTGTGTTATAATAAATAAATATAACAATTGATTTGTTAAACAAAGATTTTAAAATTAAATAAACAACAACAAACATATTTAGATTATGTAGCTACTACCTACCTTTGTTCCACAAAAAAGAAATCCATTTGATAAAACTGTATTAGTGATAATATTCAGAACGTAATTAGAAATGACATTTTTGATTAATACACAAGTGCTTAACAGTAAATAGCAAAATTAACCTAAATTGTTCTGACCAAGGATGTCTTTTGCAATATTAATACCATCCTTGTTATAGCGAATATTAATTGGCAGTCATGAAGAGTGAAATTGCAATATAGCTGCCCATGTTTCATTCTTCAAATTTGGTTTTGCCATGTTTGACGATATGAATGCACATTAGGGTGACCCATATTTTGGGAAAGTGATTTTATCGATCTCACCCTAAAATATGGCTTCGTTTGTTGAAAAAATTCAATTCCAAAATATAAAACTTTTTAAACAAGAATAACCTGTGCCGCTAGAATGTTGAATTTTGGAATGTATTTTTAATGAGATTTTAGCTTTTTTAGAAAACATAAGGCATAACTTTTGCAATTCTTTAAATGTTTTGACTTGAAAACTTGTACCATTTGTTTTTTTTTTGCTGAACAGAAATTCGGTGTCAAAACTAACTTTTGACAGATGGAAATTGCCTCTAAGTAACTCTTTTAAAATAGATTTGACAGCTCTAATGACAGCTGTCATCTGTCAAAAGTCATTTCACTCAATTCGTGTTCAGCGACCCCAAAAACCATAACGTACAAGCTTTCAAGTCGAAACATTGAAAATTCAAAAGGTTATGCCTTATGTTCTCTAAAAACGCTAAGATTCCATCGAAAATACATTTAAAAATGCACCCTTCTAGCGGCACGGGTTATTCTTGTTTAAAAACTTTATATTTTGGAAATCACATTTTCTCAACAAACTAAGCCATATTTTAGGGTGAGATAAAATAATATTGTTAAATAATATATATAGTTCTTTATTGAATGCCTGACTAGCTACATACTAGTTTGCCAGAAGACACAGGAAAACAAAATAACAAAAAAAGAATCGTTAAATTCTAGACAATTAAACTGAACAAAATTAAAGGAAACTATATACAATATTTCTAAAATAACTACAATTAAGATAACAATACTTGCTAACTTATTATATCTATGCAGTGGGGGATTTACGGGGGGGGGGCTATAGCCCAGGGGCGGCGAATCTTTTGCAAAATATCAAAAGCATCCGACAACAATACAAAAAAAAAATAAAAAACCAATTTAAAAATAAAAATAACATATTTGGATGACGTTGCATAAAATTACAAAAAATCACTGGAAGTCTATGGGAGGGGAATGCAGAGGTCAAAAGTACCTAACTTCCTCCATGTCCGAGAAATACGCTCGTCCAGATCCGTTACAAACTGATGCGCGCGTTACTTAGCTAGCTATTCAGCAGACGCAGCAATATTCAAATCTAGGAATTATGGAATACTTATCGGTCTAATAGATAAATTAAATATTGTTATACTATACTATATTTTAATTGAGTAAGTTTTTAAAAGAACTTTTTAAACTGTTAGAATTTTGATTTAATATTAAGTCAAAATTCGATTAAACCATCAAGCAGCTAATTTCATGCCAAATAACAGGTAATTTTAAAACATGACCGTGCTCCGATATCTCTGTTTTTGTTCAAATGTTTTTCTTGGATAGATACATATGAAATGACATTAAATTAATTTTCTCAAATTTTTTGGATGAAAAATGATCGAAATAGAAGTTTTTGAAAATTTCGATTTTTTGCAAATTCTGCTGTCCGACACTGCATCATCTGACTAGAATTGTCATAACTCGCCTAATAACTTGATAACTTTTCGAGTTATCTGGCTCACCCAGGTGTGAAATCAAAGCCAGTTTTTGGGTTTTTCAAAGTATATTAAAAGTTGTAACGAAGTTACTAAATTTTGTTAATTAATTTAGGGTGTAAGAATAGAAGTGCTTATCGACTGTTGCAATCAGTCGCCGTTCGGATAAGCGACCGACTCAAGCGAGAGCACGCGTTCCTCCCTAACCGATATTTGGCGTGCGCCGCTCCGTCTTACTCCTACTATTTCCCCCACGCTTCGAGAGCACCTATATAAAGAGGTGCAAGCAACGATTTATTCAGTTCCATCCCGGAACTCATCCTCAACTGAACAACAAGCCAGCCGACCCAGAAGGAGCAGCCCAACCGACCGAGCCATAAGGATTATTAGAGTAAGAACTCTTGACCGTATTTGCTGATCCCTTTTCAGTCCCGACCTCATCCTGTTTCCGCCCGCTTTATCGTACCTTACCCGAGACCTCGCTGTGTGTATTCCTGGGGTTCTCATCCTCAATCCCCCCTCTTACCCGAGACCTCGATGTGCGTATGCCTGAGGGTCTCATCCGAACTTCCACGCCTACCGCAATACCTAGCCTTTACTCCCCCCCCCGTTCACGGACCTTACCATACCCGCACGTTGATTTTGCTGCTTACGCTTTGCACCCGCTTGCCGTGCCTTACTGTAGAGTACCGTAGGTTTTGCTGTTTTGCACCCGTTTTCCAGACAGGGCCGACATAGCGACAGCAGCAGTTCCCTGGATTACTTTTCTTTACTAGCAGTTACCCGGTTCCGTGGAGTATACCACGTTAAAACAACTGGCGCCCGAGAGTTACCGCGGATCACCGAAAACCACACTGCGCTACTTCGTAAGCAAGCCCCGTACCAATTTAGCGTCCGAACAGAGACGCGTACCGAGGCAAACCATGGGGCACCCCCTGAACCAGCTTACAAAGCAAGCAAAGACATTGCACAGTAGAAAAGTAGCAGACTCTCAAAGCAAATTTTAGTGTTTTTACAAATTTTAACATCGCTCCTGTGCTACAACTATCACACCTTTTGAAATATTTTTATAGAATCGTCTTAGCAAATACCTGGTATGGTTAAAAAATAAAAAGGGTGTTTTTTGTAATTTTGAAAAAATTAGTCTTAAGGACCTGCTAGCTACTTTTCTACTGTTCAATGTTTGTAGGTTTCTTGATATACTTTGAAAGTGCCAAAAAAGTAGTTTTAATCTGATACTTAGATGAGTCAGATAACTCAAGTAATATGGGAGTTATAACAATTTTAGTTAGATGATGTGTTGGATAGCAGAATTTGCAAAAGATTTAAATTTTCTAAAAATAATTTATTGTCATTTCATATGTATCTATAAAAAAAAAAATTGAACAAAATCTGAGACTTGAACCATAGGGCTCTAGGTGAATTGGCATAAAATTAGCCAAGTTGTTGGATTGTGTGTTAGTTAGTTGTTGGATCAATGCATTTCATTTTCACCAGTTATTCTATTGAAATAAATTAGAATAATCGCATTAAATACACAGTTACCAAAAACAAGTTTATTTTAAACAATTGCTACTTCTTTAAAGAGCGATGAGGGCGTTGGATCTTTAAGGGGAAGTCATTGCTGAGGGCAAGGAGGAGAGCGTGGGAAGGGGTGGGGGCGGCAAGTTGCCGGTAGCCCCTAGGCGGAAGATGTACAAATCCGCCACTGTATTCTATGATAAAATAAATTACAACGCTTGATAAATTAAAGAAAATAAAATAAATTAAGCTTATTACTAGCTACGAAAACTAAACTACTAAAACGAGCTCATGCAAGCTGTTAATTTAGCGGACAAAACAAACAAAAAAACTCTATGATTTATTTGAATCATTGTCTATGTTAAAGCCGAAAAGATGATTTCTGAAAATATACACTGAATTTTTAAAAATTTGGCTAACTATATCAATGTCTAAAGATTTTTGTAATTTGAATGTTTTACGAAAGTTTAAGTAGTTCTTAGTTAAAGTTCCCCGAGATCCAATCATCAGACCTATCACAGAAATATGTTTTACTTTAAATTTATCTTTATAAAAGTCTATTGCTGGGCTATATATTGCTCGTTTTTCTTTATTAATTAAATCGGACTGGACTTCATCAACCTCGAAACGGACCGTTGGATCAACTATAAAGCTCACAATTTTAGAAGCACATACAAAACTGTTAGGAGTGTCGTTAGGGAGTTGCAAGATGTCTTTAACACAACTTCTAATAATTTTGTCAATGACTTCTAGAAATGGTTTTGATAAGTTCTTTAAATCTGCTGTTTGAAATGGATCAATAAGTAACGGAGATATATACTGTGCTAATTAATACGGCAAATTTTTGATCACAATGTAACAAATCTGATTTGGCGAGCGTTTCTAGCTTTTCTGCAAATTTATTTTTTGCTTCATTTTGGTCAAAAACTGCTGCAGGAAAACTGAACCCCTAGATATTTAATATTTTCTTCTTGTGTAATTGAGTTTGATATCTTTACTTAACGTTTCCAGAGTTTCTGTCTTCATTCTGCCATCTGTAATTACCATTGCTGAGGATTTATTAGGGCTAATTTTTAGGCGTATTTCATTAAATTTGTCTTGAATAGTATGTAACAAATTGATAGCGCTCTCTTTGGCTATTAAGACCGTGCTGCAAATTCCAAGACTGACACAGGATTTTTTTCGTCTGCTAATTTAAATCCATTTGCTATGGCGACCTCGGTACAGACAGTTCATCGAACAGATGATTTAAACATATGTTAAACAGTATTGGAGGAGATAGAGGCGCTCCTTTTAGTACACCGTGTTGAATAAGAAAGGTTTTTGACTTTTTAACACCTAAGTCTATATAAATTTTATTACGAGTTTGCAGTTTTATTGCCAATTCCTTTAAATAAGATGGAAGTTTTGAATGTTGTACGGCTTTTTTCAAATGTTGATGACCTTCATTTGCAGACAATTCTGGAATGTATCATTTACTTGATTTGCATTTAATTTGGGTTGGTAAAAATGTTTTGAATTTTCGTCTGGAGTTCCAAAAATGTTATTAAAATAATCAAATGCTTTAGTTATATCCACTTTTCCTGATTTGGTTTGTTATTAATCATAAATTCGTCGAATTGTTTTCTTTCGCTGGTTATAGTAGTAATACTGAGTGATTTGGTCCTCATATACAGCTGTTCGAGATTCTTTTTTTTTCGTTTGGGTCTTTGTTGAGGGTTTTGTTTACTTTAAATGTTTCATTTTTCTTATAAAATCCCTTTCTTTTCCGCGCTTCCTAGTATTTTCGTGACAGATGCTTCGGCCCTGGTAAAATATCTATACTATTAGCTAATAATTTTCCAAATTTCTCCACTACTTCACTAAATTCCCTTTCATTTGTATACTGAAAATTTGAAAATCTCTCTTTCCAAAATTGTATGTGATAGTCAAGTTTTTTCAGCTCATCAGACTTATCATTTATGTTTTGCAGAGGTTTCTTATCTTCTATAATTTCGTGTTTTTGTGTGATTTATGATTGTCTATAATATTATCCCTATAGATTTGTGGATCTGCACTTCTAATGTGAGTTTGAACCCCTATGTTGCTTTTAAAAACCTGATTTTATATATATTACATTGAATATACATAAGAATGTTTACTTGAAGCACTGGTTTTCGATTGAGAATGTTGATGCAGTTTACTTTTATAAATATTAACACCTTTTTTACTTTTAAACTTTTGTCCACATATTTCACATTGTTCTAATAACGACGATTTCTTTTCTGTTTGTCTACGTGTGGTTTAATTGGTATGCTTTGATTATTACATGATTTAATGAAATATCATTTGAAGTTCCAGATTCTCGTATATTTTGCGAAGATGGTTTAAAGTTCCTGATGAATGATATGTCACTATTAGTTCCATCTTGTGAATGGTTTATTAAAAATGACCCACTTTCGCTGAAACTGGCATCATTTGACATTGACACGCAAAAGTATCTTGACGTTTTTATAACACAGAGAGAAATTAAAGGATATTAAATGAAATTTATTTAAAACTACAAAATAGAAAAACAGATACAAAGAAATGGTATATAAAACTCTCACCATCACTTACAAAATCAGAAAAATTACAATATATGTATTTTGCAATTTTGACAAAGGCGTAATAAAAAAAATGACTATCAGGTGGCACAACTCAGGTTTACTGAAAAGAAGTTGTAGTTACTTTTGAATGTGTTATAGGAATCAATTTTTTATACTTACTGAAGGATTTGACATAATTCACAACGGTCTTTCTTCGGGAACGATGTAGTCGGAGCCGGCTGTTTCCTGCATCATCAATAAATAATATTAGTGAAATAAAATTTTACTTCGTTGCCACTTCCTTTATGATCAATAATAAAAAATACCACACAACTTCACAAAACGTACAAGTGTTTAAAGGAAAACAGAAAACCTCTACCTGCCCCTACGTCTGTCGAATACAAGACATATGCTACATTCTTCTATTTTGTGCATTATTGGATATTTCGTTTCTATATGGGAAAATGGAAAAGAGCAAATAAAGAAAACTTTTTGTGTTTTAAAAGGAAATTAAAGAAATATGAAAGGCAACTTGATGATTTTAATTCAGAAAACCTGAGTACATGGAGAATTTTCTCAGTGATACAAAAGAACTGTTGCTCCTTTTGATAGGAATATATGTCATTCTCCCTTCTTGTTTTAGATGTGAGCATATGTGACACCGGCTATGAAAAGATACCGTCAAGGTGCAAATCATATTAGTGGCAAGTTGTTTATAAAAGTATGGTATTAAAAATCACTTACAAGGCAATCTTTGTAAATTGTATAAGAGCAAAAGCTTCTATTATAATAAACCTTTACTTTAAAAAATTGTAGTTTTTGAAAGAGTTGATAGCGCAATTCTAACATTTGGTTTTCATCGTTAGATTCTTGAAAGTATATTCGAAATGGTGGTAGAACTAACTCAAAATCTCATTTTTCACCCCAACGATTACCTTTTCATAGCCGGCGTCACATATGTTGCTCTTTCTTTAAATATATGTTATTTCAATTTATTTTTTTAGCTTTTGAATAAGACTTCTTATTCATGTAATATAGGTAATGTGTGTGGAATATATAGTATTCCACCCAAATAAATATATGTTGTAACGAAGTTACCTTATTTTCGTTAATTATTTAGAATATTAGAATAGAATAGAACTTTATTAAATAGGGAATCCTAATAAAGAAACAAAATATTTACAGTGGTGTTAAAAAGTCCTGCATTATGGTTATGGTTTTTGAAGTTTAACACACATTTTTTGCATACTTTTGCTAACTACTTTCAACTATTTCCTTGTAATTAGTATTATTAGTACATTCACTAACGTTATTGTTAATCACCTGCTTAAAATCCTACAGAAACAATTTAAATAAGCCTGTTTCAGAAATTTTCTATAATAGGAGAAAATTATGAGATGATTAGTAAGTCGTTAAGGTCCATTTAAATTTTATTTCTATATTTTGAGTATATAAACACTGCAGTGACTTTACAACATTTATTCACTCTTTGAATTTTCCAAAAAGTTCAAAATGACATTCCAGACGAAACAAACAAGATTATCGGACCAAAAGCGGTTTGAAGTTATTTTTCACCATAAATGAGGCGCTTCTAGTCCCGAAATCGCCTCTGCAGTAAAATGTAATCAATCTTCAGTAATTCGAGTTCTTAGAAAGCATGCTGAATTTGGAAAAACCGACGACAGACCGTGTAGTGGCCGACCAAAGAAAACCTCAGTGTTCGGGATGATGCTGTGTTAAAAATAACAAGCCTGGCAGACAGAAGTCTAAATTCTACCCAATTAAACAATTAAGCATCCAACCTCCGTTATGGTATGGGGTTGCATGTCCACTCAAGGAGCTGGTCGACTACACGTCATCTCTGGAATGAACACCACCAAATACCTGAAGTACTGCAGGATAAGATGCTACGTAGCAGAAAAGAGCTGTTTGGCGAACAAACGTTTACTTTTCAGGATGGTAATGCTCCTTGCCATAGAGCAAAACTGGTTAAAACGTGGATGAAGGAGAATAAAATCGACAGGTTGGACTGGCCAGAGCAATCTCCAGACCTTATTCCCATCGAGAACTTGTGGCAAAGGATATCAAACATCATATCTAAAAGAAAACCCACAAAGAAAACCGAATTAATCTAATCTTAAATCCACGCTTGGCATCACTGTATTTCGAGGAGGAACTGGCAAACTGGTAAATTCCATGCCCAAAAGATGTGAACTAGTCATCAAAAACAAGGGTTGGCCAATCAAATATTAAAATTAGTTTAAATTAAAATAATATGTTGTAAAATACTGTCTTAATTTACATTGCCTAATTTTTGTAATTTTGAATATTTTTTTCTAACTGTATTTATGAACCAAATTTTTGCTGTTTGTTTATTTTATTATTTTGATTAAGTGCTTATTTGATGTAGAGAGTAAATGACTGAAAAATATTTGAAGTAAGTGCCTTACACTTCTATTTTCATGAATTTTATGAGGTGTAAATATGAATATTGAAAATTATAACAGTTATTGGTGTAGGACCTTAAATACTCAAAAAGTGTTGATTTAAAATCTGCGATCGAATTTCTTTCTTTTATATCATTGTCACAAACGGAAATTGCTTCGAGCTAAATAATTTATAATTCATACATTGCGCTACGTTTTGTTACATCAAGGTTACGCTGATATCTAGAGCAACGGCCCATGTCAGTAGACTATTTGCGGCAACTACCTACACTATTGCTCTCATCTATGCTGAACAACCCATGTTCGTCCACGTGCCGTCAAGCGGCCTACGCTACTCGAGCAGGTGCGCATTCCTTTCCGCTTCAGCACACGAGCCCGCAACCAGGAAGCTGTGTGCTCCGTGCCTGGCACGGCTAACTCTCCTCTGCAAAAAACTCCTACTATACCCGGAACACCAACCTATGACTTCCCACTATTATGGTAATCTCTTCCGCGTTGAACAGTATATAAACCGCTTGATTTGGGCTTAGAATTCAGTCAGTGCCATGACTCGAAGAAGCCACATCCAAGCAAGCGGGTAAGTGCCTTTATATTTATGGTGAAGGGTGGAACCTGATGCCAAGCGGTATTGATTACCGTCCCCTTTACCTCGCTTAGTTCTACTTAGTTAATAGGGAGTTGTGTCAAGGCTCTCTATGGGTTTAGTTGTAGTTCACTAGGAGCCAGTCTCCTACGCTTAGTTTGTAGATCTAGTGCCTAGATAGGGTGGTTCCAATCTCCCTGATGTTTATTGTTAGATTTAGGAAGACCTGTACGTCCTCAAAACTATATAACTATTATGTGTAAAACCTTTGTATTTCATTAATTTGTTGTTAGTATATAGTTGTTTGTATGCCTTCTGTTTTCTTTCCCTTTCTACCTCTGACTACGTCCCTCAGTCACGAAAACCCCAATTGACAAGTTTAACAAGTTGGAAGTATATTAAATTCTCGTAATCCATTATGAAAAAGCATTTTTGTAGTCCTAGTGTAATTAGCTCTATTTACATAAAAATTAATATTATTACTTGTACTTAGAAGCCATGGTAGCTCAGTGGGTATGGCACTTGACTACCAATCTTAAGGTCCTGGGTTCGAATCCCAGGGATAATACATTGGCATTTTTAAATTATCTAAGGCTTCCAGGTCGACTCATCCTGTGAAAATGAGTACCTGGGAAATCATTTCCTGGGGTAATAATAAGCGGTCGGTGCGTAAAGCTAGCCACTTTACCACCCTTGAGTACCGAACGGCTCGAGAAATAGCAGCCTACCCTGCTATACACCCCAATGGGCCTTCATGGCCTGCGAAAGGGGACTATTATTATTACTTGTACAGGTTGAGTCGTTATCGCGAGCGGTTATTATATTAGTATAATATTAGTATTATATTAGTATAATACTACGAAAGATTAGAAAAATGGTTTGCCCTAAATGCAAAACGATATAAAAAAGCCAGAAAAATGTATAATCTGTTATAGATGATGTGATAATGCTTGCTGATAGTGATGATGCTTTAAAATTCATATTGGAACATGAGAATATACTGTGGTGTTGTGATAGTTGTGCAGAGATGAAGAATTACAAAACTAGAGTTGCTGTTGAAAAAATGAAAAGAGCCATGGAAACATGAGCGCAAGAAATGAATAAATTGGTAAGAGATGTAGGCAGCCAAAACAGGAAATATCGGAGATTAAAAACATAATACAGGAAGGTAAAGTACAATGGGAACAAAATAACCAACAGCTGGCCGAAAAACGTGAGGCAATTAAAATAAGTTACGCAGACAAATTAAAGAATAAGAAACATGACCCGGTTGTTATTATTAAACCCAAAAACGGCAATCAGAAAAGCAATGAAACAAGACAAGAAATGCAGGAGGAAATCAATCCAACAATTCTTCAAATAGCTGGTTTTAAAAGTTCTAGTAACGAGGTGTTATAATTGAATGTAAAAACCAACAGTCTACCATAAATTAATGGATGCTGCAGAAAATCATTTAGGTCAGAAATATAGCGTTAAGATTTCTAAACAAAGAAATCCGAGAATTAAAATAGTAGGGTTGTCAACAAAAAGAGAAGAAGATGATATTATTCAGAAAATTAAGGTACAAAATCAAATTAAGAATGATGAAAACATGAATAGTGAAAAAACTGACAATACGAGAGATTTTTCTGTTATTTGGAGGTGGACGGCGAGACTTACAGATCTTTATTGAAAGCAGGAAATATTAAAATTGGTTGGGACAGGTGCAAGGTTTTCTGTGCGTTAGGGCTAAGAACATGCTATAATTGCAACGGTTACGGACATAAGACAAGTGAGTGCAGAAAAGAAACAACATGTCCACGTTGTAGCGGGCCGCTTAGTCTAAAAGAGTGTAAAAGTAATGAAAAAAATGTGTTAACTGCCTTAATGCAGTACGGAAATTAAATCTGAAATTCAATATGGAACATGAAGCCTGGGATAAAACGTGTCTGGTATTGCAGCATTATCAGGAAATCGAATATAATAAAGTTGATTTTTTAGGTTATAGGAAAATCTTCTGCACAATAATAAGGTAGAAAATTATGGAATTATGTATACTAATATTGAAAAGTAAAACGTTGTTGAGGCATGTAAGGCTGACTGTCCGCGAAAAGGAACTGAATCTTTTTCTACAGTAATCTATTAGCCTATTACCTTTAAATATACAATAGGCCGTAGTAATTGTCTATAAGGTATTTGATTCATGACTTATTTATGAACTTTAAGGGAGTTCCTTCCCGCCTTTAAGACGAGCCGAAGCTCGAATAATTGAGTTACGCTCAATTAGCGCGCATTGTCACTACACTAAACAATGCTACCAGTATTAACTCACTGGTTGGAGCGAGATACTATCCATACTCTACTGACTCTCCAGGTCAGTACCGGAGCGATAAACGTGCTCACCCGTCGGCTCCATCTCCAAGGAGGCTGTGAGGGACGTATCACACGACCAAGGAGATTTCACCTAGTCTAGCTTCAGACTTTTCTCCCAACATACTGTCCCAAGCTGTTGGGAGCCACTGCCCGATCGAATCCAACCTCAATTGTGGCAGGACTTGGTTTTTAAATGGTTTTGCCACCCCGATCTACCAATATATAGGCTTGGTGGGCCCTCGACAGAGCTTCGTCTATGGGTCTACAGCTAATAGACCCCCAGTGTGTACCTAGCTGAGGTGAAGTTGTCTTAATTGTGAGAGGCTATGTGTTCGCTTCAACAATTCTTAAGCGTAAAGGCTTTTAGAACTTCTCCCAGCCACAGTATCCGGCTGCAGCCCGGATCATAGGGTGGTCGGGATAGCTCCAATAGCACAATTACCTGGTGGCATGCGGTTTCCCAATGGCATGAATTTACCCCTTCACACCGGGATAAACCTCACTTCGCTTCTCCTCCTTAAGATTCAGCCAAACAGCGGGTTCCACAGGTGACCATAAATGACCGAAGTCAAACAGCGGGTTCCGTTTGGTGACCATAAATGACCTCCTCCAAGGCGAGACTCGAATCCACCCACACCGGTATCATATTACCCTGATCGGTATGAGTAACCGTCGAGAATTCTCAGGAATTTCTCTACCACACACTTGACCTGACTACTTCGCCCATTACCCAGTCATGTTTCCATGCCCCGTATCCAGGTTCCAAGGATAGGGTAGAAGACAGCCAGTTTTACGGGTGTGCGTCGTGTGGTCTCCCACACACCCGACGTTGTTGAGACAGTACGATTTTGTAAACACCAGTAATGTTCATGTCATGTGTGCTGAATTGCAAGAAAATTTACAAAACTGTGTCAATAGCTTAATGCCATGTCAAACAATAATAATGCGTAAGCAAAACAACTGGTATACACAAGAACTCAAATTTCTTAAAAGTCAGCGAGATTATTTGTGTCAGATAGCTAGATTAACAGGTAACGAAATAAACTGGGGGAAACTATAGGATAACAAAAAGTAATTACTATAAATCAGTTAGAAATAGTAAATCTCAATATTACGAACGCCAGATCGATAAGCTTAAATATGATTCTGGCAGACTGTGGAAAATGTTGAAAGGCCTATTAAATAATAAAAAAAAATTATAGCTCTAATTACATCAGTTTTAATGAGAAACAAATTGATAATCCAAAAGAGATTTCTGAAAATTTTATTGATTATTTTATTAGTAGCATTGAACAAATTCATACGAGTATTAACAGCAATAGTTTAATCCATTTCAATAATATAGGAAGAAACTGTGAGGCGGTTTTTAACTTTTCTCCAATTTCAGTTCAAGATCTTCAAAAAGTCATTAGCGGTATAAAAAATAAAAATTCGACGCACGGGATCACAATAAATATAATTAAAGATTCGATGCCTATTATAGGAGACGTGTAGGTAAAACATAATCAATAGATCATTTGAAACTTCAAAATTTCCGCAGAATTGGAAAACAACTACAGTTATTCCGGTGCCGAAAATTGCAGGGACTAGTAAATGCGATGAGTATAGGCCCATAAATATGTTACTCACATTAGAAAAAATTATGGAACAACTTGTTAAAATTCAATTAGTAGATTATCTTGAAAATAATAAATTGCTTTTGGAATACCAATCAGATTTCAGAAAACATCATTCTTGTGAAATATCATTAAATATGATCATAGCAAAATGGAAGGAACATATGGATAAAAATAAGAAAATAATTGCGGTCTTTTTGGACTTAAAAAGAGTATTTGAAACAATTGATAGGAATATCTTATTAAGAAAAATGGAAAGATACGGGATTAAAGGTTCAGCCAATAGATGGTTTAGAAGTTATATAACTAATAGAAATCAAATTACCAGGTTTAATGAAGTCAATTCATCCAAAAGACAATGCAATCTCGGGGTACCGTAAGGGTCAATCTTAGGTACATTACTATTTATACTTTATATCAATGATATAGACACGCAACTTAATGGCTGTGATCTGTGATATAAATCTTTTTGCGGATGATACCTTAATAACAGCATCGGACATAGATGTTAAACTAGCGATACAAAAGGTAAATTCAGACATGTCAAATATAACCAGTTGGTTAAAACTCAATAAACTAAAACTTAACACTTCAAAAACTAAAGCTATGATAATATCAAGCAAGGTATGCTCTAATTTAACGGATGGGGTAAACATGATGGAGAAAATATAGAAATTGTTAATGATATGAAATATTTAGAAATTATGATAGATAACAGACTAAAATTTAGCAAACATGTAGATTATGTTGTAACGAAGACAGCTAAAAAGATAGGACTCTTAGGTAGATTAAGCAATAAATTAAACATATGATCTAGAATATTAGTATATAAGAGTATTATTGCTCCACATTTTGAGTATTGTGCCTCGATTCTATTCCTAATAAAGAAAACTGATATGCAAAATGACTTCAAAAATTACAAAACAGAGCTATGAGGATTATTCTGAGTTGTAACAGAAGAACTAGAATAGCCCCTATGCTGGATATGCTAAATCTTTTCATCATAAAGCAAAGGATTTGTTATAAAACTCTGTTTTTAATTTTTAGAATAATGAACGGGCAGTTACCACATTACATGTCAAAATTCATGGCGTATAACAGGGAATACCATGAATATAACACACGAAATATTAATGAATTTAGATTACCTTTTCATACAAAATCATCCTCACAAAATAATGTATTCTATAAGGGGTTAAAATTATATAATGAACTACCACAGGATGTTAAAAATTCAAAAAATAATAGCGAATTTAAGCGGAAATGTTGTAATTTTATTAGAAGTAATGTAAACTAAATTGATTTATACCTGTACTTACAGATTGAAGTGTTTTTAGCATGTAATCAACTAAAATGTATATAAATAACATCATATGATGGAAATAAAGAAACTAACTAACTTGTGGGATAATAGTGAACTTCATTGTGGTATGTGATAAATTGATTAAAGTTAGATAATAATAAGTATGTGGTAGCTGTCTTCCTTGATCTGAAAAGAGCTTTTGAAACCATTGACCGCAATATACTTTTAACTAAGCTTAGGGGATATGGCCTTACTGAATGTGTGTTGAACTGGTTGGCTGATTATTTATCAGAGAGAAAACAAAAAGTTAGAATTGGTAATGTTACCTCAGCTGAATCCAACATTGATATTGGTGTACCGCAAGGTAGTGTTTTAGAACCTCTTCTTTTCATATTATATATAAATGATTTAAACCTGTTTGTAAATTGCGACTTTATTAATTTATTTGCAGACGATATCTTATTAGCTTGTTATGATTCAAACCTAGGAAATGCTATACAAAAGATGAATTCTACAATAAATTCTGTTAATAAATATCTGATAATTAATAAATTAAAATTAAATGTATCAAAAACTAAAGCTATGATTATAACAACTAAATATAAATACAAAAATATTGCTATAAACGCAACTAATCTTAAAATTAACGAGAAAATTGAGTTTGTAACATCAATTCAATATCTTGGACTTCAGCTAGATAACTTTTTATCATTTAGAGAACATTTTGATTATATTTTAAAAAAGATTTCAAAAAAATGTACTTTTTTGCCAGAGTTTCTAAGAATTTATCCACTAAGACTAAAGTTACAGTTTATCATTCAATTATACAACCACATTTTGATTACTGTTCATCAATTATCTTTCTTTTTAATTTAAATCAAACTGCTCAATTACAGAAACTTCAAAATCGTGGTATGAGAATTACTTTTAAAACAAATAAATATACATCAATATGTTAAATTCTTTACAGTGGCTTTCTGTTCATCATGTTATATTACCTAACTATGATTTTTGTTTATAAAATATTAAATAATCTAGTTCGGATAATCTAGGTGAGAGTGTCGAGATAACCGACGTGTCGGTCCCGTCACATCGCGAAGTTTTACAAGAATAAAACTAAGAAAAACTGTGAGTTAATTTTTGAAAAGTGTAAAGTGATTTTAGAAGTGGTAGGGTAGAGGTAGCGGAAACTACAAATATAAGGTCAGTAAGTCGAATAATAGCAATAATATAACGCTTATAAACATAAAACTACAAAGAAGGTTAGGTTGAACTGTGATAGGAAAAGAGATAATAGCAAACGCATAGCGTGTTACGGTCTCCGAGGGGTCGACCCGGATTAATACACGTTCCCGAGTACCCCGACGGCAACGGGCGTACTGCCGAGTGCTGGGATCAAGTGGCTGAAGCAGAACAGCGGGAGCGCTAGAACTTAGGAATCAGCGCAGCCTAAAGAAATAACAGAAACTCTACATTAACCAAGTCACCACTATGAGTACCGAGATAACCAAGAATACGAATAGATCGCCAGGAAAGTCTCCACTTCCCAAAAAGGAAGAAGACAAAATGGATAGAATATTAAAGCTATTACAAAACTTAACAATAGAGGTCAATCAGATACGAATAGACCACCGCGGATACAACGAAGAACTAATAAAATTAAAATTAGAAAATGAGACTATAATGAAGGAGAACATTGTCATAAAAAAAGAATGCGAAGAGATTAAAAATGAACTACGAGAGACAAATAAAAGATTGGAACAATTAGAAAGAGAAAAGAGGCAGAATAATGTAGTAGTCGCTGGACTAACTGTAGATATAAGTGACCCAGCTAGTCTAAAAGAAAAGTTGAAAAATTTCATGCAACAAAAACTAGAAATTGATGTCCCCATTAAAACAGCTTATAAACTAGGCCCAAGAGTGTGCTTGCTAGAACTAGAGAACTTTGAAGATAAAAAGAAAATAATGCAGAACAAGATGAAACTGAAGAATTTAATAGGAGACAGGGTGTTTATTAATAATGATATATCAAGTAAAGAAAGAGAAATAGATAAGCAAATTAGAACGAGAGCAGAGGAAGAACGAAAACAAGGGAAGAGCGTCCAAGTCGGCTACCAAAAATTGATAGTTGAAGGAAAGCAATGGAGGTGGAATACAGAGAAGGGCATATTAGAAACAGTAAACGATAAGAAAGCACCAGCAGATAATGATTAAAAAAACTGAATGCTACCTTGACCGGCTACAAGATGACGAACATGGCAAAGAAAAAGGATATGCAAATAAAACATAAGAAACATAAATACGACAAAAAGAGAATGAGAACAATTTTAAAAATCGAAACCTGGAATTCTTGTGTTCCAGAACGATAAAGATTAAATCTTGACTCGTCGGAAAGCATGCACCAATGCGTTATTTAACTGAGTGGCGTTCTGGGTAGGATTTCGGCGTGCAGTGATTTGGAGAAAACGTGTTTCTCTTGGAGTTAGGCTTCGAGTACGACCTCCACCATGTCTAAATCCAGGAGTCCCTGTTTCCCGGAACCGATTCATGGCTCTGTTAATCACACCATGAGCCACATTCAAAATTCTTCCAACGTCTCGATGTGATGATCCTTGCAGCACTAAACGAACCGCAAGTTGCAATTCACGATCTGACAAACGTTGTTGAGGCATTATTAAGCAAGTTAATAATTCAATAAGACAATGCCACTGTCACTGTCACATGTGAAATTTGAGATAATTGGAAAAAATGATTACCTGATTTTTACCTTCAAATTTTTTTTTACTGTAGAAGTATAAAAGGAATCATTCGATTTTATCACGGATTCATAAAACGTAAAATAAGACATTGTAAATATTATATTAAGAGATATATAGAAAAAAATTCAAATTAATACAGTTTTGAGAAATTTTAATGGGTGGATCACTTCAATTGTTGACTAGTTTATTTCTTATATCGACTTTACTCTGTCGTTGTTTACCATGAAGTGTCTATTTACATTTTACTATTGTCTTTAACACGACTTTACTGCGTCGCTTTATATTACTGACTCCCCTAAAATTATAATTTTCTAAGCTTATATACTATTTCCTATTTACATAATTATATTACACAATTTGACGTCACCTTACGAACTAATACAAACTGTACACTCATATAATACATAATAGCAGATTAATATTCTTATATAAAAGTGACACATCTATTACACATTATTACACAGTACTTTTACGCAATAATAACAAACTATTTACAAAAACAAAACCTTAAAGAATCACATAACCCGTCGATATACTCATTTGAAATTATACATGATTGAATTACATCACAACAATAACTTGCGCACAACTGGATGTTACGTATACTTAAGTAATCGGTGAGTAAGCTGTTTGATAATAAATAGAAACATGTATTATTTAACCTTATTAAAAAGTATACACATTGATTTCAAAATCAATGACACTCCATTAAATAACTTAAATTTATTTTTAACAGGAAAAGTTGATAAAAATATTTCAAAAGTGTTAGTATTTAACAACGATTTTAGAATTTCCCAAAATTTTCCAAAATTTCCAAAATTTTGACACTAAAATCCACAGCAATATATATATATATATAGATATATATATATATATATATATTGCTGTAATATCTCATTTAAAAAAAAATAGTATTTTGCCCGACATTAACAAATGCCCCGCGTTGACAGCGACATAAATAAATGCAGTGATATTGGTTAATTAAAAATAATAAATTATTTTTAAAAATTTTATTATATTTTGAAACTGTGAATAATTGCCGTTCGATCGTAGATAATTACTTTATAAGTAAATTGATTTTTAATTTAACTGTGTACTTTGGAAATGCTTCTCAACTTCCCTCTTTTATAAATTCTAATATGATTAGAAAATACCTTTTAATAGATTTAATAATGCAATGGTTATATAAAATTAATGTTACGTTAGTTCTTGACTAATTCAAGTTTACGTAAGAGAGTTGGGCGCCAGTTAAATAACTTAACATATTAGAATTAAATTTAATAAAGACTCATCTCAGGGTGACTGTGGATTCTTGTGGTATTAAAAAAAATATACAAATTGAAATTTAAAAACACTTTTAAAATTGAAATATTAATTAATTTTTAACTATTACTAAATTGTTCAAATCACTTTACTACACTTCACAAACGATAGTCTTTTCTTCAGCAAATGCCAATACAAAAAGGAAATAACTTCATACCTTTTTATAATATTTCTTCTTTCCTTTTACTATAGATGTCCTCTTTCCCAAACCATTGGCAGAGTAGATCACTTTATGTTGACCCAGGGCTGGTTTCCAATTCCGGTTTACTTTCTTCCTTTTGCATGGATTTCCCATATAATTTCATCCAACTTGATTTTGGTAACTCACTTTTGTTTATTAATTGCGGGTACAATTTCCCTTTTTCGTAGAATACTTATAGTTGTTTTTGTGTTTAATTAAATAAAACACCCGTTTATGGTTTTAACGTAGATTTATTATCTTGCTTAACTTTAGCAAGTAATTTATCTTAAAGGTGGTTCTTTATAATCATATACACTTTTACAATTTATACTTTTTACACTTTCGCCGTATTCAAATCACCAACTAACTTAACTTGTCTATATTAAGACTAAACTATTTACAATTTTATAATATTATTTTTATCTTACACGACTTTACTCTGTCGCTTTATATTGGTAAGTGTCTATTTACATATTTACTATATTCTCTTACACGACTTTACTGCGTCGCTTTATGTCAGGAAGTGCTAAAATTATTATTTTCTAAGCTTATATACTATTGACTATTTACATAATTATATTACACAATATGACGTCACCTTACGAACTAATACAAACTGTACACTCATATAATACATAATAGCAGATTAATATTCTTTATAAAAGTGACACATCTATTACAGATTAATTACACAATACTTTTACGCAATAACAACGATCTATTTACATTATCAAAAAACCTTAAAGAATCACATAACCCGTCGATATGCTCATTTGAAATTATACATAATTGAATTACATCATAACAATAACTTGCGCACAACTGGATGTTACGTATACTTAAGTAATCGGTGATTAAGCTATTTGATAATAAATAAATAAACATGTATTATTTAACCTTATTAAAAAGTATACATATTGATTTCAAAATCAATGACACACCATTAAATAACTTAAATTTACTTTTAACTGTAAAAGTTGATAAAAATATTTCAAAAGTGTTAGTTTTTAACAAAGATTTTAGATTTTCACAAAATTTTCAAAATTTTCCAAAATTTTGAAACTACCATCCACAGCAATATATATATATATATATATATATATATATATATATATATATATATATATATATATATATCTCAGTATATATGTCAGGTAGATTATAATAAATATGTAAAAGTATTAACTAATCAGTTTTATTTAGTAATTGATTATGGAGTTTCACCAAATAAGGCTAGAAACAATAAATCTAGTCTTGAAATTGATTTGAACATGTCTTTTATCAGTTACAGAAGAAGTAGCATAAATATGTGTGATGATGTTGCCTTACATGTGTTTCTCCAAGCGTTATCTCCATTGTTCTCAACTTTTGCATAAGTTCGTACCAGAGAAATGCGCAGATACCTGCTTTACAAGTTGTTTCTGCTGGTTTATCACTCGCAAGTAAACTACAAGTCGGTACCTGAGCTGCATCGATGACTGACCTCAGTAGCACTGCCTGTAACTGCAAGTACAAATAAGTAGGTACACTTGCTTACCTGTAGAATATATTCGCAGATAAAGCAGTAATAGACATACAAAAGAACTGTTAATGCGACTACAAGGAAAACTATAATTAAAGGACTCTTTCCCGTCCTTGTCCCTGTCCCGCTCGTTCACATTCTCTTACTCATTTTTACCATTTTGCACGGTTATCAGCCTTATTCATCTACTCCCATCTCTTTAGACTTTCTTTCATCTCTTTCCACCTTATCCTCACTCACCTCATTCACCTTCATCCACCCTTTCGGCTCTCTTGAACCGTCTTCCATCTTTTCTACTCACTACCAAACTATCAGAGTCTCTACCCTCCCTTACTCTTTCTCACTATGTAACTTACTATCCCACCATTCAACACTCTCTACCTTCTCCTATCACTGTCTTACATTTTCTCACTCTATCACACTTTTTTACCCTTTTTCGCCTCTACGCCATTGGTAAACGCCAAAGTTTCACAAATACTACGTGACAGAGAAAGAGAATCGATTAGAATCTACGTACGCCTCACATCCTGGGGACCTCGACGTGATTGCTTTAGCATTTTGGATTGATGTTGATTAAATATTTTGGAGAAAACGAAAATGGACAGACGTCGGAAGAAGAGTGCCAGACCGTACCGCATGTACACCGACGGTAAATTTGATGTTGGATGGCGATGGTGTTATAGCCATGGAACAAGATACCATTAACGCTTCCATGATGAAATTGGGAAGATTGGTCAAAGAGTTAAGCGATCTTGATGACGAACTTTGTGACACCTTATTGGATGCAGACATCCCAGATAAGGAGTACTGTGAAGAAAAATTGGTAATTGAAGAATACTATGATAAGATTGATCTGGTACATGCAAAAATAGAAAGTCTATTAATCACACAGACAAGCGTTGTGAATGTCCACCCACATTCAAATGCTGAAAAGAATTGTAGGGTGTCTTCTAAATCAATTGTTCATGGATTCAGACTCCGGAAGATAGAATTGAAGACATTCAATAGAGATTTGAATGAGTGATTGGAGTTTTGGGCTCAATTCAAGAAAATTCATAAGGTTCAGGAAATAAATGACAGTGACAAGCTACAGTATTTGATACACTCAATGGTTTTTAGAACTCGGGCAAAAGATCGGTGGAAACTTATGTAAAGGTGATTGAAGCCCTAAAGAGTCGATTTGGTCGTGAAGATTTATTGGTGGAGGTTATGTAGGTGAACTACTCAAACTAGTTATTGAGAATTCGTCATCCTTCCGCGGTACTTGGAAATTGACGTCCATCTTTGATAAATTGCAATCTCGCCTCAGAGCACTTGAGCCAATAGGAGTGACAAGTGATAACTACGCTGCCATATTGTTTCCACTTGTGGAATTAGTTTACCTTAAGAATTGCTCAGGACCTGAATTAGAGCGAGAAATTCAAAACTGGGAGAGGATGGAGTGGTCAGTCGAAAGAATCGACTCAATCAATTTATGGAATTTTTGAGATATGAAGTTGAAGGTGAGAAAAGATTTCTTTGGCTCGTGATGGATTTGGCAATGGAATAAATTGTAGTGGAGGGAGGAAACAAGGAGTGTCAGTGTTAGTATTCCAATAGCTGCTGGACTTTTCTCGGGTGACGACGGTGGGGGTAAAAAATTGTATATGTTTTTGTGCGAAATCCCATCAAGTAATAATTACTTTCAAACTCAGAAAATGGATCCGAGTAAAAAAAAGAAAGTTTTGTTAAGTAAGAAGTGTTGTTTTCTTGTCTTAGAGTCGGCCATCAATCCAAATTATGTAAATCAAAGGTCA
The DNA here is from genome assembly GCA_929113105.1 of Agrypnus murinus. NCBI lineage: Eukaryota > Metazoa > Arthropoda > Insecta > Coleoptera > Elateridae > Agrypnus > Agrypnus murinus. Next base: position 46,248,227 of record OV816023.1, read on the forward strand.
TGTGTCTTGTATATAGAAAGAAGCATTTTAAAGTCATGCGTTCCGATCTACCAGCTCACAAAAATGCTGCTACCCATGGTCCAGTCAGTCAAGATAGAGTCCAGGAGTCAAGAAGTTCGGCCATGTTAAATCAATCTTGTGCCGGTGATCTACCAGCTCACAAAAATGCTGCCACCCATGGTCCAGTCAGTCAAGATAGAGTCCAAGAGTCAAGAAGTTCGGTCATGTTAAATCAATCTTGTGCCGGTGATGTCTTTCTTCAAACGTTAGTGATGACCGTGAACGGAGTAGGATGTGAACGGAAGGTAAGAGCAATCGTTGACATAGGATCTCAAAGGTCTTATATTTCGAGAAGTGCTGCTGAAGAGATGAAACTTCCGGTTGTATCCTCAGAGTCAATTGTTCATATGCTCTTTGGTGGGGTTCAGTCCGAGAAACAGCACATGAGATTTGATGTAACTCTGAGTACTGTAAATGGAAAATTTTCTACAAAATGTCATTCATGGAGGTCATTTGTGGAGAAGTTCCTCATGTGAAAAGAGGAACCTGGTGTAGAAAATTGAATACCAAGAAGATTCGGATTTTTGACGCCGGGAACGTATGTACGCAAATTGAAATTCTAATTGAATCAGATGTTTCTGGCAGTTTGTGGACAGGACGAGCTCATCAGTTGAAGAGTGTACTTTTTGCCATTGAGAATAAATTGGGCTGGACTCTCATGGGAAGAGTGCCTTTTGAACATTGCCAATCTAGCTGAATCTTTGATTGTGTCGTCGCTGTTGATCCAAGACGTGTCAATTACAAATCTTTGGACATTGAAAACAATTGAAATTACAGGTACTGAAGAGACGAACTCTAAACTGGATTTGAAAGTTGCTGCCAAAAAACATTTCCAGGATACTGTGTTTGTTAATAAAAGCGCACTGGCTCAAATTGAATTAAGTGGACTGTATAAAATAGATTGTATGACAGGATATTTATTGTCAATTGATACATATTAAAATTGTAACATGATAACAAAAACTGTTTCTTATCAAAGCACTATAGATGGTAAGAATAAACTTCCTAACATAGCCCCCCCGTTTGAAGGTTACTTCAAACTAAACAATCACATTCACTGTCGGTCATCTTGTGTAGGCAGTGGATGAAGATGTCTGACTGATCTTCTGATGACGCCCTTGGATGTCTTAACGGATGCAACTCTTGCTACTCCATCTGGTCCCATATGAAGATCTTGGACTCGTCCAAGCTGCCACTTGTTAGGCGGTTGATTATCGTTTCTGATGAGAACCAATGAGCCGTTGACCAATAATGTCGGATCTTTCTTCCATTTATGAAATTGATGCAATTGACTTATATATTCTTTTGAAAATCTTTTCCAAAATTTTTGTTGAAGTTGTTGCACATGCTCATAATTAGATATTCGATTGGAAGGTATATCCAGAAGGTTAAGATCAGGAATGGAGATGGCAGGACGACCAATTAAAAAATGCGAAGGAGTGATTGGCTCTAAATCGTTAGGGTCATTTGAAAGGGCAAATAAAGGCCTTGAATTTAATATACCTTCTATTTGAATCAATAGTGTTATAAATTGTTCATATGTAAGAATTACATTTATCATTGTACGCTTTAGATGATGTTTCATACTTTTTACAGCAGCCTCCCACAATCCGCCAAAATCTGGACTATAAGGAGGTGAAAAATGCCAAGTAATATTTAATTCTGCTGCATAATTGATTATAGTATTATCACTATCTCCTAGAAAGTTACCTAGGGTATGTAATCATGGCAAGCACCCTTAAACGTTGAAGCATTGTCAGAATATACAGGGTTCGGAATTCCACGTCTAGAAGTAAATCTTTTTAAACAATCAAGAAAGCATTCTGTTGTCATATTAGTTATTAGTTCGATGTGAGTTGCTTTTGTAACAAAACAGACAAATATGCAAATATAACATTTAGATACTTTGACCCCACGACCTACTCTATCCTTTAAAAGATAAGGACCGACATAATCAAGACCAACTATTTGAAACAGCAAAGCTGGAGAAATTCTGTGATCAGGCAAAGGGCCCATTGATGCTGTAGCGGCAATGGGTTTAAATCTAAAGCAAGTAACGCATTTTCTAACAATACTTTTCGCTAGGTTTCTCCCACCAATTGGTCAGTATAGTTGTCTAACCGAGGCTAACAACAACTGTGGACCAGGATGAAAAAGTTTAATATGATAATATTGAAATATCAATTTGGTTAATTCGTGTTTAGATGACAACAGTCTAGGACACTTAACGTTGTAGTTTAAAGATGAATATTTAAGTCTTCCGCCAACCCGTATTATTTCTTCTTGATCTAAGAATGGAGAAAGAGAGCTTAGTTTGCTCTTATAATCTAAGTTATCCTTTTTCTTTAAAATAGACAATTCTTGCAAAAAAGACTCACGTTGTGCTATTTTTATTAATGAACTGAAACTTTTATTGATTTCTTTAACTGATAATACAATCGTGTCTTGATTTTTGACATGCGACCAGAATTATTGATAAAACGAAGACAATACGCAAAAACTCTTTTGAGAGTATGTAAATTAGAAAATCTTGTAAATATAATGAATGGGTTCTGAATCTCAGACAAAAGAATCTTGATCTTATTCTTCTTTATGCCAGGTAGGACATCTTTAGTCACGTTGGGAAATTTGTTCGGCCATTGATCATTTGATAATTGAAGAAAGCTAGGTCCATTCCACCAAATTTCACATTTAAGCAATTTTTCTGGTAACATACCTCGCGATGCAACATCCGCAGGATTTTGTTTAGTATTAACGTATTGCCAAGGAGTTATAGAAGTTAGAATTTGTATTTTGGCTACTCGATTAGCTACAAATATTTCAAGTAAACTCGATTGCATATTTAACCAATTCAACACAACCTGTGAATCTGACCAATAATAGAATGGAATGTCCACTGATAAAGAATTCCTGACTTTAATAGAAAGTTCTGCAGCCAGTAATGCTGCACATAGTTCCAAACGTGGAACTGATAATGACTTGAGAGGTGCAACCTTTGTCTTTGCACATAACAGCTTAACATTGACAGTCCCAGATAAATCCTGACTACGACAGTACACACATGCAGCGTATGCTTGTTGAGAAGCATCAGAAAAACAATGGATGTCTAGCAAAGTAAATTCTTTACCAATAGCATTTCTGGAAATATCTATTTTGTTAAGCATACTTATTTGACTTCTCAATTGAAACCACTTCTCGCATATGTTATTTGGAACAGGGTCGTCCCAATGTAATTTTACTGTCCATAATTGCTGAATTATCATTTTACCGACAATTATGCAAGGACTTACTAAACCTAGAGGATCGTAAATTTGGGAAATGTAAGATAAAATCTCCCTTTTAGAAACATTGCTACTGGGTGAAGAATTCACTTGCGATATGATGTATTTTAATAAATCCGAATGGCTTACCCAATAAATTCCTAAAATCTTTGAACACTCGTTTTCCCCTAGATGTAAGACACTTAAGGGATCATCTCGGTTATTATCAACGTATGATAAAACTTGATCATTTTGGAAATCCATTTCCTTAGAATGAAACCTGCTGATTGCAGAATAGTATAAATCTGTTTGCTAAGAACGGCCAAACTTTGAATATCATTAGAACCCGTCAGAAGGTCGTCCATATAAAAATCATTAAAAATAGCAGATGAAGCTAATGGATATTCTTCTTGGCAATCTAATGCCAATTGCTTGAGGCATTTAATTGCTAAATATGGTGCCGCTTTGGTACCATAAACAACAGTATCTGACTGATATGTAACCAGATTACCGTTGGATTCGTCCCTCCAAATGATTCTTTGAAGAGGTTTATGATCAGGATGCATGTTAATTTGACGATACATTTTCATGATGTCTCCTGATACAACATAGGTGTAACATCGAAACCTTACTAAAGTCGGGAATATGTCATTTTGAACCTTGGGGCCAGTATACTGCAAATCATTTCATCATCATCAAGATCGGCTTTGGATTGATACTCCTTCCATGCTCTAAAGGTTTGCTTATCTAATTTATTTGAAATTAAATAAATCATTGAAGTGTCCCATAAAACCTCTTTTGTTAAATTTAAACCTTCTAAATTATAGTCACCATTAAAAGTTGGGAGTTTAATTTTGTGTAATAATATATTTTGCAATGGATCAACGTTTGGAGAACCACTTGCTGAAAAGGTTCCATTTGGAGAAGAAACGGTAACTGAATTATTTTTTATATATTCTTTAAAAAATGCAAATACAGCATAATAGCGTTGTTCAAATTGATTTCGTTCTATGTATTATGCTTCCAGATGTTCTTCATCACATAGTATTTCAATTTTTAATTGAACTTCTTCGAAGTCCTGCAAAATAGATTCGTTATTTTCATAACGAATTTGAACATCTGTTAATGAAGATCTATCATCGATTGCAGAATGTTTGATACTTTAAACAAACTTCTCTAAATTGGTAAGCTTTTGCTTAATTGATCCGCGAATACGTTTCAGCTGTCTGTCGTCATCTGCCATTTTGACAGTCAACTAAAATGTACAATGAAAAATGAAGGTTTGTGAAAATTATAAATTAATAGTAGATAGATTTGTTATACTGCAGAGTATATAGGCATATAAAATTGTAATGACCTTAACGATAACTATAAGGGCATCAAATTGCAATTCTTATACTCATACGTGGCGCACCTACCACCTCTTTAACTTGAATTAATTGATAATTGTGATAATTGACTTGTTACTTGTGCTAGTTTCTAGATAGTTTCTTGCTATGACTGTTGATTCCAGCTCAATACTCTTCAAGGTATGTCTTGAATGTTGCTGAATATGAGCTGATGTATCCTGTCAATGATTGTCTTGAATCCGTGAAGCAATTTCAATGAAGATTCTTGACGAATAGATACTTGGATTGCAATTGGGCTCGAAGCCGACCAAAAGGATAATGTTAATAAAAGCGCACTGGCTCAAATTGAATTAAGTGGACTGTATAAAATAGATTTTATGACAGAATATTTATTGTCAATTGATACATATTAAAATTGTAACATGATTACAAAAACTGTTTCTTATCAAAGCACTATAGATGCTAAGAATAAACTTCCTAACAGAGTTTATTAATTCCTATGGTTCATAGTGAGTCTGCCTTGGATAGATGGTCATCCAGAATTAAAAGGAACCTAATTAATGACAAAAAAGTGACTTATTTCTACAAGAAAGAAATTGGATGATTTTGGGAATTTTAAGAATTATAATGACGTATTCATGGAGTGGTTAGAAGAAGGAGTAGTTGAAGAAGTGCCAAATAATAAGTTTAATGACATTGGCTGGTACTTGCCTCATCGTCTGTCTTCAAGCTTTTTTTGTCACGACAAAAGTTAGACCTGTTTTCGACGGCTCAGCGAGGCAGAAAAAATTGCCATCCTTGTACGATGGTCTGGAAAAAGACCGAATTTGATTGAACTCGTTCCATCCATGTTGTTGAGATTTAGGGAAAAAAATTGGCATTATCTTAGATATTCGGAAGAGCTTTTCTTCAAATTGTGCTAAAGGAAAGCGATTTTTGAAATTTCTCTGGTGAAGGAACAAGAAAGGTCGACAGGTAAGAATTTTTTGTCATCGATGTGTGGTGGTCCGCGTGAATTGTAATTCTTTCCTGTTGGGAGCAGTGATTGAGCTTCATGTTAAAAATTGCACCGCCAGAATTAAAATTAATTGGAGAGAAATTATCAAAAACCCTTCTACGTGGATAATTGTATCACTTCAGTTGACTCGGAAGGTGATTTGATTAGTTTCGTCAAAGATGTGACTGAGTTACTGTCCACCGCCAAATTCGATCTAAGGTTGTGGGAATATTCTTTTCAGAGTGGATGCAACATTTCTCAAGTATTTGGTTTGCTTTAGGATAAGCAGGAGGATGTTTTGTTGTGTGATGTCAAGGACATTTAAGAACCATTTCCTATTCCTACCCGACGAAACATATTATCTGTAGTTCAAAAGGTTTTTTTTGATCCCACTGGTTTCACATGTCACTGTTTTGGGTATAAAGATATTCTATTTCAATCTAGTTGGGGAATGAAAACTAGTTGGATTGAAGTAGTACCTCAAGAGTTGGGAACAAAGTTTATAAAATTGGATGAGCGAATTGAAATTGCCGCCGTCAATCAGAATCCCTCGATGTTTGTCATCTTATGCATTTCCAATGATGGATGGAAGCTACATACGTTTTGCGATGGTAGTGGTTTTGCATATTCGTCCGTTGTCTTCTTGAGATGCGAACTCAATTATCAAGTGGAATTGAAGTTCCTACAAGCAAAGACAAGAATTGCACCTTTGAAAAGGTTGTCAATCCCACGATTGCAATTATTGGCTGTCACAATTGGAAGTCACAATAGAAGAAATTATTTTTCGAAATGTTCAGGTATTGTCAAAATGGTGGTTCGGATGCTAAGATTTTTGAACAATTCCCGCAATGGAAAAGATAATCGTAAAACTGGCATGTTAAATGTCAGTGATTTAACTGCGAGGCGTGTAAGACAGTTACAGTTAACAGAGAGGCGTGTAATACTAGTAGTTCAGAAGCAGTGTTTTGGAGTAAACATAAATGAGATACCTGAACTAAGTGTCTTAAGAGATAATTATGGACTTTTAAGAGTCAAAGCAATAACTGGAACGAAGGAAAGACACGGAGGATTTTTGGACTCCTATTTTATTGCCAATCGGTCATCCAGTGTTACTGGCCCTTGTGAGGGAGGAACATTTGAAGCAGTGTTATGGAGAAACACAGTTGCTACTTTTTCGTTTATGTCAAAGATATAGGATTCTGAGGGGAAGGAAATCAATTCGTGCCATTATTTCCAAATGTGAGAAGTGTAGAAGACTTGATGCAAAAAGACTAGTAGCAGTCATTTGGAATTAATAAGTTTGTTGTCTACTGATTCCATCTTGCAGAGTTTTAGGCGTCGTAACAAGAAGGGGAAGACCGTTGTAGTAGCGAAAACGCAATAAACTTTGTTGAATTGGACAAATTTGTTTAAAACTCTGGATTGTAAAGTCGTGGAATCCGTGTCAGCTGTCCAATAAATTCAATGGTGGTTTATTCCTCCGACTCCTGCTTGGTGGGAGGTGGTTGGTGAGAGCGTCTTATGAGAACTCTGAAACAACTGTTGCGACGAGTGTTGGGCAAAAATTATGAAGAACTAATAGCGATTTTATATGATTGTGAAGCAGTTATCAATTCGAGACCATTGTCATTCATTTCTGAAAACTAAAGATTTGGTTCCTCTCACCCCAGCCATGTTCTTGCAAGATCTACGGCAGCAGGGAAGCCCAGGGTTAAATTATTTGGATTCTAATAGTGACGAGAGGAAATTTGCCTATCACCAAAGAGTCAAGGAGGATTTGTGTCGAAACTTTTGCAGTTAATATTTGAGTCAATTAGTTGAGCGTAAACCGAAGAAAGATTCAAGAATGTTATTCTCGAATTATTGTTCTAGTTGGAAGTGGCAATTTAAAGCGATATAATTCACCAATAGCGAGGATTATGAAGGTTGTCCCTGTAAAAGATGGAAATGTTCGTGTAGCTCTTCTGAATACCGCGTATAAAGAATTCTTGAGGCCAATTCAACGTTTGTACTCTTTGGAGATCAAGATGTGTTTAAGAGCAAGTTAGAATCATTAAGGAAAGTTCAATACGAAGATCAATCTGAAGAATTGTATACATAGCATTGGTAAGATCGGTTTTTGCAATGTGGTTCTCCAGTATGGTCTCCAAATTACCCAAACCACCAGAGCGACTGCAAAATAATTTTTTACGATGTGTGGCAATTTTATGGATGGAAAATAGTTATTATAGACTTCGATGAAACTCGGTACAATTGTTCTGTAGAGGAAAAATCCTTCCAAGTCCATTTATGCGTTATTTCTACACCCTGGGTAGGGTTGGATTCTGGGCGCGTAGGTTGGTAGACTTGAATAAAACGTGGTGTAACTAAGTAGTCTAAGATTTTAGCGCGGTCTAAGTTTTACAAACGTCGATCAAATGCTAGCTTAGAAGCTTAGTCCATCACAAGACCTTAAAATTAATCAAAATTTCATCAAACTCTAGTTCCACTCCAAATCGGTTTCGTCCGAACCCACTCAGGAAAGTTGGGGAAAGACTTATGCATAAATGAACTGTTACGCCACTTCACCAGCTCTACATGAATGTGGGTTTTATCAAAATCCATCGGACAGCCATTTTCTACCAGTAAAAAAGAATTACTCCTTTATGAAGGGTGGTTCTAATCGAAAAGACAGGGACTGTGCGACCTTCACGAAATCAAGATCGAAAGCTAATTTAATTTTTCTGCTTTGAATATAAATGATGAGGTAGATTATCTAAAAGTTCCTCAAAAAACTACCTTTAGAATTCCAGTTATATCAACTAGAAACTCTGGTATTTTCAATATACCCTTTATTCCTTTCAACTACGATTATAATTTCTTTCTACCTAGAAGTACGTGACTTGGTAATGATTATAGTAGATTTGGTCTTAAATTTATTGGGGTTTTATTAAATAGATTTAAATCTTCTATTCAACAATTAACTTTAGGATGATTCTCATTGTTTGATATGAATTAAAATATAAGCAAATATAGATAACAATGTGTTTATAATAAAATATTCTTTTCTTCTTTCAAATTATACATATTAAAATGTTATCGTATCATAATTATAATACATAATAAACTCAAACAAGTCAGGATATATCTTCATAATGTATTTAAATCATATTTTGTACTTAAATGTGGCTTTCCTGTATGTTGAATAAAATAAAATATATAATCAATATCTATAAAATCACGGTAAACCAAACCGGCTTTATTTGAAGAATTTTATCGATCGACTTCACTGTCTCCTGTAACAGCTGGTGTTTCTACAAATAGCTCACGGACGCTCGTTAATGCATAGAAATGAATATGTATTAAAAAGAGCAGCTAACGGGGGAGGAGCTAAAGGTGGACGCTCAGTTGAACGCTGCAGGTATTATTTGTGTACATCATATACACTTCGACGCTCACCGCGCTTATATGCGGCAGAAGCCTGAACTAATTATAAATAATATTGCACGAACAAATAAAAGAAACTCAATGAACTCTTTGTTTTTTAAAGGCTTCGACCAATACAATAAATTGCCAAATAAAATTAAGACTAGTTGTTCAATTAAAGTTTTCAAGAACAACTTAATAAATCATATTAAAAATCAATAATTTGATGATAGGTTGTACTTTTTCTTGTAACTTGTAGATTAGCTTTCTTTATTTTTCTTTTCTTTTTTGTAAGTTCACAGTATGTTCAGGGTTAGTTACCTTTACATATTATTTTATATTTTTTATTAGTTTGTATATTAGGGTTACCTATTTTTCAATAAAGATTTTTCAATTTTCAAAGTAAATGGGGATTTTAAACTACTTTATTTTGAAGATGAGAACCATTGCTAAATATAAAATGTGATCCTTTATTACACTACAGACAACCAATTCAGGATATTTAGCATTAGATTAATTGGAGTATACTTGTTACATTTCAGTAATAAACGCATACCTGTATGTATTTTGTAGCTTTTGTAAACTAGAAATACTATTTCAATCAAGAGATAGCAAACTTCCACAATAGCCATAGTGTGGTTGTATAATAGTTGTGAATACCAAAATAGATGTTTCAAAATTTAAATTTTTTGGATACGACTGAAGAAGTAGAACTTTTTTGATATCTTTTTGTATATAAATAGGTAAAATGCTTTTTTACATTTAGTGAGTTTTCAATTAAAAATCGTAGATGCTTAAATTCAGTCACAATTTCAATCTGTTCCCCTGAATTATTTATATTTAGGTTATCAGTGATTTGTTTATATTTATATTCGGTCGTTATAATCATTGCTTTTGTTTTAGTGATATTAACTTTAAGAAAGTTAGTATTTAGGAACCAAGATATATTTTCAAGAACAATATTAATTTTATTTACTGCGCTTATGAGATTGTCATCAGTATCATCACTATTCACTATCAGTAATTCACGATCATCAATATATCTTATTTCCTTTAGATACAGAATAAATAAGAGAGGTCCTAGAACACAGCCTTGTGGCACCCCGTTTGTAATAACGCAATGATTTGATTTTTTACCATTAACCTTTGTGCATTGTTGGCGGTTTGTTAGGAAATTTTGGAACCATTATAACACTGTATCTGAGATACCATAATATTCTAGTTTCTTCAATAGTGTTGGCATATCAATTGTTTCAAGAGCTCATTTGAAATCTAAAAAGACAGCAGCTATGTATTTGTTATTATCAACAGCAAGTTTCAATTTTGTTAAAGTTCATTGCAATGCGGTTTTACACGAGTGTTGAGCTATGAATCCTGATTGATATTCCATTTTTGTATGCTTTCAATAAAAAAAGTATTAAACAATTCTGCCTTTTCAATAACATTATTTGCAGAAATGTTTATGTTAATGAAATTAAATAAAATGTCTTTTGGCAGGGGTTTATTTTCAGCCTTAAACAGTGGCGCCCGGTGAGAATCTAGGATGGGGATGCTGCACTACACCGTGTGGAATGAAAGAACAAAAAAGAGTAACTTATGAAGTTCAACTCCCGTTCCCCTCTGTACTCACTAAGAGCTCTACATTTAAATCTGGACTAACTATCGTAGTATCATAGTTGTTTGAGCTATACAGTATACTGCGTTCGTAAATTCGGAGGAATAGAAACATAAGATAGAATTACATTAGAACAATTCTTGAACTTACCGCTAACTGGCGGCAACTTTAAATTTAAACCAAAAACATTTTTGTTATTTAGCTACGCAGTTATAGTTCTGTTTTAACTAATTTTCTATATGGTTAATACACAAGAAATAACTTTTTAAATATTTTAAAACCGACAACATCTGTCAGTTGTTACACATGAAAACATTATTAATACCGCTGGCCGTGCATACGACAATTTACCTAGCATAATTTAACGAATAGTAAACCCACATATGACGTCATCAAACATTCTAGATGTATGAGTCATCAACTGTACGACTCATCAATCAATACGTGCAAGTATGACTCATCGACACGCCTCATTGACGTCACTTATCGACAGCTGCGTGTATGACTCATCAACACGTCATCGAATATTCTAGATGTATGAGTCATCGTATGAAAGATATAAATTTAGATCGCGGGTAGAAGGGGGGTAGTTAATGTTTAACCGGCATCGTGTTGAAATGTACTCTGAATAATTAGTTAATACATAAATAGTTTTTATATAAATAAGTCCTTAAATAAATTTGTAAATACCTAGCATTTATTTAAATGCTTTAGTTTGTTAAATAGTTTATAGTTACAGTGTTTTTAATTAAGTGCCTTGTAAATAATCTTCTCTTTATTAATAGACGAATTTAAACAGCATTTTGCTTATTATTTTTAAAAGAACGTTACAGTGGTGTCAGGTGTGGAGTTTAAAACAAATAAAATCGCGTAATAATTAAATAAAGTGCTGTGAGAATAAATTTTTAGTGTTAAAAATAATTTCAACAAACAATTAAAATGGTGATGAAATTGTTAAAAGATCTCTTAGTGATAGATTTAAAACGGGAATTGGACGAGAGAGACTTAGATAGTATTGGAAAGAAAGAAGTTTTGATAAATCGGCTAAGAGAATGGCTTTTAGAACAGAAGGAAGATCCTGAAAATTACCGCTTCGAAATACCTGGACCCGCAATTGATACTAGTTTGTTGTTAAGTAAAATGGAAGAGAATTCTAGGAAGATAATGGAAAATACTAAAGTACTGGAAGAAAAAGTTTTGGAAAATTCTAGAAAGTCCGAAGAAAATGTTAGAATGCTTAAGACGGGCGTCCCGTTTTCAATTTGTAGGTGAGACGAAAATGCACCGCGGGGGCTACGATTTGGTGTGGTAAAGTGGCGGTTCGTATTGACAAAAAGGTGAACTTGATTCGACAAAAGAAAAGAAATGTAGCTTCCTGTTAGAGCAACAAATTTTAACTTCGGTAGGCGCGGCCTGAATTTCTACGATTTTTTAACTAAGACATACGTCTAGGATGCCCATACCGCTGCAGGGGCCAGCAATGAGGGAAAGAAAAATAGTTGCGTTAGTTGTAGCGTTTAAGTGCTCTAATTTATAGACCCAACTTGCCCATGATTGGTTGAAACGGCAGTAGGCATATGCCACTCAAATCCACGTGGACTAAAGTAAACATATTCCATGAAACCGTAATTATCGAGTTGTGACGAAAACCGGGAGACAGGTCAATTTTTGTTTTTAGGAAGACACATTTTGATGTCATAGTAGACAATTTTGTTGACTTATTAAAATTATTGGCAGTTGTCAATATCGGCTGAGTTTTGTTTGGAAGCAGTTTCCTGGAAATGCACGCCAGACGTATTAGCGGGAAAATGTAGACCGCGCGAGGGAGGGGGACCGAACATAACCAGAAATATTAGTACCTAGTGTTATGCCGTTTCTGCTGCGTTAGCATTTTCACGGGGTGTCTGAAATAGAAATTTTCTTTCTCGCTTAGTTTGTAGTGTGTTCAAGGATTTTTGGATTTTAATCATGGGTCGTTCTAAGCCGAATTTTGGACAATGCCTGAAACGTAATAAACGTTCAATTGCCGCACAAAAACGGGTACAAACCAATAACAATAAAAAATTGATAAGTGACATTTTGTGTGATGTGTTAGAAAGGGTAGAAAGAGAAAAACAGTCGACCGTAGACTGCAGGTTTATTCTAAATAAATTGGTCGACAATGCCATGAAAAATGTGTAAGTATTTTTAATTTTTAATTTTTATTTTTTCTATTTTTGAATAATACTTCTACATATGTATCTATAATTATTTTCTCTGTAATACGAAGTAATCCGTTCTAATAAAGTTATTATTGATAGTCAACAAGTTGCGTCAACATCCCTTCATTCTTCGTACGACGACTTTGAATTGGTACCGTTAGATGAATATGAAAAGCAAGCTTTCGAGTAAGTAGTAGGTACATTATTAAAACTCCTCGAAATATCAAACATATTTCTTTTAATCCGTAGCCAAGATATTCCTTCAACATCGTCAATTCCTGTGGAATCTGATAAAAATGTTGACAATGATTATGACTTTGAGTGGGGCTCATTGGATGAATATGAAAGGTAGGTACAGGTAGTTTTCTACTGTGAGCATGTAGGTTATTCACATAAAATATAATTCATCCAGAGTTATGACACATCAATTGGAAGTAGAAGTTGAGGAGCCGAAACAACTAATTGATGGAAATCGAATTGTAAATATTAATTATTTGTTGAATCGAACTATCCGTCTACAGTCGCAGCACTCAAAATATTGCACTGGCAGCATGTTAGAGCTCTGGAAGGAAAAAAAAATATGTTTAGTCAGTACTTTTCTGTTCAGATGTAATATGTGCTCGAAAGTATTATCTGTACGTTCCGAAAAACCTAACCAGAACTTGAATAAAGCTATTGTGTGGGGAACTCTATGTACGGGTAGCACATTTGAACATACGGCCGAGTTTTTAAGTGTTTTAGATGTCCCTCCAATTTCAAAAAATATGTTTTTTAATATTCAATCTCAACTTGGCAGTGTAAGTAGTATAATGTTTGTTAGGACGTTTTCGTTTATAAAAACAAAATCATTTCGAAAGATTTGGAAAGACTGTTTATGGGAAGCGATGGAAGCAGCAGCTAAAGAGGAATATGACATAGCGCTTTCTAAGGGACATGTTGACGAACATGGTATTGCTTCTATAACAGTGATAGTTGACGGTGGTTGGTCAAAGCGAAGCTATGGGCATTCATTCAATGCGTTATCGGGAGTTGTAAGCTACATTAATAAAATATCCGTTGCATGTTTTCTGCAAACGATACAATATAATCATATACTTCTTATATAAAAATCATTTTAGGCTGTTATCATAGGCAAAGAAACGAACAAGTTACTTTTCCTAGGAGTTAAAAACAAATTTTGTAGCATATGCGCTAGGGCCGAAAACAAAGGAGAGCCAGTCAAAGAACACATTTGTTACAAAAACTGGACCAAATCTTCCTCTTCGATGGAATCTGCTATACTTGTAGAAGGTTTTAACGGCAGTATTCCTGCTTACAAACTAAAATACAAAAAGTTTGTTGGTGATGGCGATTCTACCGTATACTCAGAAATTAGAAAGAAAGTTGATTATGGCTTAGAGGTGAGGAAAATATAAAAGAATAAAATAGGGGCAACAGCTTTGTCTCATATAGGTCGAGAAAATTGAGTGCACAAATCATTGTATCAAAAATTACAGCAAGGGTTTGTATAAGATCAAAAGTGATACCAAAAATATTTCACTGCAAGCTAGGAAGCTTATTACTAGGGAAACGATACAATCTTTGGTTAGCGCAGCCCAAAATGCAATTTACGCCAATGCACATGGAGATGTACAGAACCTCAAAACTGATATTAGGAATTCAGTTAAACATGTGTATGGCAATCATGAAGATTGTAAAGATTATTTGTGCGATAAGGTAAGTTGAAAAACAAAAGTTATTTTTTTACAAAACATTACATTTCCTATTTTGCAAAGCTGGGCGACAAATCACTAGACCGAACAGAGGAATTGGTTAGAACAGGAGCCCATCATCATTTATATGCCACTGTAAATCTTCTTCTGACCAAATGTCATCTTCTGATAGACAAGGAAACTAGTAATCGGGCTGAACTTTACATGAGTATCTTATCACGATTCAACATGGGAAAACGGCTAAACCTTGTGCAAAGAGATGCGTTTCAGAGTAGGTCATATATGTCAGGATTGAAATTTAACGAAGGACATTTGTGGCACGCAAAAGTAAATTACCATTTCCAGTCTGCTTTGGATCATACCTGTTTATTAATATTGCATATATATTTTAGGCGTGGAAAAAAACCTTTGACAAAAGTCCAGGCAAACATTTAAAGCGCTACATGGCGAGGAAGGAAGATGAAATAATTAAAAAAAAACGCCGGCAACTTGAAAATCCACAATCTAGACCATCAAAAAACTTGAAATATAGTAAAGACCCCAAGGAACCTGATGCTTATGGACCTGATATAGCGGAAGTATTCTTGGATGCTGAAAATCTGGACCAAGAAATTACTGAAGTAATGCAACGTCTGCAGGTACCTAAGGTATCTTATGTACATTGTGTGCTATTGTAGAAAATGTTTATTTTACAGATAACACCGGAGGAAATACTTAGGATTTCTAGAGAAACAGTGGGGCAATTTGACAATCCATTGTATGTCAGTGAAAGACAAAATCGTTTGACTGCTTCCAACTTTGGCGCAGTAGTGAGAAGGATGGACCATACCTCCTGCGACTCCCTTGTTAAAACTATTCTAACTACCTCCGGTGTTCATACTGCAGCTACAGCCTACGGTAAAAAAAATGAAATTGTCGCTATCCGGAAGTTCACCGAAAAAACTGGGAAACAAGTTGAACCCAGTGGATTACATATTTATGAGCGAAATGGATTTTTGGCCGCTTCTCCAGATGGTGTGCATTACAATAATTCACAGAGCGGGAAACTGTAGTCCTCACTTCTGAAAACAAAATTTAATTTGTTGTGAGAACTGTGCAACCATAGCACAATAATTAAACACTCTTTGTGCTTGTGCTACCCCAGCACAATTAAAACACTCCTTTTCTATAATAAAGTAGGTACTACAATTTCCCCCTCCGTTAACTAAGAATAACCTTATCTCCACATTTTCTTCTTTTCATTATTTATTATATTTACAATAAATAATATTGCATATCCCACAGAATACCTACCTATGATTCCTTTTTTTCTATGACTGCTTTTTAGGAATCACAGATGACGGAGATTTAATAGAAGTAAAATGTTTGTACAAAGTGGCTACTAGCCAACAAAATTTATTGCAGTGTGTTGCTAAAAGGGAAGTTAATTGTTTAGAATTGAAGAAAGGAACAAACAATATACAACTAAAGCCAACTCACGGGTACTTCTATCAAGTAAGAAATAATTCATAATGTTATAAGCTTTCTAATAATTGTTGTTGTCCTTTAGATTCAGGGACAATTATCCATATGTAACAAGTCCAAGTGTTACTTTGTAGTGTATTCTGGTGACCACAATGAGTTGTTTATTCAAGAGATTTGGAGAGATGACGAACTTTGGCATAATGTGATGTTGCCGAAACTTGACAAATTCTATAGATTATGTGTGGCACCAGAAATTATTTTAAACAGAAGACATAAACGTCTTAAATGTCAAGATCCGCCTTATATAATAGAAGCACAAAAAGCATTTGAACATGCAAAGAAAAATAAAAAGAATAAGACTGATAAGTAAAGCTCGGAGTTTTAGGAAATTGACACATTTTGATGTCATACTTGACCGTATCGAGTCAGCCGGCAGCCCTCAAAAATGTAATCATATTTAAATAAATTTAATTAAAATCCCTTTTTTTAATTTGGTTCTCTTACCAAGCTATAAAAGCAGTCAATGTAGTGCGTTTATAGCAAAATTTCTATAAACGCATTACTTTGAGTGCGTCTATATAGTTTTTCAATTAAATTACGCTTTTCGTGGCTTAAAATCGAAATTAAGCTTCCCAACTTGGATAGGTATATATGTTATAAAAATTCATAAACTAAATTGTCAGATATAAAAAGTTAAGTTAAAAGTTAAAAAGATAAAACACTACGCAAAGTGTTAAGCAGTTAAATATAAATAATATTATTATTGTTACTATCATTTCACGAACACTAAACTTATTGATTGTGGGTAAGTAATGAAGTCTTTTTTTCAACATTGTTTATTTATTGGTTATTACTTATTAGTATCTAAGTATAGTGCATTTTTGCATAAATAATTTTACAATGTTTATTCAAACCAAAAAAATTTTTTTTTGATGTTCAAGTTGAGCGCCATTTTCTTCTCACTGTGCGTTCATCATTTGTTTCAAGGTTAGTTTTTTTTCAGAAGTAATTTGTAGAGAAAATTCACTAACACAAGAGTAGGCTTGCGATGCATTATTTTTGTTTTTAGAAAAACATCTCTATTAGGATTACTAAAAAAATTATATGATCTAACTTAAAAAATATATAGTTCAGCTTGGTCCTTGGGGCTAGCCGCGATTTTATTAGTCCATTTTGTAGCCTACTCGTAACCATTTACTGAACTCGTCCTTTTTCTGTAGAATTGGGCGGCTAATAACAGTTCATTCCTTCCCACCGCGAGTAGTGCTACCTGTAGTTTTGAAGCTACACTAATTCCGCTTCTCGTGTGAGATGGGTGTGAGTCAGGACTGTGTTGTTGTCCACACTATGGCTGCTCGCGGATCCTAAAACTGGTCATTCATTTTTTTGATATCATTTACAAAGGCAGATTTCATTTTTGTCGCAGTATTTTTTGTTACAATGCAGAACCATTTTTTTAGGTCCAGGGGGGTGTAAGAATGCCATATCTTATTTCAACATGGCAGATAAAAAATCTTTATTGTTACCTCTAAAAGGGGTATTTTATTCACAGTGTACAGTGCCAAACCAGTCTAATTTAACAATTAAAACTCCCCCAGGAACTCGAATCACGTTTTGTGAACGTAACTATGTACTTTTTCAAAGAATTGAATTAATAGTTTTCATTTCTTATCCAAAAAACGTGAGCATGTTTTTAGTGCGATTATCGGTCGGCGCAGCCGTGTAGTACGCCAGCCTTAAAGAAGAATTACTGAAAAGTCAGAACAGAATTCTAGAAAGTTCGAAGATAATGTTAGAATGCTTAAAGAAGAACTACTGGAAAAGTTCGAAGAGAATGCTAGAAAGCTAATGGAAAATACTAAAGTGCTGGAACAAAAAGTTTTTGAAAATTCTAGAATGCTTAAAGAAGAATTACTAGAAAAGGCCGAAGAAAATGTTAGAATGTTAAAGGACGAAATATTGGAGAATTCCAGGAAATCCGAAGAAAACTCCAGAAGGCTTAAAGAAGAATTGCAGGACAATGTTAAAGCGTTGGAAGAAAAACTTTTCGAAGAATTTTTTGAGAATGCCAGTGCGTTAGGACTGTTGGAAGGTAGATTGGCGGAACAAGATAGGGTAATAAAGATGGTAGAAGAGAAAATAGCCCAAATGCAATTACCACCAACAACTGAGAAAGATAGCGTAACTAAAATGTTGGAAGATAGAATGAGTCAACTACGGTTTCCCTCAACGTCTGAGTGGCCGTTTAATGAAGGAAAGAAACAATTTAAAGAAGAGAAGGTTCCTGCTGTAGGGATAAAAGTAAAACCACCCAAGTTCGATGGAAAGATACCTTGGTCCACCTACTACAAACAATTTGAGGCGGCCGCTGGGGCCAACGGATGGACAGGCAAGGAAAAGGCCGTTTCTTTAACTGTGGCTTTGCGTGGAGACGCGTTGAACGTCCTGCAAACAATCCCAGCAGGACAGGAAAATGATTACCAGTTGTTAGTGTCTAGATTGGAGATGAGATATGGAGACGCGCATCTTCAACAAGTGTACCACGCACAAGTGAAGAATCGTGTCCAGAAGAATGCAGAAAGCCATCAGGAGTTTGAAGCCGATGTTGCGCGGCTTGTCCGATTGGCGTACCCTACGGCACCCGATTCATTTCTGGGACAACTCGCTGTGCAGACCTTCATTGATGGGTTAAGAGACGGAGAAACACAGCAGTCATTAAGGCTGGCACGACCAAGAACGACTAATGATGCGCTTGCCCATGCTCTAGAATTCGAAGCCGCAAAGGAAGCGTCCCGAGGCCACGGGCGAGTTCGAACCGTTGCCGAAGAAGAAGATTCGAAAGATCGCCTAGAGGAGTTACTAATGAGAGTTCTTCAGAAGGAAGACAGTCGTAAGAGGAATTCTCAAGAAGTTCGAGGACTCCGTTGCTGGAACTGCGGCCAACAAGGGCACATACGACGCCGTTGCCCTAAACAAAAACAAGTTCAGCCGTCGGAAAACTAAAGGGGGTCGACGAGAGGGGGCGAACGTTGACCTTGAGTGGAGATGCCCCGGAGATCACCATCCATGCCGTAACATCAAAGAATAGTACCGGCAGTGTGTTCGTAGATGGGGAGATTGCTAGCCGAATTTTTCCATTACTTATTGATACAGGGGCGACAAAATCAATTATACGCCCTGACGTTCTACGAACAAGTATGAAGCTGTTATAAGCTGTTATAGTAAGCAGACAACGACTCAACTTCGTACAGCAACAGGTGAAGTGATACCAACACGCGGAGTGGTGAAGATGAAGATTGGCATTGGAAGTGAAGAACGTGATCATGAGGTGCTGGTAGCCGATATCAGTGATGAATTCATCTTGGGAATGGACCTCCTGAGAAAATTTGGTTTTACGTTGGATTTGAAGGAGGGTGTTTTGAAGGTCGGTAACGAAGAACTTCCGTTGCACCCACGAGAAGATCCTGTTGTAAGGGTATTGCTGATAGAAGATGTGATATTTCCGGGTCAAAGCGAGATGGTTGTCGAGGCAGGTTTGGATGGAGATCTTCGGGTAGGATGTGTGCGAATGATGGAGCCTGTCTGTGACAAGAAGATCCATAGTGACATACTGGTGGGAAAAGCGCTGATCAAGGTTGGAAAGATAGTACCGGTGAGAATTATGAACGTTAATGTGGATCCGGTGACATTGAAGAAGAGTACCCTTGTGGGACAGTGTGTGCCAGTATTCCGAGTAGCCAGGTGTATGGCTGATGTTCCAAAACCAGTGCCCAAAGACCATGGTGAAAAATTAGTGGGTATGGTTGTTAGTTAGTGCGAAGACCTTGATGGAACGGAAGTGAAAGAGGTACAGGGTTTGGTTCACCGATACCAAGATATCTTCGCTCTTGACGATAACCAGAAGGGACGAACAGATATAGTAAAACATAAAATCAATACGTCCGTCAGCAGCCGTAGCAAAGCGAGCAGAAGCTGAGATTATTACCGATATGGAAGAACAAGGAGTCATCGAGCCATCCAGCAGTCCATGGGCATCACCGGTAGTCCTGGTCAGTAAGAAGGACGGGTCAACGAGATTTTGTGTGGACTATCGGCAGCTCAATAACGTGACCAAGAAAGACAGCTATCCCTTACCACGCATCGACGACACGTTAGATACCCTGTCTGGTTCACGATGGTTTTCGACTTTGGACTTGAAGAGTGGTTATTGGCAAGTTGAAATGGAACCTGAAGACCGGGAGAAGACCGCGTTCACTATTGGTTCCGCACTATGGCAGTTTACAGTTATGCCTCTCGGCCTATGTAACGCTCCGGCCACCTTTGAGCGTCTAATGGAGACCATCCTGAGAGGGCTGTCGTGGAAGACTTGCCTGGTATACCTATATGATGTGATTGTAGTCGGAAAATCATTCAACGAACATTTGAATAATCTAGAGGAAGTGTTCCGAAGACTACGTGGAGCCAATCTGAAACTGAGTTCGAAAAAGTGCCACATAGTATCACAAAATGGAGTGGCAGCCGACCCCGATAAGATTCATGCAGTCCAAGAGTGGCCAAAACCGAGAGATAAACACCAAGTTCGTAGTTTTCTTGGGTTATGTACCTACTACAGGCGTTTCGTTCCTGGGCTTGCCAATATAGCGAAGCCCCTGACAAGGTTAACTGAAGATGGGCGCGAGTATGTTTGGAGCGGAGAGTGCAAAACAGCTTTCCAACAGTTGAAGCGTGCCTTAACAACAGCGCCAATATTGAGCTACCCACGGACAGAAGGGAAATTCATACTTGACACAGATGCAAGTAACCTGGCCATTGGGGGTGTACTTTCTCAGATACAGGATGGACAAGAAAAGGTCATCGGCTATTTTAGTAAGGTTTTGTCGAAAGCCGAAAGGAATTATTGTGTGACCAGAAAAGAATTATTGGCTGTCGTGAAGTCCGTTGAGCACTTCTACAAATACTTGTACGGACGGAAGCTTTTATTGAGGACGGACCATGCAGCGTTGAAATGGCTTCTACAATTCCGTAATCCTGAAGGGCAGGTCGCAAGGTGGATCGAACGATTACAAGGATACGACTTTGACAAGGAACATCGAGCGGGCACTAGTCATCGAAATGCCGATGCTCTTTCAAGAAGACCCTGTCCGACGGACTGCCGTCATTTCTCTCGTCTAGAAGAGAAGGTTTGCCAAGTATTAAGAACTACTATCGTCAACGACAACTGGTTGCCGGAAGAATTGCAACGACAGCAGGAGGCTGATCCCGAATTAAAAGTGGTACTGGAATGGAAGCGTGTGGGGGAAAGGCCTGCCTGGGAAGCTGTCAGCCCTTTGAACAGAACCCTCAAAGCATATTGGGCCCAATGGGAGTCCTTGAAGGTGGAAGACGATCTCCTGAAGCGAGTACTGGAGAGTGAAGATGGCACCACCATTAGGTCTCAGTTTGTGGTTCCAAGGAGCCGAGTGGCTACAGTATTGCTACATCTCCATGACGGTGCCTCAGGAGGACACTTCGGTGTCAAAAAGACTTTGGAGAAAGTTAGAGAGCGTTTTTATTGGGTCAATTGTAAAGAAGACGTGAACGAGTGGTGGGGAAAATGCGAACTTTGTGCCACTGGTAACGGACCCTTGGGGAAACGAAAAGCACCTATGAGTCAATACAATGTGGGTAGTCCTCAGGAAAGAATAGCTATAGACATTGCCGGACCATTTCCCGAGACCGACGATGGGAATAAATACATCTTAGTGGCAATGGACTATTTTACCAAATGGCCAGAAGCATATGCCCTACCAAACCAGGAAGCCGCGACTGTTGCTGACGTACTAGTCGAGGAGTTTTTCAGTCGTTTCGGAGTGCCTATGGAGCTGCATTCGGACCAAGGCCGGAATTTTGAGTCTGCACTCTTTGGAAAAGTCTGCCGTTTGTTGGGCATTCGTAAGACTCGGACAACACCGTTACATCCGCAGTCCGATGGAATGGTAGAACGCATGAATGGGATAATGAGCAAATATTTGGCGAAGGTCGTCTCCGATCATCAACGAGACTGGGACCAATACCTGCATCTGTTCCTGATGGCTTATCGTGCATCGGTCCACAAAACAACCGGTCAGTCACCAGCGTCTGTGATGTTTGGACGTGAGCTACGGTTACCGTGTGATCTGGAATTTGGATGCTCATCTATAGAGCAGGAGGTAGCCGGGAATGACTATGTCATCAACTTAAAGAAGAAGTTGGAAGATATTCACGACCGAATCCGAAACAATAGTCGAATCGCGAGTGACCGGATGAAGGCTACGTACGATGTGAGAGCCCAAGAAGGAGGGTTTCAACCTGGAGAGCTTGTGTGGTTATACAACCCGCAAAGACGTCGTGGCTATTCTCCAAAGTTACAACGAAATTGGGAGGGCCCATACCAGGTGAAGAAACGAATAAATGACTTGATTTATCGCATCCAGAAATTGCCAAGAGGGAAACTAAAGGTGGTACACTCCAATCGTCTGGCGCACTATGAAGGAAACAATAACGTAGTCCCGGATCGAGAAGATGACGCTGAGGTGTCTGTCAATTCCGTAAGGCCTGAAGATGATCAGCCAACCTTTGGAGAATTTATGGCTGCGTTTTCCGGAACCAGAAAAGCCCGATTCGGAGTCACGACCGAGATGCAACAAGACCTCTTCCGGGTCCCTGGTGATTATTCCATTGCCCACTGTGTCTCCGAGGATCTCCGCATGTCCAGGGGGATCGCAGTAGTGTCTAGGAATAAATTTGGACGGCTGGATGAACTTCGAGATCAGAGTCCCTCTGTTGGCAAAGCCTTACACTTGCCTGATCATGACCGCTCCATTTACTACTTGGTAACCAAGCAGTTTTACTTCCAGAAACCGAGTTACGCCGACCTGTGGAGGGCGTTATGGGATTTGAGGGCCGAGTTGCATACCAGGGGTATTAACATATTGGCAGTTCCCAAACTCGGCTATGGGCGGGACCAGTTGGATTGGAGAATCGTTCGAAACCTGCTGGAAGTTATTTTTAGAGATAGGTACGGATGTGAAGATCTTAGTCTGTAGCTTCGATCCCCAGCCCGCATCAAGGCCAACAAAGAGTGTAGACTGTTATTTCTACCGTAATGGAACATGTAGTCGAGATGAAGACTGTCGATACCGTCACGACCCTTTCTTTCTACAGAAACCAGAGAATAAAACCTGTTCTGGAACAGAACAGACTTGAAGAGGGGGGCAGTGTAACGAATAGTAAACCCACATATGACGTCATCAAACATTCTAGATGTATGAGTCATCAACTGTACGACTCATCAATCAACACGTGCAAGTATGACTCATCGACACGCCTCATTGACGTCACTTATCGACAGCTGCGTGTATGACTCATCAACACGTCATCGAATATTCTAGATGTATGAGTCATCGTATGAAAGATATAAATTTAGATCGCGGGTAGAAGGGGGGCAGTTAATGTTTAACCGGCATCGTGTTGAAATGTACTCTGAATAATTAGTTAATACATAAATAGTTTTTATATAAATAAGTCCTTAAATAAATTTGTAAATACCTAGCATTTATTTAAATGCTTTAGTTTGTTAAATAGTTTATAGTTACAGTGTTTTTAATTAAGTGCCTTGTAAATAATCTTCTCTTTATTAATAGACTAATTTAAACAGCATTTTGGTTATTATTTTTAAAAGAACGTTACAATAACATTGTCTCGCAAGTAGCCAATCAGCAAATGAAGTGGGAATTTTAATTTATTCCCAATGACGATGAATCCTTTTCACTTTTGTACATGCAAATTTCTTTCCTATTTTGAAACAAATATACACAGTCCATTTAATTTTCATCGTCGGTTAGCTACGAGTTCTAATCTTGTACTTCTGTTTCTTATTTCGGGAAGTTGTATCCTAAACACCCTTATGATAACCAAGATAGAAATTCTATTGCAGATTTTATATCAACACTTTTTGTATATTTGAGGTACTACAACTACAACCAATAACTTTCATAATTTTTAATATTCATATTTAAATATTTTGTTTGTTTATTTGTATATTATTTACTTAAAACTCGGTTTACTCTCTACTGTAGTAAACAGGAAATATTAGCAGTAGACGAATACGATTTCAAATGTTAGCTGGAAGGATGCACGTAATATCCGGGATAACTATATATGATTTAACTGTATTTATTTTTATACATTATATATATTTTTTAATTTATTTTATATGTTCTAAGCATCTTATATCATTATGTTTAAAAGGTAGGTTGGGTTTCCTATTGGGAATGTATGGGTAGTAGTGGTTATTATTAGTAACTCTCAATCTTTTTTAAATTCAAATCTTAAATAAGGTGTTTTGTTAATTATTATAAAGGTTATAAAAAATTTTGTTTATAATAAATACCTGTTGACTGATATCTGAAGTTTGGCTAGTATCCCTAGCTTCTGTTCTTGATGACAAATCCTCTTCTGAAGGTTGATTCACAGCAGGAAGCGGTCCACTTGTTTCCTGTTTCTTTTCTGTTTTATAGTCTTTACTGTAGCTACTGCTAGAAGATTTAGGACTTGAGTGTCTAGACCGCTTTGGAGATGGGCTATGTTCATACGTTTGTGAACCTTTGTACTCATATTCTTCGCTTTCACCACGTGATGATGGAATTATACTCACATGACTTTCATGGCCTTCAGAAACTGTAGAAAATGATGGTCTATAGTGTACTCTTTCAAAAGAGATTATTAAATCATCTTCACCTGTTTGAGATGGGCTCCCAATACTTGTTTGTGATGAAATTTTCGGCAACCATTCAGTGGTTAGTTCCGCACTTGATAGATACTGACTACTAAGAATAGGATCTTTCTCACTGCTAGCACTTGGTAAATTAGGTTGTTGTACTGCAATATCCTCTTTCCTTTCTCCTACATCTTCTATTTCGGGATCTTTGATAGTTTGAGTAATACTTCCTTCCAATTCTTCTTTTGGTTCAGTAGATTCCTGAAACAGTTTAATTTTTGTTAGTGATAGAAAAAAAAACAGAACAGTTAGTGAAGAAGGGTAGTAGCAATTATTTTTATTATTATTTATTTATTTAGTAATACAGAATAAATTACTTAGAATTTTTGGATATTGTTTGCGATTCATCTCGATTTGCCAAAGAAAAGAAAGAATTGACGGTATTTTTACTTTGTTGGAACTTCGTAATTCTTTATTATGTCTAATTAAATTAGTACAACAAGTCTGTTCTGCAGATTAGATTGTTCATTTAGAGCAAGGCGATCCCTGTTCTCAGAACCTCGGACTCTTAATCCCTGTTTAGATTTGAATCGTATTATCAGGGTAGGAGGTCGTCTCAGGAATTCGACATTAAATTATGATTCTAAACATCCCATATTATTACCTCGAAGGAATGATTTAACGTCGTTAATCGTTCTTCATTATCATAGGGTGTATCTACATCCAGGTCAAAGAACTACTTTAGCTCTTTTGAGACGTCAATTTTGAATTTTGTCAGCCCGCCAAGCCATCCACTCGGTGGTATCTAAATGTCCCGGTTGTTTTAAGGTGTATCCTCCAACAGAAAAACCCCTTTTGATGGGTAATCTCTTTGGTAGTCATGTCTCACAAGTGAAAGCTTATAAAGTCGTTGGAGTTGATTTCGGAGAACCTTTTTTCCATAACCATGAACAAGGTACGCGGGGCTAACGTTTTAAAGACCCATCTTTGTTTATTCGTCTGCTTTACTATTAAAGCAGTACACTTGGAGCTCGCTTCCGATTTGTCAACGGAAGCATTTTTGGCCGCATTTCGTCGGTTCGCATCGCATCGAGGATTGTGTTGCTACATATTTAGTGCTTTAGGTTCCAATTTTGATTAGCCGAAGAATCATTGGAATGGCATTTTAAACCGCCTGCCAGTCTCCATATGGGTGGTTTATGGAAAGCAGAAATTAAAAATGCAAAAAGTCGTTTAGTCCGAATTATCGGTGAACAAATCCTCACCTTTGTGGAATTAACTACAATCTTCCCACAAATTGAAGCTGTCCTTAATTCTCAGTCATTGTTTGCAAATAGTACAGATCCCAATGATCTCTAAGCTATCACAGCTAGTCATTTTTTAAACCTGGGACCTTTGGGTACTTTTTATGAAGATGATCTCTCAGATCTCTCAACTATACATGCAAATTTCTTTCCTATTTTTAAACATATATACAGTTCATTTAATTTTCGTCGTCGGTTAAGTACGAGTTTCAATTTTGTAGTTCGATTTCTTATTTCGGGAACTTGTATCCTAAGCACCCTAATGATAGAAATTCTATTGCAGATTTTATATCAACACTTTTTGTATATTTGAGGTCCGACAACCAATAACTTTCACAATTTTCAATATTCATATTTAAATATTTTGTTTGTATATTAGGATTATGTTGTAACATTAAATTTGCACCAAGTGTATATTTAATGTTTTCATCTATTCATTAATATAATTTTATTAAAGACATTCAAAACACACTTTTAAGATTACTCAAGTCAAGGCGAGTGTGCGTGCATCCGATAATAATCAATTAGACTGTGGTCGTAGCGGCAATAGATATTTTGCACTTATAATTTATAGCCGTGTAGCAGATTTGTAAAGTTCGCAAAATTCATTAAATAACATTCACATTAATTCTAAGTTTGGTCATCCGCAAGTTGCTGGTGAGTCCAATGTAAAATAATTGATTTGTCTTCTTTATTGAATAAAAAATTATAACGTAAATATTAGAACACCATATATTTTAATTCTTTCCTACAGATTTGTTGTGACCAAACATTATGGAATTTTAATTTCAACGTTTACACGCATAATCAGATAATTGAGTACATTCTGGAATCTGCAATCCGCATCCTGGTATCTTGCAATTTGCATTAAGCATCCTGGGATCTTGCAATCTGCCATCGGCAATTTCAAGATCATCAAGTAAGATCTTTCCTTTTGTAAGGAGTTTAACTTATATGCATACCATTAAATGCACATTCTATTTTTTTATTAAATATTGATTTGGTTGGGTATAACATCAAAATAATTAAGAGTAACTACAAGACAAAAAACATTATCAATAATAAAATTTTCTAAATTAAATTTATGTATTACCTACCTTTGTTAGCTTGAGACATAGCGCTATATCACAAGTATTTTTTATTACTATTCAGCAATAGTTATATTCAAAATAATAGATAATTATTAATTGAAATTAACATATTATTGAAATTTATTGTAGCGAGTAATTTAAAAGGGAAAATTTGAATTATAATAAACACAGCGATTCTTAAGTAGTTCTCTTTTATTTCTTATTTTATTTTTCCGTGTTTTTCCCAATTTATACAGGGAAAATTTCTATGAAGCCCAAAATTGACCCCTGCTCTTCAAAAAAAAATCTGAGCTGCCGTAGCAGATTTTGGGTCCTTTTCAAAAAGAATAAGTTAAGGTCACAACGTATTAATAAAGTTCTATTCTATTCTATTTTATACTTAAACTTGTTTTACTCTCTACTGTAGTAAACAGAAAATATTAGCAGTAGACGAATATGATTTCAAATGTTAGCTGGAAGGATGCACGTAATATCCACAATACCTGTATTTATTTTGATACATTATTACATTTAAATTTAATTTATATGTTCTACGCATCTTATATCATTCTGTTTAAAAGGTATGTTGGGTTGCCTATTGGGCATGTATGGGGAGTACTCGTTATTATTAGTAACCCTCAATCTTTTTTAAAGTCATAACCATAATTCAAATCTTAAATGAAGTTAATCATTACGAAAGTTATAAAAAATTTTGTTTATAATAAATACCTGTTGACTGATATCTGAGATTTGGCTAGTATCCCTAGCTTTAGTTCTTGATAACAAATCCTCTTCTGGAGGTTGATTCACAGCAGCAAGCAGCTCACTCGTTTCCTGTTTCTTTTCTGTTTTATAGTCTTTACTGTAGCTACTGCTAGAAGAATTAGGACTTGAGTGTCTAGATTTATTTGAAGATGGACTATCTTCATACATTTGGGAACCTTCGTATTCATCCTCTTCGCTTTCATCATATTGACTTTCATGGCCTGCAGAAACTGTAAACAATGATATTCTATATTGTACTCTTTCTGGGGATATTATTACATCAACTTCACCTATTTCAAATGGAAACGGAATACTGAAACTACTTGCTTGTGATGAGCTTTCCGTCAACCATTCACTTGATGAATCATATTGTTGTACTGCAATATCCTCTTCCCATTCTCCTACATCTTCTATTTCAGGATATTGCATAGTTTCAGGAACACTTTCTTCCAATTCTTCTTCTGCTTCAGTAGATGCCTGAAACAGTTTAATTCTTGTTAGTGATAGAAGAAAACAGAAGAGTTAGTGAAGAAGGGTAGTAGCAATTATTATTATTTATTCTGTAATACAGCATACGCAGGAAACGATCCCAAAAAACAATACTTCTTTTGCCACAAAAAATAAAGCAAGATACATAACGCAAACATAAAACTCAATAATAAAAAAAATGGTTAGCAATCTACAGAATGGTAAATACCATATAAGTAATATTAGTATACTGCTTGTAATAAATACATTAATAAATTAAAATAAAAAAATATAATTATATTAAAAAAAAAATAATAATAATAATACCTACGTAACAATCAGATGTTGATAGTAAAAACAAATAAAGTTGATAATAAAATATATGACGTAATAAGAGAAATGTAAGTCTCAAGTGTGACACATTGCTTTCAATTTCTTTTTTAATCTCATTAAAGAAGTTGAAAAAAGATCTAATGTGGTTATACTTTTGGTGATAGGTTCGTACGATATGAATAAGAGGTGAATTATAAAAAGCATTCGTTCTTGAAAAAGAAGAAATAAAAAGATGATCATTTCTAGTTACACGTTTAGGAATGTTAAACATTATCCGTTGTAAAATATTTGGGCAGTCTAACATGCCGTAATTAATTTAAAAAGAAAAGTTATATATACATCTCTCTGGATTTATTCAAGAAGTTCGCCAAGTTATACAAGAAACTTATGAAAGGTCATAATAACTATGCAAAATTCCAGATTTCGAATTTGTTGAAAGAGACGTCTTTGAAACAGGACAAAATGTACAAGAAATCATCTAACATATCACTTATTCAATCTATCAAACACAAAATCACAGAAAGCAATCTGATTTCTGTTACAGCAGATAAGGGTAACACTTTGGTAATTCTTTCGAAAGATATTTACATACAAAAAGTTATTAGTATTTAATGTCTTTTTTAATGAGTAGAAAATTTTATAGCATACTATTAATGCAATATTTATTATTACAAAGCCACTTGCATGACTTCACTATTTGCTAGGATGCAAACAGTAGGATTAGGCCAATTATTCTCCAAAACAATTCACATTGAAATCTCCTATTACAATTCTTACAGCGTGTTGCAGTATTTCATTTATAATTTCTTGCATCTGCACACACAATTCCTGCTTTACCTCAATCTCCTTCTCTTCTTTAGAAGGATGTATGTAACTATTGTTAATCTGCAAATGTGTCCTTTATCTTAATACAGTTAGTCAGTTTTACTCGTTTAAACTGTAGCGTTGCATGCTTTATTACTTACAATGAAACCTGTTCCAAACTGCCCTCTCTTTACTGTGCTATATAATGATCCACAATACTTATTTCACTTTCCTTCCACCTCATTTCTTGTATTGCTACTCTATAATCTCATTTATAACGCTCTATTTCATACTTTTACTTTATTTACTGCACCTACTCTATGTACCTAAACTTTGAACATTCCAAGTATAGCCAGCCAGAGAATACTATTTCATTTATTGTTATTTAGAGACAGTGTGAAAGAAAGAATTCACCCAAAACTGAACACTGCAGATGAGTTAGTAGTTAATGAAATGTGGAAATTATTTAAAAACAATGTATTAAGATGTACAGAAGAAGTGTAGGGTAAAACAGTAGAAAGAAAAAACCAAAAACAGACAACTTGGCGGTCAGAGGAACCAGATAGTAGTAAAAAAAGAAACAGAGAGTAGCAAAAAAGAAAAAGGAAGCCATGAGGAAATACCTAATTGATTATACACGAGTGAACCATGCGAAGAGTATAAACAACGGAGGAAAAAAGCAGATGACCGCTAAAAAAGAGTCATGGAAGAAATTTGGTGATAAACGGAGAAATATTTCAAAGAAAATAAAAAGTAATATTATAGCACTGTAAAGAAGTTACGAAACAACAACAAACACATCATAATCAAGTCAAAGATAAACAAAGACGACTGTTTACAAAGAAGGTATAAATTATGAATAGGTGGAAAAATATTTCAATGATCTACCAGAAAGCAATATAAATACCAATGGAAAAGAAGAACTAGAAGTAGAAAAATTGAATGACGAAACAGAAAGGACAGGAATCGATGAGTCAATTAGTATGGAAAATAATATGAAGAGCCCTGAATTAAAGTTAGGGAAGGCACCTAAACAAGACAAAATAGATTTAGAGACAATGAAATATATGGATGAAGCAAATAAAAAGTATTTATTAGAACTATTTCAAAAAGTATGGAAAGAAAGTAAGATCCCGATAGACATGCAAATGGGAGTAACATTACTATTTAAAAAATGATCTAAACGCTTCTGAAAACTACAGCAGTGGCGTGCGGTGAGAATCTAGGCTAGGGAAGCAACCACGATTTTAATTATAATACACCTAGGTACAGGCGCGGATTAACGGGGAGGGAATAATCCCACCCCCCAATTTAGAAATAAGTTTACATAGAATAGAAACAAATAATGTTTGTTTAATTATTATTTATTAAAACAATTATTTTTCCAAAGATTTCCCCCTCAAAATACTTCTCTGGATCCGCCCCTGCTAGGTACAATAAAAAACAGTGTTATAATTATTAAGCTTAAAAGTTTTTCAAAGAAGCACTTTTACACTTTATATTTATGGAATTTGTTGACTATCATTCTTTGTTTAAAAAAAACTACTACTACGTATCAATTTTCCGGTCTTTCTTAGCAAAATACCGGTACAGGTTTTAATCTTTGTTGTTAAATTTGAAAGATCTGGTTTTGATCTGCCTCTCTTAATAATTTGTAATTTCTCTCCAAAACTGTACCTATGCGAAAAATTCCTTATTAATAATTTACAAACTGAACAAAAAATCGTCCCGATTCGGCTATATCGAAGGTACTCGAACCTTTCACCGAAGCAGTTGAATTTGCAGTCGTGGCGATAATGCAATTTTAAATCTGCATACACGCAAACTAAATAGAACTATTCGTCTTTAAAAAAATCTAACTTATAAATTAAAATAATAAAATGCGACAAAATACAGTCTCATTCGCAGATTTACATTACTTAAATAACACTAAATCGAACAAATAACCAAATTATAATAAATAAACATTTGGGAACGAAGCACAATAAAAAAAACGCCCAAACAATGTTAACAGCATCCGTATACTATAACACCCCATGCTCGCTGCTTCACGCCAAGGTTAAGAGAAGAGCATTTGTAAACAGTGCTTATATCAAGTGTATGTATGACATTTGAATCGGTATTACCTTTCCGTGCAAGTTTAATGAGCCTAATTTAAAATAGTACTCTAAATAATTATACTTTTTGCTGTACAGAGTTGATATTGAGCTTTAATTTGATAAATATTTCAATTTAAATAAACGATAACCATAATTTTACAAAAGTATTTTTGTTAGCATTGTTTTTATTTTTAATAAATTCTCAAGGCAAGCATTGCTTCCATGGACCGCACGCCACTGAACTACAGAGGCATATATCACTGTTAAGCATAGCGGCGAAGATGTATGAACGTATCCTAACTCCTCGAAGATTCACAGCATGAATTTAGAACAGATAGGGGAATCACTGATGCAATACATATTTATAATCAATCAAATACCGGAAAGAATGCTAGAAATCCATGAAAATCCGTAGTATGCATAAAATGCAGCAAATGCTTCTACTATTAGTCGATTTCACTCCTACTAATTAGAAAGCATATCTTTTTCCTTTTACTAATAGAAGTAAAAGCATTTACTTCATTTTATGCATACGACCCAGTATGTGCCTGTGCTTTATTGATATCCCAAAAGCTTTTGATTCAGTATGTAGACAAAAAATATGGAAAATACTTAGTTCAAGAAAAGTAAAGAACAACTTAATCCAGGGACTCAAGTCTATACAACAAAAAACTACAAATATTGTACACATGAATAATGTAATGTCTGAAAGTTTGAAACAACCATAGCAGTCAGGCAAGAAGAAACATTGAGCCCATATTTATTTCTAATCTTAATGAACGAATTTATAAAGAAGTATAATAATAGAATAAAGAAGGCAAAATGGGGATATTATAATATGGCAATAGTGCTGGTGACCTGAGGAAATGACCTGGTCCTACTAGCGAATAATGAAGCTGACCTATAACTCAACCTGCAAAGCTGTAATGAAGAATTAAAAAAGCATAACTTAGTAGTAGATATGAAAAAGACAAAAACTATGGCAATTGCAAACACTGCGACAAACATTAATATCACCACGAATCGACGTATAATAGAAACAGACAGCACAATTCAAATATTTGGATACTACTATTGCAGCAGATGGGAAGATAGATGTAAAAATTGGAGAGAGAGCTAAAGCAACCACAAGAATATACAGTAAAAATCCATAATCCAAACAACAACGATTACAAGCTATAATCCGAGCAAACCTCTTTAATCCGAAATGCTCATTAATTCGAACAAATCCCTTTAATCCGAACAAGAAAGTTCTATATACCTACTAAAATTGAATATCTAGCGTTCTTGGCAGGTGAATATTAATTATAAATGAGATTATGGCAGATTGCTGATGCAGTATGTTGACTGATGGTGTTACGACCCGACGGGTGTAAACAAATTCTATGAAGATGAACAAACGCTTTTGTTATTAATATAATGAGTAATAAAAACCCTGAAGACTACAGATATAAAAAATAAGCTATAAATATAGTAATGATTCCATCACAAAGGCGCCCTAAATGTTTTGTCGTTGCAGTCTTGCCGCAATTGTTTATGTAATGACATCATCTACCTTAAAACCTTTTTCTTTCAATTTTTTTAATGCACAATTTGTATTCGTGGCGTTCAAAATTCAATTAAAAAACGTCAAAACGTAAACACACATTATTAAAACTATCAGAGAAATTATTCAACAATTAAATGTTGGATTAGTGTTTAACGATTACTTTAAGATGTTGTGTTGGTAAATCGACAGTCAGCGATATAAAGAAAAACAAAACTAAAATCCTAGAATATGTCTCGTCTGCTGATAAAGGTACAGGGAATAGAAATACACTGAAATTAAGATCATTAAATGGAAGCACATCGCTATAAAAGGAAAAAGAGAAAACTTATTAATAGAAGAGAAAATAGAGTATTATGTATGTTCAAAATATCGACAATTGTAACATCAAAAATATGTTTTTTTAAAGAAAACTTTAAAGAAAGAGCTGATTTCAACGACTTCATCATACAGACATTTGAAAACCACATTTTCAAAATTTTAACTTGCTGCAACGTCAAACCTAGCTTAACTTTTGCATTATTCGTTTATATGATGAAAAACTGAACACATGGTGATAAAAATTCCAATATTTTAACCACTTTGTATAAACATTTATTTCTTGTCAACGAAAAGTACTTAAAAAGGAAATATAATTATTATCAATAAATAAATATAGAGACAAGCAAGTCAATTTGTTCAGTTTTCAATCGTTTTGGAACTACAGCCACTTAAATTTAAAGAATGACTTTTTCAAATGTCTGTAGCTATAAGGCACTAAATGTGATAGGTAAAATTAAAAAATATAATAACATATACACTGCTGACCAAAAGTTTAAGACTACCTAATTTTTAGTAGTTTTAGTGGCAATATCTTTGATATTAACCTATAAATAATCATAACCTCGAAATAATCTTCTGTAATGTGGGTGGTTTCGTTTGCCAAGATTACACGCCCATATTAAGTAGTGGGAATCATACATCTCTTTCATACTCATTTCCCCTCTTTGTTATAGAATTCCATCGAAAAGATTTTGAAAGCATATTTTACATGTGTAGATGAATTAATATTGATTGTTGATTAGTTAATATTAATCATGTAAATGTACTGTAATTAGTAATATTGTAAAAAAGAATTAAAAAGTATTTAATAATAAAAAAGACAACAAAAAAATATGATAAATGAACATTCATTAAAGAAGAAATGTATGACAACAGTTATCATAGTCGAACCTGCTAGATTTCGAATTAAAAAATCCGAGTCCTATCCTATCCCAGCTTGGTTAACATTTTTTTTTACAAATATTTAATATATTTGATAATCACTTTTTTATAAATGTAAAATTTATAAAAAGAAGTAATAACAAAATTATTCCTTAATCTTCTAGTCATTATTAGTCATGTCATTACCAGGTAAAAAAACATGGGAAAATCGATTTTGTACATTCAATTTTTACAAAATTTAACATCTTATGGAAGTTTTGAAATAATGCTATAAAAACCTAAAAAATACTTAACTTTATCTAAAATTCTGGACTGTATATAGACTACATATTTTTATGCTGTATCAAATTAATTTTATTATTTTTATTTTCAGTGCAGAATAATATTATGTTGCTATTTACTTTATAACATTTTATACCAAAATACATTTTATTTATTTTTTTTAATCAAAAACGCACAATCGCTATTAACGATTTTAACTTTGTATAAAATTCTAAATAAAGGTTATAAAAACACGTATTTTCTGCTATAATACGTTACGATCGGCAACAAACGCATACTAATATATGTTTTGTATCTGTGTGTTTGCAGAGATACCAATTTTTTCTTTTTCCCCTCACCGCAGTTCCTCATCTCAAGATTGTACCGACCGTCCTTAAACTTATGTATATTTATGTTTAATTAAAAATAAAACTTGAAAATATATAGTTATAAATACTATTATGTTTATAAAAAGATTTAAGATTTTTTAAAAAGGTATTAGAATTTGGGTTTTGTAATACAAATCGATAAAATTAAAGTTGAATTTAAAAAATTGTTCGGAACCAAGTTTTATATTTAGTGAATGAAAGCAGAAGCACAAAAAGTGAATTACGGTTAGTTAATACTTCAGGATTTTATCTCTCAAATGGCCTAAGAACAAAACCTACAGCATTTTTCCACACCACGTACAGGGTGTCTCAAAAATAACGAACAATAACGCAGAGGGTTAAAGAGCGTCCGAGGTAGAATCTAAAACCGAAGAAAAAAAACTCTACCTTCAAAATTTTTGTTGTAAATTTGTAAAAAAAAATTTTTTTGTAAATTTGTAAAAAAATTGTTAGTAATACTTTTTGCTAATACGGTCCTGTTATATTTTGCACCAATTTGATAAATAATAAGTCATCCAGCATTGGGATAGTCAAAACATTGTAAAGTGATATGTGCAGAGTTAAGCAAAAATTCGGAGAAGTCGATTTAAAAACACGTATATTGGTCAAGGTCACGTCTTTATAAACACCATGACATATCACCGTAATAAGCATTTTTGTTATAAACTGCATAGTTGCAAAAAAGTCCCAAACGTTTGGCGATAGTTCATCAAACTAATAATTTTTATTATCAAGAGTTTATTCGAAGATGTTTTCCGTTTTAAATAAAATAGATTAATGGTAAAAATTGCTCTTATTTAATAAATCGTCATTGCATTTAATATTGATTTATCTATTTTTACTTATTTTTATTAATTTAATTTTAACTCGTTATTCCAGGAAGACTGGCAATTTATGTAAAAATCTACCTGTCCAAGATTTCAAAAGAAGTGACCCTTGTAGTTTTTTGAGTAAACCACAATCGGGCAGCAAATTCAACCTGGCGGCGCCCTAATTATGGAAATGTTCTTTTTAAAAGTTTAATTTATCTTCTGTTTATTTTCGAATGTTATTACAGAACGTAAAAATGTATTTATGTTGTGTATCCCTTTTTTAAATTGCGTTGTTTATTTTACATAGATCACATTTCACTATGTGAATTTTTGCGGAATGGCTAGTCCAAAGTTTTATTTACAAGCACAGAATACGAAAGAAAGAATTGCTATAAGTAAGAAAAGTCTGCGAAAGGGGATGTTTATAACAAAGAGGGTTTTTGATTATTGACTTACGTTCATTGAGAAATTTCGAGCCCGAGGTCACTTTTGTAAAATTTTATTTCAGTTTTACTGAAAAGGTTTACTATTAGTTTTAAATATTAATGCTTCAGATTCTAGTAAAATGTATTAGCATCGCAGATTAGAAGAATTAGTAATGTAATTTTCTTATAAAAGCCCAACACTTTTTATGTTTTTTAAATTACATTCAACGCCGCCACACATAAAGAATTCCCTTTAATTTATTGAAATATGATATCAGATGCTCTCTTTAAAAATAAGATGTTTTAAGCTGTTATTAGACCTTGAATTTATTTTAAAATAAACAAACTGCAATATGAGCAAAACGGAACGTGTCTTATTTACGAGTTTCAAGTTCAACTCATTCGGGTATTTTGCGGCATTGACAAAATTGTGCTGTATTGACAAATGCTGTAAAGTTCAACAAACTACAGTCCTCAGCATTATGCGACATCAGGAGATTGTGGAGCAGAACGTGCAGGACCGGACTCAAAACTTGAACCTTAAATAACTCGGAAAGTAAATACTTTAGAAAAAAAAGTTATAGGAAAAATTTTCTCTACACATCATGAACTATCTCGTATTCACGTAGTGTCCGTTATTTTTGAGACACCCTGTATAAATAAAACCTCCAGTTTTTAGTTTTTACACCATAACTTAGTTATATTTAACTCATACTTTGCACCTAATTCATTTTAAAGTTAAGATTATTCTCTATAAAGTAAACCATGAATCACTTAAACACATTTATTAGCTTCAAAGACATAAACACGTCTTTTAAAACAAAATTAGGCGGTCCTAAATTTTTGGTGGCAGTGTCAGATGTTCTATTTATAAAAACCTAATCGTTTAACCTGGAAATACTGAACATCCCGTACAATTAAAAATACTTTTAAAATGTGCATCTTCAGGTGGCCCAATATTTTTGCTAAATAACTTTTCTTCATATCTATTAGAATATGAGAGTTATTGGACTTGTCGTATTGTTAAGCAAGCCAGCCTGTGTATGAATAAAAAAAAATGAAAAACGTCATTGTTCCTTCAATAATTTTAGAATTTTACTAAATATTCAGTAATAATCACAATACCATACCTTCAAATCTCTCATTTTCAATTAGGCCTTCAGAAACGTTAGTTGCATTGATTCAGATTTACAATTTGAAAATTCTTTTCGGAAAGTGCTTTAGTGCTCGTGATTTTAAATTACTTTTTCGAAGGGTTTAGTAATCACAAGCATTTTGTTACTAAGAGTGCTTAGAGCTTGAAAAATTAAAGCACTTTTTTGAGTGCTTAATGCTCAAAGCAGCTCCTGTTAGTGCTCTGCACAGCACTGTTCAATACTTACTTGTAACTTCACTCTGTACACCTGTTGGAAATGCACGGGCTTGGCAGTAGCGTAACTATGTAAGATAGCGCCCCTGCGAGATTATGTTTGCGCCCCTCAAATACAGGGTGACTGATTTTTCATTGTCTAGGTTATATCTGCTGAAATATTAAAGGTAGAATAGAATTTAATGAGAAACTTGTTTAGCATAACCTGATCTATAAAATAGCGCAAGAAAGTTTTTTCACGGCCAATTTATTTTCCAGAAAAATATCAAATTTTGTAAATGGAACGGAATACAGTTCGCGATGAATTTCTCTTTACAATGATATATCACAAGTGGCTTTTTGCTTTTAAATCACACAGTCTACTCATGCATTTTCAAATTCATTTTATGTCTCACTTGCATATTAGTTGTTGTTATAATTCATAACGCCCGCTCATGGCTTACTTTACAATCGGAGCCGGCGTTATGTTCAATAGTAATTTGGATCATTAGGTCAGAAACTATATATGTGCGTACGAGTATGTTGCAACACAACAAATAACGTGTATTTGCACGTAGTTTCTGGGCGCGTGATTCACGAATTCTTTTGTGCCGACTTAACTGCCGACAAGAATTTCTTAGCTAAACTTAACTTATTTTTTAGATAACATTAGAGCTATTAGGATATTTTGTGTTTTTATGTTAATAGCAGCTACAAAAAACATTTGAATTTAAATTGTCATTTATCCCTTGGACTTTTGTAAATTTAGTAAAAGTTGTTACCATCCGACAAACATAAAAATTTCTAGTTTCATAAATATATAAACAATGCCCTTGACAACGCCAACAATTATATGTTAAAACCTTAGAATATAAAGCTATAGGAAGGATCACAACTACCTGGAACAATGCGTTTCAAAAGCGACGGATATGACGTCATACTGGTCGCCATTAGCCACTATCGACGACTCCTCCCACGTGTAAAATTGCATAACATTGTTTATTGTTGCATTGTTTACATGTACGTTACTATTAGAAACTATTAATACGTAATGTACATAATTATCTTGTAGTTCTGTCTTCTGTCAAGCTCTAAGTAAATTTGGATTAATACAGAAAGAACCAGTTGAGAATGCGCAGAGTTGGCATTGCCATGACGAACAAAAACAACTGTATACTTAATAAACTAATTTATTTTTGAAAACTAATGTTGACCTAACACATTAGTTGCCATAAAAACTAAAATTCTACGTCCTAAGACTTTTCGTTTAAAAAAAATTGTTACTAAAAATGTTTATTTTTTCGTAAATTTTTAAAAAATACAAAATTTTTCATTTTTCAAAAATTTGTCATTTTGACCACTTTCCCGAAGAGATACAAAAAATGCTTCAACCAAAAGTTTCTTAGAATCCGATGTACTATAAAATTCCAAAAAGAAAAATTCAAAAAAGTCAACAGGGAAAAAGGCGACAGACCGACAGAGAGACAGACAGACAGACTTCACGAATTCAGAGACGAACTTTTTGTTCGTCGAAAATATATTAAAATAGTAAGTTGTGCTTCGTGTGGTTCTCAAACGCAGACGAATACAAAGAAAGGAACTACATTTCACAAGTAAGTAAGTACTTCAAAATACTATGTTTTAAAATTGAGCTTATGTAGTTTATGTGCACATTTCGAAACAGTGGCGTGTAACATGTTTTAAGCATATTAGTGAATTAAACTTTTTACATTTTTGTAGGTTTCCCAAAAACGAACATAGAAGGGAATTATGGGTAAAATTCGTAAAGAAAAGTAATTGGAAGCCAAAATCGTCCCATTTATGCTCTCTGCATTTCATTGCAGATTGTTTTGATCGCACCTCAAAGCTAAAGATTCGCCTAAACCCTACAGCTATTCCCACAATAATTGAAATTCAAAGACTGAAATATGTATGTATTGTAAAATATTAAAAGCACTAAAAGCATTTTTGAAGAATGTTATAATGCACTTCAATCTTAATGATTTAGGAGCATGTTTCCGAAAATACTAAATTATAATAAAGTCATTGATAACAAAATTGATTTATACCACCAGCTACTGTATTTTAGAGGAATTCGATATCTTTATGTCGTAGTAACTGCAACTACATTAAAAGCAAGCAACTGTAAACTTAATCAAGTAAATAAATGTATTAAACTATCTTCGTTTTTCTTTTAAATAATCTAAAATAAAGTGCTATCAACAAATTCTTTCGGCAAAATTAATTTTCCTTGCATTTTAAGAAAGTACAGAAAATAATTGTTAATAAAACAAAAGATTAATTTAAAATTCGTATTACTTCCAATACATTAGTACCAAAAGATAAGAATTTCGGAAGACCCCTTTCTGACGAACCGCCAATGGAAATATCTAATTACAAAAGCAGAAACACCTACTCCCCCATATTAAGACCCTATCCCGGTCGTATGTGGTAGGGATTAGACTCCTTCCTATAGTTTTATATTCTAAGGTTAAAACTAATTTTCTACTTATACATATTCTCGTGAAAAATAAAATTTTATATGCACCACGAGCGTTACTAGATGATAATACCCATCGGGTGACTTAGTTGGCTGTTGCCCTCGCTTCGCTGGGGCATCAAACAACTGCGGGCTGCAAATGGTAACTTTCTGCCCTTGAAACACAAAATACTATAAAACTTAATTCCGCAAGAATATACAAATTCAATTAAAAAAATTTTCCGGAAAATAAAAAATTCATTTGTGCTATTTTATAGATAAGGTTATGCTAAACAAGTCTCTTATTTCACTATTTCCTCTGCCTTTAATATTTCAGCAGATTTAACCTGGACAATGAAAAATCAGTCACCCTGTATACAATTATACGTAGGTAACTTTTGTTAAAATAAAATACAATAATTAATAATAGTTCATTAACGTAGAATAGTTCATAGAATGTTTTTTACCTCCAATGCTTGTTTTAAAATTTCTATTCCCAACAAACTAGTTTCACGAAAGCAGCCGGCGCCCTTCGGATGATTGCGCCCCCCCGCGTCGCAGGGTCTGCGGGGGCGGTAGTTACGCCACTGGGGCTTGGCAGAGACGGCTTAAGGACCGTGTCTTCACACGGGACACCAAACTTAAGTAAAAAATTGTTTTTTAAAAACAAGATTTTTAAATCTAGCTTTTTATTTAACAATAGTTAGTTTTCATTTTAAAATATTAATTATAATGGTAATAAAGAACAGCTACATAGATAACATGCCTAATTTTAATAGGTAGAGTGGGGTAATTTGGTGTTATATTTTGAGTAGAGACAACTCGGGTAAGTGTGGAAACGAGTTAACTCTAGCACTAGTTTTAAAATATATAGTATTTAAAACAAAATTATAAACGTAGTTGGTAATTATAATTTTATTATTTAAATTAGGTTTACTGGAAGTTTTTAAAAATAAAATAAGTTTAGGGTTCCTGCGCTTTTGAAATTTGTAAATTTCCCGAAAAACTTGTTTTATCTGCCTGTTCGTGGACACCTGCCTGTTCGTCAAGGTGAGCAGACGCATTTTAATTTCGCTCCGGAAATAGTAAAAGTAATACTCAAAAATGGCATTAAATTGTAATGTTTGTTAGCAAAAATATAGTAGATATGATGATATTATACCATGCAAAAAGTATAGTGAATCATTCCATATCAAATGCATTCGAATCAATATAGAAATCCTGGAAAACATGAAGAAAACAAATAAATTAAACGAATGGATTTGTGGTCAATGTGACGATATATCTCCAACCGCTTATCAAATACACAAAATTCTTTCGAAAATAAAGAGAATAACCAAGAGAAAATTGATGTCAATTCTAAATTAAGTGAAATAATAATTAAACAATTAGAATTGCTTCCTAAATTAAGTAACCAAATAAATGAAATACAAAACTTTGTGGATTTCTGCAGTGATCAATTGGACGAATTTACTAAAATGGTACAAACAGTAACACAAGAAAATAAAAAATGCCAGCAACTAGAAGACAAATATACAGTCTTAGAAAAAGAATTAAAACAAATAAAAATAACGCACGAAGAAGAAAAATAATATGGAAGAAATCATAACATAATTATTGATGGTATACCTGATGCGCGTAACGAAAACGTAATTATACTTATTCAAAAAATGGGTAAAGCAATCAATCTACAAATAAAAGGTGAAGACATTCAAGCTACACATCGTTTGCCTTCTACTGGAAGTAAAAAACCAATAATTGTACAATTTTCAAATAGAAATACACGTGATCAGTTCTTAGAACGTTGCAGAGCAAGAAAATTATCAACAAAGGATATAGATCTAGAAGTACAAAATCAGCCTATTTACGTAAACGAACACCTCACTGCATACTTTAAAAATCTTATGTTTTTAGCAAAGAAGAAGAGAAATGGCGAAGAAAAAGTCTATAAATATGTCTGGTTTCGAAATTCCAAATTAATGGTACGAAAGACAGATGGATCGCCAGCAATCAGGATTATCACAGAAGAAAATATTTAGATAGAAATGTATGTTTAAATGTTAAAATGGTAAAAATTTGTAAGTATATACAGGGTGCCCATTATGTATGGAATATAGTATAGATATCTCGGTAAATATCGACTTTATAAAAAAATTTGTTATATAAAAGTTGTTTAACATTTTATTTTCCATAATAAGATAGCATTCAATTGTTTTTATTTCAAAAAACAAATGAATAATGAATAACACTTTAATTTTTTTTAAATAGCAATGTACCTTTTCATTAGACTCATTTGATAGAGATTGTTTTTCTCTTTTCGATGACCTAAAATCTTAGTACTCTTATATCAGAAAATTTTTGAAAAAAATGTAAAAAATGTTTATTAAGTTAATTTCACCAATAACATGAATCTAGATATCCAAGATCATAAAGTATCTCGAATTATTACCCTAAAATAAACAGATGTGCATCTACATAATGTACAAAACAAAACAAATGAACAAAAAACAAAATAAAACAAATGAACAGAAAATTATGTATGTCTCTTATAAAGCTTGAAGACAAAACGAAATTAGCAATAAAATGGTTTTCATGGCAATAAGTGTTCAAAATGTTCACCA
Organism: Agrypnus murinus; assembly: GCA_929113105.1. Lineage (NCBI taxonomy): Eukaryota > Metazoa > Arthropoda > Insecta > Coleoptera > Elateridae > Agrypnus > Agrypnus murinus. The sequence continues at coordinate 46,290,954 of OV816023.1, forward strand.
TTAACTGCAAGGCAGTGGCCCAACCTATCACGAAAAGCTTGAAAAGAATTTCTGAGCGATCTGGGAGAAATTGCTGCAGCTTCATTTTGTATTCGTTGCTCTAATTCGGCCAGATTCTGGGGTCGGTTTGTATACACTTTTGATTTTAAATATCCCCAGAAGAAGAAATCGCAAGGTGTAAGATCCGGACATCGGAGAGGCCACTCCACAGACCCTCTTCTGCCTATCCAACGGGCCGGAAATACCACATTTAAATATCGGCGTACATCTAAATGATAGTGGGGCGGTGCTCCATCTTGTTGAAATCAAAAATCATCAAGATTTGCTTGGCAAGCTGGAATAATTTGCTGTTGCAATAATTGCAAATAACGGTCACCAGTTAGAGTACCACAAATAAAGAAAAGTCCAATTATGTGATCTGCACAAATTCCTACCCATACGTTTAATTTTTGTGGTGTTTGGCTATAATTTTGGCTATAAATCCCCATCATCCAATGGGGATTTTCAGCGGCCCAATATCGACAATTATGCCTATTTACATTTCCATTTAAACAAAACGTAGCCTCGTCAGAAAAAACAATATTATTAAGAAAATTTGGATTGTTGTTGATTCGCTCCATCATAAATTCACAAAATTCAACACGTCGATCGTAGTCATCTTCGGATAATTCTTGCAATAAAGTCGGTTTGTACGGATGTAATTTTTCTGAATGTAATATTTTCTGTATTGAACCTTTACTTACGGCATGGTTTAAACTTAACTGACGAGTTGAAATGTTTGGATTTTCTTCGATTTCTATTAAAACATCGAGCTTTTTATCTTCATTTGTCGCAGACCTCTGCGGACCAGTCTTCACCAGATCTTTAACATTGCCAGTTTCCCTAAACCGTTTCAAGGTTTTGCTAACTACTGACTGGGTGATTGGTTCTCGATGTGGATAACGTTCATTAAAAATTTCACATACTTCTAATTGTGTTCGTTTGCGATCCCCATCACCGACCATAATTAAAATTTCTATACGTTCAGTTTCTGTTAAATGAACCATTTTTATTTTTTCATGTATCAACAACTTAATTAAATAAACAAACTTCTGTCACAATAAAAGCCTACAATCAATTGTTAAGACAAATGAAAGAGATCTCGGATATCTAGATTCATGTTATTGGTGAAATAAACTTAATAAACATTTTTTACGTTTTTTTCAAAAATTTTCTGATATAAGGGTACTAAGATTCTCTATTACAAAAATCTCTATCAAATGAGCCTAATGAAAGGGTACATTGCTATTTAAAAAAATTAAAGTGTTATTCATTACTCATTTGTTTTCTGAAATAAAAACAATTGAATGCTATCTTATTATGGAAAATAAAATGTTAAACAACTTTTATATAACAAATTTTTTTATAAAGTCGATATTTACCGAGATATATAATATATTCCATACATAATGGGCACCCTGTATATTAAATTCTACTAAACTTGATAATACTAGTTCTAAACACCTCAAACATAAATTATAGTATGCTATGAATGCTGTATTTCGAATTAATCGTATTTATTTATTTATTGACAATGTGATTTGAATTTTCTGTCACTGTATTGATTTAGGTTAAAAATAATTGAATTTATGTTACTTATGAACTAAAAAATTCTTTCTCAGACAATTAAAACTTAGTTTTAGTTTATTGTGACATTTATCACTCAGAAGAAACCGTACAGTTTTCTTTTATTTTCTATTTTATGAAACAGTTTTTTAAATGTTCTTATATTGGGTAGTGTTCTATAAGTATAGTTAAGATAAACGAGGTTATGTGGTGAGTTTGTAACTAAATATTATAACACCGATATGTGGGTAACTGCACCTTAAATAGTACCCTATTTCTTCAGTAATCCAGGACGCACTTGGAAACCTTTGAAAAACAACTAAATCCCATTTCTTAATGCTTTAAGGTTCTGAGCATTTGTTACATTTTTCTTTTATTTTACCCAGTTCGATTTCACTTCAGTGTTGAACATAAAAAAAATTTACTTAAAAGCGTTTACTGTCTCCAGCCTTACTTCGTGGAACTCTATAATCATGAAATATAATGTAAATACAAAGATTAGTTAAAGTTTCACAAGTTTTATTAGTATCTTAACCTGATAATGTTTCGACATTAAATTTAATTTAATTCAATTTAATGTCGAACTTTAGCTAATGTGAAACTTTAACTAATCTTTGTATTTACATTATATTTCATTTTTTTACTTAATAGGTTTTTCCCCATTGTGTTATTATCAACCTTGGCACTCCTAATTTTGTGTAAACATTTTTATTGGCTATTCCTTATTTGATTATGTTTCAATTCGGGATTCTTCATTGGTAAATTTTACTTATCACTACTTTTTCAAAACCTTTGCAGAAAATAATTCCCTCTTTCTAAATGTTTAACAGCAAATTCGTGTATAGAAAAATCAGAAATGTATCTGCAATGTACATTTGTATACCGCTCTTGTAAACCACTTGCTAGTAAGAAGACTAAATACGTAACATACCGTTCTAGACGTTGAAGAATAGTATACAATGGTTTAAAATACTTACAATACGTTTATGATTTCTCTCAAATATTGATAGAATTTTATGCAACCGTTAGCAGCTCCTTCGGTTTCGGCATAGTTGTATTTGCTAGGTGTTAAAGTTGCAGAAGATTAGGCAATGAGGTTTTTGCGTTTTTTCCAAAAATTTTCTGATATAAGGGTACTAAGATTTTAGGTCATCGAAAAGAGAAAAAAAATCTCTATCAAATGAGCCTAATGAAAGGGTACATTGCTATTTAAAAAAATTAAAGTGTTATTCATTACTCTTTTGTTTTCTGAAATAAAAACAATTGAATGCTATCTTATTAAGGAAAATAAAATGTTAAACAACTTTTATATAACAAATTTTTTTATAAAGTCGATATTTACCGAGATATATACTATATTCCATACATAATGGGCACCCTGTATTTTTTTTCTTCAAAATGGCTCGATTAATCTATCAGTCAGAAATCAGGCTTAAAGAATGTAGTAAAATAAAATTCGATGATAAATGTACTACTGTTTTTAAAACTCAAGATGCTGCTATTTTGCATCTAAACATACGTCAATTCTTATTAGAAATTATTACAGAAATTTTAATTTTGTTCAATATTACATACAAAACCCATGTCACATTAAAAATCACAACTTGTGTTATACATAAAAACAATTTGGTTTATTTGATTATTATTAGTTATATTCCCCGTTATATCTTATATTTTAAATTTTTTTGTTATTCATGTTCAATTGTACTCATAATTATATTACCTAACTTAAAATGATTACGTTAAATTTGAATGATGATATTGATAAATATAAAAGTTTTAATGCCATAGAAATAGATAAGATTGCAGAATGCAAGAGTTTAGTTGCGGATAACGAAATCAATATTTTTCAAATGAATATACGGAGTATTTCTAAATTTGATGAATTGTTAATATTGTTAGATGTTTTAAATGCTAATTATTTTGATGCTATTATATTAATGGAAACTTTTTGTATAGAAAATCCTCATTTCTTTAATATTGCAGGCTTCGCAATGTATTACAACCATGGGAATATTAATAAAAATGATGGTGTAGTGGCCTACATTAATAATAACTTAAACGTAGAAGTGAGTATACTTAGTGTGCTAGGAACAAATAGTTTGAGAGTAAAATTTTCAAAAAACAATAAGAAATATGGTATAAATGCTTTGTACAGAAGTCATGATTTAAACATTGAAACTTTTATCGAAAATTTAAATTCGTATTTGAAAGACTATAAGGAAGAATATGAAATATTTTTAGGTGATGTAAATTTAGATATCTTAAAATCAGATAATCTAACATGGTTTTATATCTCTTATCAACAAATATACCAGGAAAACTGCAAATAGCAAATCATGTATAGATCATATCTCCATAAAAACTGAAAAATTACTTACTTGAGAAAACATTATAAGTGGGGTGCTGATAGCTAAAAGTTATTCAAAAGAGATTCGCAAAATGAAAATCTAGGAATATATTATAGGACTTATAGAAACATATTCAGGGCTCCCACTCTCATATATTGTAATTTTTTTAGGAATTTAGGATTTTTTAAGTCAAAAATTTAGGTATTTTTTAGGACGCTATGATACGATGAAGGTAAGACATATACGTTTCATTTAAGTCATATTTTACATGGTGATAAACAAAAGTCTGCAATACAACACAGCCATGTAGAACAAGTGTACAACACTTACAGTAGGTAAAATTATAGAAAAGTGACGACCAGATTGCCGTTTCCATTTTTTTTTTGGCTGCGATTGTATATACAATAAACAAAAATTAAATTCCATTTTATATAAAAATAACGAATAAATAAACAAAGTTGCAACTCTCTCATAATTGTTTATACAGTGTTAGTAAAATGTGGTTTTGGGTTTGAATTTTGAAGTGTGAGCAAAGAAAATACAGTAGGAACTCCATAATCCGAACACACTGTATCCCGAACATCCAGTAATCCAAGCAGCAACATTTACAAGCTATAATCCGAACAAACCTCTTTAATCCGAAATCCTCTTTAATTCGAACACATCTCTTTAATCCGAACAAGAAAATTCTATGTATATACGAAAATTGAATATGTAGAGTTCTTGGAAGGTGAATATTAATTATAAATGAGATTATAGCAGATTGCTGATGCAGTTTTTGGCTGATACTGTTACGACCCGACAGGTGTAAACAAATTCTACGAAGATCAGCAAACGCTTTTGTTATTAATATAAAGAGTAATAGAAACCCTGAAGGCTACAGATTTAAAAAATAAGCTATAAATATAGTAATCATAGCATCACAAAGGCGCTCTAAATGTTTTGACGTTGCAGTTTTGCGGCAATTGTTTGTATAATGACATCATCTACCTTAAAAGTTTTTTCTTACAATTTTGTTAATAGACAATTTGTATTCGTGGCGTTCGAAATTCAATAAAAAAATGTCAAAACGTAAACACATTATTAAAACTATCAGAGAAATTCAGCAATTAAATATTGGGTTGGTGTTTAACGATTGGTTTAAAATATGGTGTTGGTAAATAGACAACCAGTGATATAAAGAAAAACATAACAAATATCCTAGAATATGTCTCATCTACCGACAAAGGTACAGAAAATAAAGAAATACTGAAATGAAGACCATAAAATGAAAGCACAATGCTATAAAAGGAGAAAGAGAAAACTTAAAGCAAGAAAATTACTGATTTTCTTAATTAGAAATAAAAGTTTTGTAACAAAATTAGTAAATTACATAATTTAAGTTCTTTATAATAAAGTACCATGGCATAAAACAATATTTATATTCGTACATCCAGTAATCCGAATTCCTCGTTAATACGAATTACCCTTGCATTTATAAGTTCAGATTAAAGATTTCTACTGTATAGCAAATACGAATAGCAAACGTTCTGAGAAAGAGAGCTATTTGCATACTTGCAAATCTTTACAATATAGTAACACTTTTTTGTAAGGTTGGTGCTAGGTAAAAAAATCTTAGAAATACGAGACATTTGTCATTTTGACATAACTGAAAGTTTAATATTATAGGTGTATTCTTTTTACCACAGATCATCTTAGTACTAAGATGTACTAAGCTAAAACAAAGTGAGATTAACTAAGGCCATTGAAAAGTAAATAGAACACAGAAACATGTTTATGTAAACAAGCAGAAACGCACAACATAACCACAAATTTGTAATCGTTTGTGTTTGTGTAGCACCAACATTATAAAAAAATTATCAACACATACTCTCATCAGAAATAGTTATTAACATTATAAGTCCTGGAAATGGCTTTTTACAGTCGAGTAAGGTGTTACGGACAAGGCAACGAAGGAACCAAGTCCGGAACATTGAAACGAGACTGTAAAAACATTTCCAGGATGTTTAGCATAATGTGTTTTATTTTATTCGGTAATTATTGGATTAGTTAAAAAAAATTATATAAAATAAATTTCCAAATTTAAAATATGGACATCTATGAACAACAAGCATCTGTCAACTATTAGTCGAATTCAAAACATAGACATCTATGAAGAACGAGTGTCCATGTTAACTGAATACTAAATATTTGTTCAGTTGATTTAAGTCTATCAGTTTATTTTATTTAAATCCGGAAAAATTCTTTACAGTCATACTAGACCGTAAAACTGCATTTTCCGGACTGTAATCGCGAACATAAACACGGATAATACGATACAGTATAAAATAAAAGTTATTAGTGTGTGGCAGGGATATTTATAAGATCACAATAAAAAAATTAATTTTTAGGTATTTTCGAAAATTTCTTAAATTTTTAGGTTTATTTTAGGATTTTTTTAGTTAGTCATTATTTTAGGTATTAGGAATTTTAGGACAAGTGGGAGCCCTGCATATTACAGGAAAGTATAAGAGGTACCAAATTCAATTATTATAAAAATAAGCTATCCGAGTCTCCAAATGATTCAAAACACTTATGGAACGTGATCCGAGAATGTACAAACAATAAGGTCCCAAAAGAACAAATAAAAGTTATAAAAACTCTAAGCGGTGACATGATTGAAGATAAGAATAATATAGCAAATATCCTTAATTTGCATTTTGGGAATATTGGACAATCCATGGCAGATGTTCTCATTGATAAAAACTTAAAAAACGGGTATCAGTTTACACAAAACAGCAATCCAAATCCACACACATTATTCCTCAATCCTGTCACTGAAGATGAATTGCTAACCCATTTAAGATCTTTAGAATTAGGAAGGTCAGCGGAATGGGATGGTATTACTGCTGAGGATCTGATCCAAATTAAAGAATTTATCATCAAACCCCTATTGTATATTTGTAACCTAATCTTGGAGACTAATACTTTTCCTGAAGTCTTGAAAACTGCTATTATAATCCCAGTTTTTAAGACCGGGAATGAGAGTGATGTAGCTAACTACCGCCCCATAGCGCTGTTGCCTACTGTATCAACGATAGTAGAAAAAGTAATAAAGGTTCGTCTAGTAAAATTTCTAGAAAAGTATGAATTATTGTAACAAAGTCAGTTTGGTTTTCGTGAACATAAATCTACTGAAAATGCAATTGAACTTCTTACAACTAATATCTATGAAAATGTTGACCGTGGTATAAATGCGGCCGCTGTATTCTTAGATTTATCAAAAGCATTTGATATAGTTAGTCATGAGTAGTGTTGTAAATGAAAGAACGTTCTGAAAATGCTGGTGAGAACGTTCGCGCATGATAAAGCCGTATCAAAAGAACGTTCTATTGGAGAGCATAATCAAGCACGTTCGCGAACGTTCTCATAATAATTCTCGAGAACTTTCAGAATAATACAGCACAAACGAGCATAAACAAGAACATTAAAAATCGAGAATAAAACTGAAACTAACAGAACCTAAACCGCTTGACCACGCAAAATGTACAATGGTGTTACTCGCAGCAGCGAGGAGCATAATCAAGCACGTTCGAGAACGCTTTCATAATAATTCTTGAGAACATTCAGCACAAACGAGCATAAACAAAAACATTAGAAATCGAAGATAAATCCGAAACTAAATGATCTTAAACCGCATGCCCGCGCAAAATGTACACGTGTTACTCGCAGGTGCTGTCGGCGTCGGGTGTTTAAAAGACTGACAGTTTTATAAGAATAGTTTGCACAATTTATGCCTTTGAAAGCATCATCGACAAGAAATTTGGGTTACCGCCCGGAAGCACCTGTTTTGTCTTTCGTTATATATGAACTTTTTATTTAAATAATAACGAACTATCTTGTTATTTATCAATGTATGCCCACTAAAAGAATTATGGAGTGGTTACAGTATTGGGCAAAATTCAATCTGACTAATGATTGAAAACTAATGACTAAAAATTTAATCATAACTAATGATTAATTAGTTTCAATCATACCCTGATGACTAATGATTGATTAGTTTTAGTGCTAATTATTTAATGAAAACTAAAAGTTTTTGATTGAAATTGAGGCTGCAGTCAACATTCAGACTACTACCCTACAGCTATTTACGTTCTACACTTGGCTGCCCACTAATTAAGCCCAATTTATACGTAAACAAAATTATACAAGAAGTCAACCCCTAAATATTAAACTACCCTTCATAAAATTATGCCACAAAATAAAAAATGATAAAATTCAGAAAAACCTTGTCATAATTTTAGACTTAGTTAAGGACTATTTATTGTCGAATAAGCCACTTTTGGAATCATCCCCTTAATTGGTAAATTATTTCGTGCATATAAATCCAAGAAAATAAATAATAAACAGCTGGTAGAACGTTCCATTAATTCAAGACTATTGATTGTCAAATAACTCATTTTTAAAATCATCCCTTATATTGGTAACTTAGCCTCAAAATAAAGTGAATTAAAATTGAAAAACCATGCTATAATTTTGGGTTAATTAAAGACCATTCATTGGTATATAACCCATTTTCCAAATCATCCCCTAACCTGGTAAATCTTCGCTACCCTTATGAATAATGTCACGAAATTGAATACGTAAGAGTCTGAAGAAACTGTGCTGTAATCTTGAACTAATGAAAGAGTATTCATTTTTTCAAACGCCATTTCTGAAATCATCCTCTAAACTGTCATTTCCCATAAATAGTATCATGAAGTTAAGTAAAAGCCTTAATAACCGAGCCATCATCACTATGGACTAATTAAAGGCTGATATATAATCACTTTTGGAAATCAACCCCAAAATAGATAACTACCCCATATGAATAATGACAACAAAATTAATACTCTAAGTTCAGAAACACTTCATGGTCTAATTTTATGGTAATTACAGATCGTTCACTGACACACAATCTATTTTCGAGATCAACCTCTAAATAGAAAACTACCCCGAATAAATAAGGAAAGGTTAAATAGGATAACATTAAGGAAAACCCCATGTTATAATTTTGAACTAATCAAAGACTATACATTGGCACATAACCCATTTTCCAAATCAACTCCTAATATAAAACTACCTCACATGAATACGCTGCCCATCCCATACTAGTTGGCCTAGTTTTAATTTTGCTAAAGCACTGCGTTTACCAAAGGAAAAATGCTGAACGAACTTTAACAAAAATAAAAGTGGTTCAACATAAACAAGTAGGTATTCATGTGGGCTAGTTTCTCTATTAAGGGTTGATTTGGAAAATGGGTTATCTGCCAGTGAATAGTTTTTTATTTTATAGTTATGACTTGATTATTCAGGTTTTCTTTAACTGCGTGATATTATTTATGGGGGGGGGGGTGACAGTTTAGGGGATGATTTAAAAAATGGCGTATTAAAAAAATGAATACTCTCTCATTTGTTCCAGAATACAGCACAGTTTTCTCAGACTCTTATTATGTATTCAATTTTGCGGGATTTACAGCTTAGGGGATGATTTCAAAAATGGGTTATATACCAATGATTGGTCTTTAATTAGTTCAAAATTATGGCACGGTTTTTCATTTTTAATTCGCGCCATTTTACATGGGGTAATTTACCAATACAGGGGATGATTTCAAAAATGAGTTATCTGCCAGTAAATAGTCTTTAATTATTCCATAGTTATGGCTCGGTTATTCAGGTTTTTACTTAACTTCGTGATACTATTTATGGAGTGTAACAGTTTAGGGGATGATTTCAAAAAATTTCTGAAAAAACTAATACTTTTTCATTATTGTTTATTGTTTCCAGCCTTACTTTGTGGAACTCCATAATCATGAAATAAATAAAGATTAGTAAAAGTTTCACAGTTTTATTAAAATACAACCTGACAATATTGTTTCGACAGCTATGCTGTCATTATCAAAGGTAATATAATTATAAACAAACACGTCGCTAAGGTAGATACAAAAATAGGTAACTAGATAAAATAATAATAATAATCAGAATTAAATATCTAATACTTCCAATAACGGAGAATTACTGAGCTCAAGTTGTTCATTCATTAAAGGTACCCTGAGTTTGTGTTTGTATATCTCAAAGGCTTCTAAAATGTCTAATTTGCGTTTGTTATTACAAAAATGTAGGAATTTAATATTATTTTGAGGAGTCGTTGTGTGATTTTGTTCTAAAAGGTGTTTGGCGTAATTAGATTTTTCAGTATGTTTATTTTTGTAATGACGTACATGTTCTTTATATCTTATGTCAAAATTTCGAAGTGTTTGTCCAATATATACCGAACTACAAAAAGAACAATTTAAACGGTAAATGCCCGATTTCATATCATGTGTTCTGTCTTTAGCATTAAATAAAAATGAAAAAGTGTTAGTGTTGGTTTTAAATTTTATTTTATAATTGTTGGTTTTTCTTAGTATATGTGCAATTTTTTCTGATATTTTGCCAAAATATGATATAGATATGTAATTTGTGTCTTCTGTTTGATTGTCAATGGGATATATTCTTTTGATAGCTAACCTATAATCTTTTTGTTTAATTAAAGTGTCAATCATGTTCGGATTGTAATGATTTGCATGTGCTAGTTGTTTAATGGTTGATATCTCTTTGCTAAAATCTGATTTTGTTAGTAGAATAGTTAAAGCTCTGTGCACTAATGATCTGTAGACTGCTATTTTATGTGTATTATGGTGACAAGATTCATTTGGTATTGTTATGTCTGTTTGTGTTGGTTTTCTGTATATGGAAAATTCAAATAGATTGTCTGCGTTAATCTTGATATTTAAGTCTAGAAAGTTTATAGTTTATAAGTCAAAATTATTTCACTTTTAATAACATAATTTATTTACAAAAGGATGGTTTACCTATGGGTAATTCTCTAAGTCCTCTATTAGCTAACATATTTATAGACAAGTTCGAAGATCGAATATTTGAATTAAACCTCTCTAAACACATTATCTTCTGGTTTCGTTATGTTGATGACATTTTAGCTTGTTTTGACAGTTCTTTTGAGGTTATCAATGAATTTTTAATTCTTATTAACAGTATCCACCCTAACATAAAATTTACACTAGAAACAGAACAAAACAGGGCTATAAACTTTCTAGACTTAAATATCAAGATGAACGCAGACAATCTATTTGAATTTTCCATATACACCACCATAAACCAACACAAACAGACATAACAATACCAAATGAATCTTGTCATCATAATACACATAAAATAGCAGCCTACAGATCATTAGTACACAGAGCTTTAACTATTCCACTAACAAAATCAGATTTTAGCAAAGAGATATCAACCATTAAACAACTAGCACATGCAAATCATTACAATCCGAACATGATTGACACTTTAATTAAACAAAAAGGTTATAGGTTAACTATCAAAAGAATATATCCCATTGACAATCAAACAGAAGACACAAATTACATATCTATACCATATTTTGGCAAAATATCAGAAAAAATTGCACATATACTAAGAAAAACCAACAATTATAAAATAACATTTAAAACCAACACTAACACTTTTTCATTTTTATTTAATGCTAAAGACAGAACACATGATATCATGAAATCGGGCATTTACCGATTAAATTGTTCTTTTTGTAGTTCGGTATATATTGGACAAACACTTCGAAATTTTGAGGTAAGATATAAAGAACACATACGTCATTACAAAAATAAACATCCTGAAAAATCTAATTATGCCAAACACTTTTTAGAACAAAATCACACAATGACTCCTCAAAATAATATTAAATTCCTACATTTTTGTAATAACAAACGCAAATTAGACATTTTAGAAGCCTTTGAGATATACAAACACAAACTCAGGGTACCTTTAATGAATGAACAACTTGAGCTCAGTAATTCTCCGTTACTGGAAGTATTAGATATTTAATTCTGATTATTATTATTTTATCTAGTTACCTATTTTTGTATCTACCTTAGCGACGTGTTTGTTTATAATTATATTACCTTTGATAATGACAGCATAGCTGTCGAAACAATATTGTCAGGTAGTATTTTAATAAGACTGTGAAACTTTTACTAATCTTTATTTATTTCACTTTTTCATTAGTTCCAGATTACAGTCAGTTTCTTCAGACTCTTCTATATTGAATTTTGTGACATTATTCATAAGGATAGTCGTGATTTACCAGGTTAGGGGGTGATTTAAAAAATGGGTTATGTACCCATTATTGGTCTTTAATTGGTCCAAAATTATGGCAGTTTTTTATCTTTAATTCGATATTATTCACGGGCGTAGTTACCAATTTAGGGGATGATCCCAAAAATGAATTATCTCCCAATCAGTAGTTGAATTAATGCAACGCTATGGCGCGGTTCTATTAGCTTTTTATTTTTGTGGATTTATTTACAAGGGGTGATTTACCAATTAAGGGGTTGATTTTGAAAATGGATTATATGCTGCTGGATCATCTTTTATTACTCCAAAATTATGACCTAGTTTAAATGGAATTATTATTTATATGCTGGGGGTGCCAGCTTGAGCTCAAGCCAGCACCCCCACTTTAAAATTTTCATTTCTAACCAATAGTGGTTGGTTCAAAATTTTTTTTAATTGGTCCATAATTAGTTCAAAATCATGGCACTAAAATTTCTGAAAACCGACAAAGTAGTGGGGGTGCGATCTTCTGTCCTAATAATAATTTTGGCACAGTTAATTTTTAATTTGAGTAATTTATGATTGAAACTAATGATTAAATGATTGATGATTATTTTATTTAGTCATGATTAAGACTAATTTTTCAATCATGATTATTTTAGTCATGACTAATTAATCATGATTAAATTTTTAGTTGACTAATCAATCGATTGAAAAAATTAGTTGATTACGCCCAACACTGAGTGGTTAGAAACTATTTTTATTTAAATTTGTTAAATTTAAGTTTTTAATACGTATTACTGGTGCATGCAGTGGCTGGGTACTGGACACCGGCCGTAGACACTACGCCGACTGGCGGTTTTGGACACTTTGCCGACCGTACACACTACGACGTGCACACCGACGGAAAGCGATGGACACATTGCGCGGTCAGCGCATTATCCACGGTTGGCAAAGTGTCCAGTAGCAAAATTTATTTTAAGGGTCGGCGTAGTGTCCGCGGTCGGCGTTGTATTCGGTATCCGTAAAGGTGCATACCTGAGCTTCTAATCTAAATATAATGGGACATATTCACATGCCATGATTAAAGGTGTCTCTAACTAAAAATCTAATTAAAATCAACAAGAAAAATCTTTATCTCATTTTAATAGGCGGGAAAAGATTAGAATTGGTCACCATGGCAATTAAACACGTTATTAACTTAATAGTGGAATTTAAATATGGCCCAACGAGTTTAATATTTCCAATTCTCTGTTATTGCATTTTTTAACACATTACCTTCCAACAGTCAAATTAACTGCAATTACTAGCATTATAAATGCTAAGCCGCACTTAGGGCCTACGTAATAATAATAATCGCCCCTTCCCTCCCGCACAAGCTTATAGCTTCGGGGGCCTGGTTGTAGCAATTATTATTATTATTATAATTATATATTATAAATGAAAAGAGAAAAATTGGAGAACATGCGAGCATTTTGAAAAATTTCAAAAACTTATCTTTATTTTGGGTATATCTTTGCAAGTTAAAGGTATATTCTCCAGTCCTGCTCACTTTTGAGGATTTATTCTCGTTTGTGATCCGGGAATATTCTCCAAAAATAAATGATCGAGCATTTTCCAACACTAGTCATGAGATTTTGCTAGATAAACTTGAACACTTAGGAATTAGAGGAGCAGGATTAAATCTATTTAAGACATATTTAAATAAAAGAATGCAACAGGTCAAAATAAATAATATAATCAGTGAAAGAATCTTATGTAAGTACGGTGTAAAATGGGATATTCATATACATGAAGTAATTAAAAAAATTAGAAAATTATTTTATCTTCTAAAGCAACTCAAGCGTTTTGTAAATAGTATAGTTCAATTGAAAACAGTGTATTTTGCTTTGATACAATCTCTGTTACAGTATGGTTTGCTTGCATGGGGTGGAGCTTACCAGTCCACTCCAAGGCCTCTGGAGATTGTACAAAATAGTGTCGAGAATAATATTGTCGAAGGACAAATTGTTTTCAACCACATTACTGTATGCAGAAACTAAAGTATGCACGATCAGGCAGCTATATATAAGGTCTATTATGCAACTATCATCAAAACTCAAAGACGACAATAAGTCATGGTTATGAGGCTAGAAATTTAACTAACAGATCAGTAACAGTGATAAGAGCACATAAGACTATTGGCACTAGGTATATGAACTATCTCATATGAACGAATTCATAATATAATACCCCGAGATTTGTGGGATGTAAAAAATGTAAGAACTTTTAAAAACAAAGTAACTCAATATCTGCTTAAAGTAGATATGAGTATTCTATTGAATTACTTCAATTGAAAAAATTCTATAAACTAAAAAAAAACCTTTTTTAGTATGTGTAAATGGCATTCCTATGGTTTGAATACATTGTGAAAACAGGCTGGTTTCTCCTTTCTCCATTAATTTTTGTTTTTGAGAAGTGAATCCAACACACAAGCGCTGCTTAGGTTGGTTTCACTATCTCTTATGGGAGATTCAGCAATAGAATAAAACTGTATAAGCTATGTTTGCTCAAAGGTTACATATTCAATGTTTGGGTATACGTAACCCCACAAGCAAAAAGATACGTTATGGATGCAGATTAGGGTGGTCCAACAAAAAAGCAAAGTCGGAAATCTTATGCTCTCACCCCCTACGATTATTGTATATCGAAAAAAAAAGTACCCCTATTTTTTTATTTTGAAATCGGACGATGTTTAGGGGTGCCTCAAAGCCCTTAAAGTTTCCCGTGTATTTTATATGGGAAAAAACACGTTTTCGTAGATTTGGTATAGAATCTTAGAAAATCAATACTTTTCAACCGGACTACTCTGTTTCTCTTCAGAAATGTCCAGAGCATGACATCCAATAATTTATTTGTTAAATCTTTTATATCAACTATTTTTTACAGACCCGCAAAAAACCTCATAAATGTAAGAAACACGGAAAAATCGTTAAAAAATATTTATTAGTATTTTTTAATATAAAATATTTTGATAAATAAATTATTGGATCTCATTCTCTTAACATTTCTAAAGAGAAACAGAGTAGTCCGGTTGAAAAATATTGATTTTTAGAATTCTATACCAAATTTATGAAAAATTTAACCAACAGAACGTGATAGGATTTTCTGATAGTCTTAATCAAACGACAGGCGTCCCACAGGGCAGTATATTAGCTCCTGTTTTATTTACACTTTTCGTCAATGACCTTACGAAGCTTACTGATGACTACTCTTTTGTGTTGTATGCTGATGACATTTCTGTCGTTATCGCTGCTCCCACTATAGACCAGTTGAGTCTCAAAGCGAATTCATGTGTAAAACATGTAATGAAATGGTCTCAAAGAAACGGATTAATTCTTAACTTTAAAAAAAAAACGAATTGCTACAGTTTTTGCCTTCCGGGATTGTTCAGGGCTGTATTCCCCTAATCCGTATTAATCAAAGTACAATACCAAGCAGTACTTGTATTAAATTTTTAGGCGTTCATCTAGACAACCATCTAAAGTGGGATATTCATATAGATAAGATAAGTAAGAGACTTGCATCGCTATGTTTTGCATTACGGCAGTTAAAAAATATTGCTGATGTACAAGTTCTAAGAATATACTATTATAGTTCCATACATCCATTGCTTTCTTATGGTATTCTTTGTTGGGGCCACTCCACTGGGGTTAATAAAGTCTTTTTCATGCAGAAAAGAATTATCAGAACCATGTTTAATCTTAACCTGACAACATCTTGTAAGATATATTTTAACCAATATGGTATTCTAACAATTTATTGCTTATACATTCTTGAAGCAGCTTCTCATATTAGGAAAAACCTTGCTAAATTCACACAACGTGAAGAAATAAGCAAGTATACCAGACAACAAAATAATATTGTTGTACCCCGTTGTCGGTTAGCACAAACGGAGAATGGACCTTATATCACTTCCATTAAGATATATAACCATCTACCAGACACAATCAAATTGAGTCAGTCATATATAAAATTTAGGAAAAATCTAAAGCATTTGCTAACAGAATATAGCTTTTACAGTCTTAACGAGTATTTTGATTGTACCTGGAATACTTAATTCAGAGACTCAGTATAGCGGTACACTAATCGTAGTCGGTTTTGTCTTTTAAATCTCTTGTTTGTCAATTGCTAATGATGTATGTATGTTGTAAGTATATTATGTGATTTATAATATTTTGTATGTATACTTCAAATTGACAATTTCTAATACCTGTACAAGGTCTTACAGAAGTTAATAAATTATTATTATTATAAGTGTTTTTTTCCCGTATAAAATACATGGGAAACTTTAAGGGCTTTGAGGCACCCCTAAACATCGTCCGATTTCAAAATAAAAAAATAGGGGTACTTTTTTTTCTGATAAAAAGGACAAAGATTTATCCTATTTTCAAGGACTTGAAAAGAAATATTAAAAACAGCCAACTATATCAAACCTTTTTGCATCGTGTTCTAAACAAGAAGATGATGGACTACGAGCTTCATATAATATTTCATTATTAATCGCAAAAGCGGGAAAACCACACACAATTGGTGAGGAATTAATTATGCCGGCAGTCAAAGAGGTAATCGAAACTGTTCTTCATCATAAGACGCCATCAGATATCATCAAAAAAATTCATTTGAGTAATAATATGGTGCAAAGAAGAATCGATGAAATGGCTAAAGACGTTGAACTATCATTATGTGACTACTTAAGGACTTCCAAATTTTCCATTCAACTCGATGAATCAACTTTACCAAATAACGAAGCACTACTCTTGGCTTACGTCCGATTCATAAAAGAAGAAAAAATTTGTCAAGAGTTATTAATTGCAAAAATTTGGAAACCGATACAAAGGGAGAATCCATATTTAATACCATGCACGTTTTTTTTAAGAGAAAGAAATTCCTATTCGAAATATTTTGTCAGTTGCTACAGATGGTGCTCCAGCAATGACAGGGCGTCATAAGGGTTTCATTGCGCATTTAAAACAAGCAGTACCAAATGTACTTGCTGTACATTGTGTTATTCATCGTCAGCACTTGGTTGCAAAAAATCTTAGTGAACGCCTGCATACGTCGCTCCATTATATTATTAGAGCAGTCAACACGATAAGAAACAATTCATTAAATGACAGATTATTTGGGCAACTTTGTAGTGAAAATGATGAAGACTATAATCGCTTGCTGATGCACACAGAAGTACGATGGCTCTCGAAAGGTGTTTGTCTGAATCGCTTTTTCAATCTATTTGACTCAGTACGGGACTTCCTTGAAAACAGAGACGATGAACTGCATGGAAACTTGATTGCGTCCAAAAATGACATCGCTTATTTGACAGACTCTTTTAAAATATTTAATGACGTTAATTTACAATTGCAAGGTGACGAGTTGAATTTAATAAAAACAAAAAACGTCATAGCTGCTTTTGTGGGAAAACTTCCTTCTATTCAAACAAAATCTAGGAAGAGGTGAATACAGCCACTTTCTCACAACTCGTAGAACTCACAACTAATGAAGACTTAAAAGTAAAATTCAGAAATGGATACCACGAGTTCTGGCTCCAAAAATCAATATCAGCTCTCCACCCTGGATTGTGGGAAATAGTACAGAAATTGCATTTCCTTCATCATATTTGGCCGAGCGTGGGTTTAGTGCAGTAGCTAATTTACTGTCTAAGAAAAGGAATAGACTGCAGATCACTGAGCGTGGTGATTTGCGACTGATGTTAACTAAATTGAAACCCGACATTAACAAATTGTTAAAACTTCACCAGGCTCAACCGTCTCATTGATATTTATGTTTTCTTATTGAATTTTGTTTTTTTATTATATTTTTTTACTAATTTTGATTAATCGTCTTGTCTCTGCCTTTGTGCAGTGCAAGGTGCTCCAGCTTTGTATATTGTCTTGCATTTGTTGGTTAAGTTATAATTTTGTCCATAAAAGGTTGGGAACCTATGATTTAGATAATTTATCTGGAACGCTGCACGCTTTGCTACTCCCGAAAATGGCAAGTCAATGTACCTTATTTTGGCATGTGAGGGCATTTATAGAAGTTACCGCAGAAGTACGACTATGTAAATCAAAAAAATTAATACTTCTTTCTGGCCATCTGTTTAGGTTTTAACTTATTTCTTCCTAGAGTAGAGCTGATAGCTTGCAAAAGCAAGAAACATCAAAAAATGATATGGTGCGACAAACACTCAGTTCACATAAATATTACTTGCAAGCATCATAAGTGCAAATTTCAAGAAACGAGCTTAAATTTTAATATTGCAAAAAGGGGAGTTGGTTTATCAGATAAAATAACATACTTGCAGTGTAATTTGTAATGGAACATCAGTTCGGCTCAGCATGGGTCATCGACAAAAATAAATCCATTCCAAGACCGAAAATAAAGTGCAAGTGCTGTAAGGAGTGCTAATGTTGAATGTGCATAGACTGCTTCAATAATGTGCATATCAAAATAATCACTTACTTTTCTTACATTTATATTTACATTTATTTTATGTTAATAACCTACCTAATTAACGACCTGTTAACAACCCGCCCATGGGATGTGCGTTCTACTCAAGCTGAAAACATCAAAGTGAAATCGAGTTTTTGTATGGTAGCAAGGCACCGATGGGTTGCAACGCTATTAGCATATTCATGGTGGCAACCCATCGGCAACTTGCATTGCCACAAACAAGACAATTTTCTGATGATTTGTTCCTATATTAAACGTGCGAATACGAGGAACGCAAAGGAAAATAAGTATCATTAACATACACTCCCCTACAGAAGATGCAGAGAAAGAAGAAAAGAACAAATTTTACGAAGAATTAGATGAGCTATATGAATCCTTGCCGAAATATGACATTAAAATCGTCATAGGAGACTATAATGCCAAGGTAGGCCAAGAGCACAGAAACAGACCAGTAGTAGGGAAGCACAGCAAACACCAAAGAACTAATAAAAACGGACAGAGATTAGTAAATTTTGCTATGAACAAAAAATTGAAAATTAAAGCGACATGTTTAATGAATAAAGAGATACACAAAGGAACGTGGGTAAGTCCAGATAGAAAGACAGTTAATCAAATAGACCATGTCCTGATAGAAGAAAGACATAGTAACATTATTGATGATATCAAAAGTAAAAGGGGTGCAGAGATTGATTCAGACCACTATTTGGTATGTGCAAAAATTAATCAAGAAATTACAAAGGAAAAACAGCATAGAAAACAAGAGAGAAAATGGAACATAGATGCCCTGCAAAATGAAAAAGATAGAAATAAGTATAAGCAAGAAATAGAAACAGCAGTAATGGCAATAACTAAAACATCAGAAGAAATAAATGAAAAGTGGATTGAAATCAAAGAAATAGTCCAAAACACAGCGAGGAAAACTTTACCACAAAAGAAAAGAACTAAAAATACGTGGTACGATGAAGAGTGTAAAGAAATGACAGCGAAAGTGAGTACAGCAAAGATGGAAATGCTTAGTGGGAAAACAGCAAACGGCGAGGAAAAATTCAAAGAGTTAAGGAAAGAAGCGAAAAAGTTATATAGAAATAAGAAACGGAAAAACCAAGAGGATATATTAAAAGAAGTAGAAGAAAGCCATAGAAGAAATGATATCAAAACGTTCTATAGGAAAATCGGAATTACAAGGAAAGGTCATCAACCAAGGCTAGAAATATGTAAGAACAAAAATGGAGATATAATAGGTGGAAGGGAAGACGTAATAAGAAGATGGGTAGAATACTATCAAGAAACAATGGGAGGGGAGGAAGAACGGCAAAATAGCAATAACATAACAGAAGAGGAAGCAACACAACAAGAAGAAGAGGATCTACCAACAATAGAAGAATGTATGGAGGTAATAAACAATATGAAAAATAACAAAAGTCCAGGGAAAGATAATATACAAAGCGAATTAATAAAATACGGAGGCCAACAATTAATAGAAAAAATTTACAAATTGATAAGCGAGATTTGGGTAAACAAAGAAATGCCAGCAGATTGGAAAGAAGCAGTAATTAACCCAATACATAAAAAAGGAGATCCTCTGATATGTAATAATTACAGACCAATTGCTCTACTTAATATTGCTTATAAAATCTTTACAACATTAATAAACAGAAGACTTCGAAAGGTTGTCGAAACAAAGATAGGTGAATATCAAGGTGGGTTCAGGGAAGGAAGATCTGTAACGGACCAAATATTTACACTGAGACAAATACATGAGAAAACAAGAAAGAAAGCTATAGTACTACATATTCTTTTCATAGATTTCAAGCAAGCTTATGACAACATTAATAGGTTAAAACTAATGCAAGCAATGGAAAAATTAAAAATCCCAAAAAACCTAGTAGAGTTAGTGGAAAGTACCTTGAAAGAAACTTGGAATCAAGTGAAAATTTGCGGGAACATGTCGCAAAAATTTGAAACAAAAAGAGGACTACGACAAGGGGACCCTTTATCATCCACCCTTTTTAACATAGTACTAGAAAACATAATACAGAACTGTAAAATAGATGGCAACAAAAATATACTACAGGGCCCATACCAAATAATGGCCTATGCAGACGATCTGACAATTATCACAAGGACCCAGCAGGAACTAAAAGAAAAATTCAAGAAAATAGAAAACGAAGCAAGAAAACACGGCCTGGAAATAAACGAAACAAAGACAAAATACCTAATAACCTCCACAAAAAAGATAGAGAATATGACAAAGCTCAAAATAAAAAGTGATAAAAATAACAGAACATATACTTTCGAGCAAGTAACAGAATTTATATACCTAGGTACTGAATTTTCAAACGACCCGGAGAAAGAAATCGACCGAAGAATAACCTTGGGCATGAGATGCGCAGCATCCTTAAACAAAGTGTTAACAAGTAAAAGTATATCGCGATCAAGTAAATTAAGAGTGTATAAATCTATAATAAGAGCTTCAGTGATTTACGGGAGTGAAGTGTGGACTCTAAATCAAGGTTACGCAGAAAAACTTCTGGCATGGGAAAGGAAGATCTTGAGGAGAATTTTTGGAGGAATCAAAGAAGAAGGAGAATGGAGAAGAAGAACAAATGAAGAAGTATACCAGCTTTTCAAAGACAACACAATAGTAAGCACCATAAAACAGGGAAGACTGAGATGGTTAGGACATGTGCAGAGAATGGAGGAAAGAAGAACCCCAAAAAAGATATTTAGAACGATGCCAGAAGGAAAAAACCGAAGAGGACGTCCACTAAAGGAATGGTACCAAAATATAAAAGAAGACCTGAGAGTTATAAGAGAAGAACAGTGGGAGAAAACAGCAGAAGATAGAAAAAAGTGGAAAAGAGTTGTACAAAAAGCCAAGGTCCTTAATGGACTGTAGAGCTCACATATATATATATTAAACGTGTTAAGCACTCCTAGTTTTTTTAATTAGAGCCGTAAGTTTAGACCAAAATTACCATTATATTATGAAACACAGAAGATAGATGTGTTAGAAGATTACATTATATTTGTTATTTTTGACTATTTTCAAAAACTAATACAAGGTGATCCATGAGTGACGACACCCCAAGCTAAATGAATATGCAGCATTTTCACATGCCACTTCAGTTCTTTTTTTTTGTAATTTAAAAGATTGAAATATCTGAGACAGCTTGTGGGTAATTTCGTCTCAGATGATTTTCTGAAATTTTGAACCCGACCCTCTTTGATTTTATTCAAATTTTGCACAACTATTATACTCCTAAAAATAAATAAAAATCTAAAATATTATATTTTTTATGCAACTGGTTCACGAGTTATGCCCTTCTAAAGTGTACAAAAATGAGGGATTGTGATCATGTTGGTGTTAAGCTTTTTATTTTGGCCTCTCAAGCTTTTGACCTTGAATTTTTTAAAAAACACGATTAAAGATTTTGAAAAACATTCGACAGAGTTGCATCTTTTAAATGTGTGCCACATTCCAACTTGCGATCTCAATGGGATCAATAGCATTCAAATTTAATAATTTTTAATAATAAAAACTCACATTTCAAGAATGTGGCTTTTATCCTATATGCATGACCGTGTGTGCACATGCTCCTTTATTATTTGACCGATTGACATCAAACTGGTTACAAAATATTCCTAATTATCTGAGCTTCTATCTATCCCACATTTACGATATTACCCCGTTGAAGGCTACAATAATCAATTTTCTCCAAATTTTCTTGGTTTCTTTACTTACATGTTTTCCTGTTTGTCAGATTACCTTGGGATCTTTAACAAAAAGATAGTGGCAGTCCAAATGGTCAAAAATTGTTCAATGACCTTTTAAGCTAAGGTCAACAGTTTGATGGGAAAAGCTGATTTTTTTTTATCGGAGAGAAGGTAAGTTGGGTGGCAGGGCGAGTGGTTGGATAGTTAAGTCTGGGGGCGTAAATTTGGAAGTTGCGGGGAATTCGGGTAAGGAGCATGTGGGCAGATTGGTAATTAGGAGGAGGTAAGGAGCAAGTGGGTGGACTGGTAGACGGAGGGGAGAAGTTAAGTCAAGTGGAGGGATGAGTAGGGGGTAAGTCGGAGGTAGAATAAATTCAGAATGTAGAAGTGGGCAAGTCGGGAGGGGGGGGGTTGAGTCCGAGGTTAAGATCAAAAGGCCAAATAGCCGAGAAAAACTGGAGGAAACCGATTAGTGTAGCTGTCGATGGGGTAATATCAAAAATGTGACATATATAGAGGAAGCCCGAAAAATAAATTGATTAATAAAGGACCATGTGCAGACATACAGGATAAGCAACATCCCTAAAATTTAAAAAATTTATTAGTAATAATAATAATAACTACTACAACCCATAACCTTAAACCAAGGCCCCAGAAGCTATAAGCTTGTGCGGGAGGGAGGGGGGCGATTATTATTATTATATAGGCCCAATGTGCGGCTGCAGCCGACTTACAGATGGAACAGCGCAAATCCCACATTTGTGTCACAGCTAAGGAAAACTGCAGAAAACCTTAACCAGATCTGCCGGCGCCGGGAGTCGATCGCGGGCCGCTTGGGTGAAAGTCCGGCACGCCAGACATTACACTACCAAGGCTGTCAGATGATCCCAGTAAGATCCCAAGCTAAAATTTCGCAAACATATTCAAAAGATATGCAACTCTGTCTAATTTTTCTCAAAATTCTTAATCGTGTTTTTTAAAAAATTCAAGGTCATAGATTTCAGGGGCTGAAATAAAAGACATTCAGCAGACATAAAGATGCACTTTACAGTGGACACAGTTTTTGTTTCATTCTCTTATCTTATTTCTATCAAAAGGTTTAAAAAAAAATGTAAATGGCAAAATGGTTAAATTCCCTCTTTCTTTAAACCAGACGATAGTCAAAATCAACCAACATGTAACTAATAAGAAGAAGTTTTGAGTCAATTGGTATTTTCATATATAGTATGGATAATGTCGCTGTATTTGGCCTATGTTTATCTCTGCAATTTTGTAATCAAATCAAAATGTTAATCTTATTATTTATATATTCTGAAAATGTTCGTTTCTTGTTTATATTTTATAATTTATTTTTATATATTATATTTTATTTGCACTCAAGTGGGTCACTTAAAATTATCAAATGGATCATAGGTTGTGATGCCTGCTTTCAACGGTTGCAACTCAAAAACCGCTTGTGTAAAAATTATAGTATTTTAGATTTTTGCTTACCTTTAGAAGTACAACAGTTGTGCCAAATTTGAGAAACATCATTGAAGGTGAGTTACAACTCATTGTCAATCTGACAAATGAAGCTACCTAAAGTTGTTACACTTTGGCATAATAAATTGTATTTAATTAAAACAAAGATGATAATATTTGATCTTTATTAACACATAACAGAAATTACATAGGTATGAAATACAAACACAAAGTAACAAACTAAGACTTTACATAAAAATGGTCTAGTTATTTTATCTTGTGTTCAAAATGTTGTTTTTGAACACATTATTTCCTATTAGCAAGCTTTTCGGATCTCCCAAGATCTTCCTCATCTAGAAGCAACATTTCATACACAATGTTTTTGACATAACCCCTAACAAGTAGTGTAAAAGCGTAAGATCGGGGCTTCTGGGAGGCAATGGTGTTCCAGATCTTCTCCCAATCAATTGATTTTAAAAATTCCTATTTAAATAGTTTCTCACATTTCTGTAACGTTGTGCTAGGGTGCCTTCTAATCGAAGCCAAAGTTGATACCTAACATCCAATGGCACATCTTGCAATAATTCTGGTAAAGTTTCTTCTAAAAAGTTTAAAACATCTCATCTGTCAATGCATTGAGGAAAAGTGAGACCTGATTTTGCAGTTTCTAATTACATCGCATGACATTTACGATGAAAATATGTTGGAAATAAGCTTTCCTAATACAGTACAGATTTTCCAAGGTGTAATATTGGGAGTTATACCTATGTACACCACCATTATTAGAAAATGCCTCATAACTAAAAAGTACATAGTTCCAAAAAATTGTTGCCTAATTGATGTTGTTCTGAATATTCTTGCAGTACTTTTTCCAAAACAAAATTTTTTTTTCCTTCATCAGCAGTGATTCTTTTTCTGGACTTTTTTAATGGAGGCCAATTCTTATGTAACTCTCTTTCTAATCTTCCTTTTTCCAAAGGATATCATTGACAGTAACTAATTGCTGCCAAATCTGAATTACACTATCCATAAATTAAATCTTTTCACTATTTGAAAATATTTTCAAACTAATTTAATATTTATTGTATTAACATAAAATTGAAATTTAAAATGTTAAACTGAATAAACATAACGCAACAAAAGATTCTTTGATTTTCAATTTAAAAATATCATCGCACTTTTATCAAAGGGTATTTGATTTAAACGGCAAAAACAATCCCTCTTTTATAAGGGCTTGTTGGAGATGTTTAATTAAAAATGTAATTTTTAGCGAATTTTACCAATAGAATTCAATTTTCTGATAACATTACTCAGTCAGAAATAATAATTCAATTTAAGCGCTAACTTTCAAATTCAAACCCTAATAATCACCGGCTGTGTAAACTGATTGATGAAAAGAGGAAGTGACAATTCTTATGCCAACTCTGGAAGAACTTTGCTTCGTTTTTGTGAGTTTTAGCACATGTAGGAAGGTCCATTAAGCTATTTGCTTAATCGTAATGGTTATGTGTTACTTTTACCTATCATGATGATAGGTCCATTAAGCTATTTGCTTAATCGTAATGGTTATGTGTTACTTTTACCTATCATGATGATATCATTTACTAGATTTGAAGCATTTATCAAATCCCAGTCATTTGTTGGTACCATACTACATGTACATTCTTTAGAGCATCTGTGACCTTGTGGGATATCCAGCGAAAAATAGATGTGCGGAAAGTATTGCTGCAGGATCCTTTGTGCTTGTCGTCAATCATGTTAATCTCATCCATAAAGATGATCGGATGTCTTGGTAAGTTAATCGTCAGTCAGTCTATAATTAGCTCCAGTCACTAACATCAATGTTTTCATTAGTGACTGCTGTTGTAAAGTATGTTTCACCACATTTATCTCTCAAGATAACTTTTTCATGTTCAAATTTGTTGCCTCAGTTTTTTTATGGTAGCAAATGTTGGCGTTTGAAAATCAAACAACCAAGTTAAGTTGAATAGTATGCTGCTGGCGAGCCAACAAGGATTTGTGCGATCCTTTAAATAGAAACATAATCATGGTATGGAAATGTTCTTGTGTTAATTTCATTATAATTTCAGACATAAAATTTTCAATTCGACAAACACAAATAAAAATTGTAAGAGGGTCAAAATCAGATTGTATGCAACTTTTGGAACTAAATATAAAAAACATAAAATAGTTATATTATTGGTTTCAAATACTTCGTACGATCTTAAAGTTAAATAAACTTTGTTAAAAAGCTAGTGTCCACATGCAAAAAAGCTCCTACACTTTTTCCAAAGTAGTAAACCAGTAGGCATATTGACAGATATACATATGCATTTTGGATTTTACTAGGGCATAATAAATGGATCTATTATACAAAACCAAGCTATCAAGTTTTGTGAAAAGTAAAGACAAATTAAAGCTACCTGGAAATTATTACCCAAGGAGTATGCCATTAAAAGTATTAACTATTATTAGGTATTAACAGCTTAGTTAAAAGTATGGCCAGAAGACCTCCAAACTATTATGAACAACCTAAAGAGCCCCTCTAGTAAACATATAGTACCGACAACCGGGGGCAAACTTGTCAAAAACTTCAAAATACAAAAATTTCCTAAATAAGCTTATTGTTGGCTGACATTTTAAAATTTCATTTCCATCTTCAGATAAATGAAACTAAATTAAGGTAAGTTTATATGTGATGCGGAAAGCAAAAAGGGACCTAAAGTCGGATATGTGAATTTTCAGGAGAAGCAAAATAAGAGGTTGGGGTAAAAAAATGGTGTTTTTAATTTTTTATGAATTGTGATACGATGATATCTCTTTTACCAACCCAAATTATAAAAAGAAATCATTTCCGACCGGAAATAGGATAAAAACCTAATTTAATGGAGAAAGGTCGATTTTGAAAAATTTCTGAGCGTTTTCCCACAAAAAGCACTTTTTGAAATAAAAACTCCAAAATGCTGTAAAATCCGTAATTTTTGAGATATCCGCGCCATTTTTTTGTAAAGTTTCTCTTTTTATCGTACTTTTCGAAAATGTCAATAACTCAAAATCGAATTTTCCGACTTTAGGTCCCTTTTTTGCTTTCCGCATCACATATATTACTTATGCTCATTGAACAATAATTGAACTACTATTTATATGGGCCATTCTGTCCGAACTCAACCACTGACTTTGTCGAAAAATGAGCGCAACTTAGAAAGGCCTGCGGGGCCTCATCTTAAAGCTTGAAACCTCTACTTCCGAATGTCACATGGCTCCTATATAAAAAATGTATATTTGACCACCGTAAAAGGGTAACAAGTATCAAGTACCAAAAATTTAAAAAGTTGAAAAAATTAGGCTTTTATAAATTTGAACGATAGATAGCTGGAGATAGCCGACACCTACTATAACCGCAATTTTCAAAATTGCTTTAAATCGGTCTTTTAGTTTTTTTCGTATTCTTTGAGTAAAAAAAGCATTTTTTTGATGAACTTTGAACAATGATAAACTTTCAAAAATGGCAAATTGTTCTCAATTTTGCTCAAAATTGAAGCACTATAGGAAAAAAACGTAGTGGACAAAATTTATGTATTTTTTGACAAAGAATGCGATGCCATTAAACGAAATTTTTCTTTCCAACTTTAAAAAAATTTTTTTTTGCAACTGAATACATGTTTTAGTGGTCAAATATAAACTTTTTTTATATAGTAGCCATGTGACATTCGAAAGTAGAGGTTTCAAGTTTTAAAATTAGTCCCCGCTGGCATTTCTACGTTGTGCATAGTTTTGGACCTAGTTGGTGGTTGAGTTCAGAAAGAATGGCCCATATACATTTTTTTACAACTTGTTTATTTGTTTTTTAATTCGGAAATAAACTCATGTACGAAAAAACAAAATTTACAATTTTTTGGAAAATTTTACTACACGATTTTACAAACTTCCAAATGCAAATTACATTGTAAAATTTTTATTTCGACTTTTTTTATATGTTCATGACCAAACTGAACATGTGAAACATTAATTCTGAAAATGTTCCATCTTTATAAAAATGTTAAAAATATAGGCTATTGGAATTATTAACGAATTCTCTTTGAATGCTTTTAAACATAAAAGTAAACTAAAGATTTTATTTCGAACACTATCAAAGTCCTTTATTAAATTTGTACATTGTATAAAAGTGACGTTTCGAATTTCAAAAATTTTACCACTGCCGAATCTTACTATGGTACTATATGTTTACTATTGGAGCTACACAACAACCAAAGCAACTGGACGGATTCTAAAAAAAAACGCATTTTACCTACTATAGTATGTAAATATGTAGATTTAGTTTTCCTAATGTAAGTTCTGAAAAAGTTATTCTGGGCACGCTCTTGATCGATAGATTGTAAATACTTGGACGCCAGTTGAATTACCAAAAAGCAAAAAATCAATCGATACAGAATGGGTTTTTCACACAAAAGAAAGTGGTACAAAAAAAAGCCAGATTAGCGGTAAGAGGTTTCAAGTCCAAGAAGAATTAGGAATTTTTTGTTGAGGAAAATAATAACTACATATGAAAAGTATTGATTTAGAACAAAACTCTTGATGCTATTTATATTAATAAACAAGGAACCATATTTTTTCATATAAATCTTAAAATGTTTTTTTTTTAGACTTGAAGATTGATAGTTTCATTCTAGAAAAGTTTCATGGCAAATACATTTCGAAAATAAAAATTATTTAATTTACTCTTAATTAAATGGTACCTAAAAATGGGGACCTTTTATTACATATTGTCCGATAAAATATAGCAAAAGTATAGCACTTAGAAATATAATATTTTACTGTTATATGTAGAAATAAATTTCCTATTGCACGTTTGTAAAATAGTTAATTTGGTTTAATAGTTTACAAGCAATATGCTTTCAAAGTCAGAAGTCGTTTTAAAAATGGACAACTACGTTCTTGTATTATTTTCATTGTTAAAATATTTATGAAAAAAGTTAAGTTTATATACATTTAGAGCTGTTTTACACATACGAGAATTTATGCAAAATTCTTAACCAAATTTTTGCCGAAAATCTTCGACAAAATTTTTACAACAAATTTGCGAAAAGAATTTTGTTGAGAAATTTCGTCTGTTTTACACATCCAATAAAATGTAATACAAGTTATCTTCAAATTTATTGTCATACGCACGCGTATTTGCGAAGCAGCTGGGCGTTCATTGTAAACAAAGAACGACATCGTATAAAAAGAGTTGGTGTATTCAGAAAAATTTTGTTGACTATACCTTGCAATAAAAATATTGTTGATAAATATGCATGATATTTTCATGCCATTTGTTTTAAGAGTTTTAAATATATTTTATATGCAACTATAAATAGTTAATTAACC
The DNA here is from genome assembly GCA_929113105.1 of Agrypnus murinus. Taxonomy (NCBI): domain Eukaryota; kingdom Metazoa; phylum Arthropoda; class Insecta; order Coleoptera; family Elateridae; genus Agrypnus; species Agrypnus murinus. The sequence continues at coordinate 46,320,092 of OV816023.1, forward strand.
ATTATTTTAGGATACAGTACAATTTAGTATTAACTTATAACATACAATAACAAATTTAACGAATTCCCAACCTGTTATTGTAAAAGCAATAAGCAAATAAAATAAAACTAAGGACATTTTCCGCACCCAGCGATTAAATGTTACTTGTTTTTTAGCTTTCTTATCGTTGCATGGTTGTTTTAATAATGTTTTACACTGCAAATAAGCATTTTTAAAAACAAAATAAACCGATGTGTTGCATGTCAACTACAAATGTTTTGTGCGCACTTTTCCACGTTGATTACTTGCAAATTTCTAAAACTTTTAAAAAATCTTTCAAAGTTTTATTGTGAAGTTATTCACAATAAATTTCGGAATAAAAATACTGTATTACACATCAAAGTTTCTTTACCAAAACTTTGTCGAAAAATTTGGTTAAGCATTTCGCCTAAATTCTCGTATATGTAAAACAGCCCTTTGGATATATATATATATATTTTTTGATAAGTCGGAAACCTACTTACGGATATTTGAACTTAGTGTAGAGCACGGCCAAAATTGGTATATCTAGCCATGTTGATATACCTTCATAACTCAAATTTTTCAGTAACTCGACGTATTGTGTGATACTTGATAACTTGAATTTGCTTATATACCAGCAAACATCTACTTAATTAGATAAATATAGATCCACCTCTCTAAATGGAGTACATATTCTTTATTAATTTAAATTAATAATACTCGAAAAGTCGCCTTCGTCAAATTTATTCACCACAAAAGAATTTTTTAAATTATAAAATGTTCGTTAATTGCAAACATCTTATAATTTAAAAACTTCTATTATGGTGAATAAAATTATGATGTAGAAGACTTGGGTATTATTAATTTAAATTAATCCACTTAATTAGTTCAGCGAACAATAAATGACATGTTATCCAGCGTAATCGGAATAACGTGACTCGAGAAACTAGATTTATATGCAATTTGAAACTTCTGAAAGTTTTTGGCTACAATTCGTTTTAGCTACTGATACGACACAAATTTAGCTTCAAGAAAAATGAAAAAAATCATTTGTATGATCCACATTCGTTGTTGCTTGTATGTATGTTTGATTTCATAAAATATTAAAATATACAATAGAAGAACTGTGCAACTACATGTATTATTATTAAAAAATAAAAACTTGATTAGTCGAACTTTTGATAACTTCATTGTTTTTCTCTTCCCTTCAAATTCGTTATCGAGCTTGACTGTATTTTAAATTGGTAGCATGTAAGCAAACTGTCATAATACTAACTTGGGAAATATGCATGGGCGTATATGAGACTTAAGGGCCATTTATGCTCCAACGAAAAAAGACAAATATCAAATGTTTAAAGAAAAAAGGCGCAAGCGACAAAAATGTTAATAAAAATAAAGTCGTGATGGCATTTAATGCGTAATACCATAAAAGTGTATTTTGTTAGTCATCGCGATAAAGCAATTTTCTTTAGAGTAGTTCATTTCAAATCGTTATAGCTTCATAAAATAATACCAATAACTTTTAAAAATATTTCGGACGGACAGAAAGTTGCAGGCAATTAGATTTTGACCCAAAAATTAAAAAAAATAATTCTACTAAAACAAGTTTAATTGGCATTAATAAATACCTTTGCACTAGTATCTGAAGCATCGCCACTTTTAGTTCCGCCTGATGAGCTCTGGTCTGAAGGTTGATCCCTGTCACGCACCGCAGGACGTAATCCATGAAAACGTGATGAATCTAACTTCATAGGAGCAGGTTTACTTTGTTCTAAACCACTGGGGCCCTGTTTAGTTTCACCAGATGATGGGATTTCACTCGGTTGTTCCCTTTCTTCAAGAAATTCGTCAGTTAATTCAGCAAAGTAGTAAAACTGAAAGTTAATCGATTTAAGACAATTAAACTGAATACACGCAAAACAATACTAATACCTCATCAGAGTTCACACAAAACTCTGTCTGTATAGTTAACAATATTGAAACTGCTGGTTTTACGCCAGCCTCTGATGCAAGAGTAACACCTCCTAACTCCATACATTCGTAGATTAGCTTTAAAAAAAATATATAGCAGTTAGCAAAATATGTACATAAGGAATTTAAAAAAAATAATTTACACAGTCTAGGTCTTCATAACATTCTGCAGTCATTAAATCGGTCGTTACATATCCAATGGTCTGTTCTTCTCCATCGCCTTCTTGGACTTCGAATCGGATTGTTAAACTCTCATCATTTACATATAATCTAAAATAAACAATTTCTCAAAAAAAGGGCATGCTTAAAATGTAAAACGACTAAGCAACAAAAGCGAAAGAGACTTTTGCACGAACAAGCGTTACCTGGTCACTAAGTTGTCCTCAACGCGCCATGAAAAACAGCAACCAAAATTTGGAGCACTGCAAAGCATAATAGGCTGTGATGCTAGAACACTCTTGCAAAATTCAACAACAAGTCGGCAAGGTTTATCTTTAAAAAAATCAAAGCCAACCCCTGAAAATTAAAAGTTATGAAATTTTTATTTATTAAGAGATTATTATGAATTGTGAATTAATGGTTTTTGCTTCTTACCGTTTTTAACCCATAAAATTATATAACTGTAGGTTTTCTCATGCTTTTCAGCAGCTGCCATAATGAATAAAGTTTCTAATTGAAATAAATTCAATAAAATTTTTGATAGAAATACTATAATTTCGATTTAAAAGACGCGCGGTATAATGCACAGAACACAGGATAATGGCGGCGAGCAAAAGATGAAGTTTCCGTTAAAACATTTGAGAGTGGGAATGCACACGTTGCCATATCTTTCATGTAGTAGGATGTTGCCATTTAAGCTTACGGGAGTATCGGTAGATTCAACTGTGATTCTTTTTAAATATTACCTAATTTATTACTTTATTTATTAGTATGTGTCAATAATTGTAATTTGTAATAAATGAATAGTCTAAACTTTGCGAAATATATTTGAAAAATTCATTCTTTAATAATAAATGCTAATGGTTTTATGAATTAATTTCAGTATGCAGCCAAAAATTAGAAATATACTTACATTATTACCTAAACATTATATATATATATACAATTTTAAACATTAGATTAATTGAATTTTATGTCACTTGTGACATTATAAGTTAATAAATATACAGTGACCGGCAAAAAGTATGCACCATTAGGAAAAAATTTTGTTTCAATTTCTAAAAAATCGTTATTCTTTATAACAATGTCTGCTTCTTCTAGAACATAGGTATTAGAAAATATTAAAAAATTCGATTATGGTATAGGTAAAGATACACTATAAAGATATGTAGTTTGTGTCTTGTATTTGAGTGTCAATTGGAAATATTCTTTTGATAGCTAACCTATAATCTTTTTGTTGAACTAAAGTGTCAATCATGTTATGGTTATAATGGTTTGCATGTGCTAATTGTTTGATGATTGAAATTTCTTTATCAAAATGTGATCGTTTCATTGGAGTAATTAAAGCTCGGTGTACTCAAGATCTATAAGCCGCTAGTTTATGCATTTTATGATGACATGAATCGTTAGGAATAGTGACGTCTGTGCTTGTGGGTTTTCTGTATATGGAAAAATCAAATTCATTGTCTGTATTAATTGTAATAGTTAAATCCAAAAATTAATAGCTCTATTTTGTTCTGTTTCTAGTGTAAACGTGATGTTTGTGTGAAGACTGTTAATAAGAATTAAAAGTTTATTGATAACCTCAAAAGAACTGTCAAAACAAGCTAAAATGTCATCAACGTAACGAAACCAAAAAATAATGTGTTTAGAAAGATCTTCCAAATTATTCATAAATATGTTAGCTAATTTATCAATTTTTTTATTTTTTTTTGATTGTTATGATCTTATCTTATCTACCTTTGATAATGACACAAAGTGTCGAAACAATATTGTCAGGTTAAGATATTAATAAAACTTGTGAAACTTTAACTAATCTTTGTATTTATATTATATTTCAATATTATTAATGAAAATAGATACCTATATTAAGTTTGGTTCTAACCAAGCCATAATATGTACTGAGACTTAGTGCCAATGAACGTTAAATACATTATCAAGCATTCAGAAAACACAAAGTAAGAAATAACTAATAGGATTTTTTAGTAAATGTTAATATTATTAAAACTGGTCTAGCAAGACCAACCATTAATTTTATGTTGAAAGCTTACACTAATAAAATATAATAAAAATCAAAAGATTAGTTAAAACAGACATCCCTCTTTCTAATTGAAATGATCTGAATTGTTTGATTAATGTGTCATTCCAGAATACCAAGATTATAAACCATTGCAACTTTTCTTTTAAATGTGTTGATGATGATACGTCGAAAAATAACAACACCAATGCCCTTTAAATATATTTTTAAATTCTTTAAATATATTTTTTAATAATTTTTTTTAATAAAAAATGTCTGCAATAAAAATGTGTTCTAATAAAATATGACAAAAATACTTATAATTTGATACACATGATAGAAACCATTTTTTTCTACTCCTATACTCTAATTCAATTATTATATATGCAATAGCTGTTTCATAATGAGGTTCATTATGTAACGAATTTCCATTATGCAATGAGTTGTTGACCAATGAGAGTCAAGAATATCAAATGGTTGCGTAGGAACGAACCAAAGTTAGTATATACTAAACTTGGGAACGTACCTCATCGCCCATCGTCACGCAGTGAATAATAAATTATACTGATAATAATTATTATTTTAAATCTGTTCTAACAAATTATTCTTATTGTTAGTAGATATGCAACAAGAGTTCGGCGGCAAAATCCCATGTTATTTCTTATGGAGGTCCAACGTAGTAATTTTTTGGTCAATTTCAAGGTCATTCGCGGTCTAGCGCGTGACCTCACCGCGTGATTATACTTCTACGCTCACATCTGACTAACCATGTGATCATAATATTCAAATCAAACTTTATACGTTTATTCATCTGCTAGCCAACTAGATCAAGAAATTTAAAGAAACCTACAATAATCAACATATCTGCGAGGGTTGCAAGCTCGACTAACGGATATATCTATGTCGGTTACTTCCCTTTCGTAAAGGGCTCCTTATAGCACTTATGGTGCTTTCTGCACTCTAAACAGATAGGGATTTTACCATAGATCTTCCTAGTATAGTTAGGTGTCTTATTATAACCACTTCCTCTCTTATATAATAACCTTCTTGACGCTTATAATCCCAACATGTCATAGCTAAGGCCCTTTACTGCATTATTATTCTTACAAAGGATTCCAAATCAAAGAACCTCAGTCCTATTATTCATCCCTTCCACCAGGACCGGCGTAAGATTTTGCGGGGCCGAGTTCAAAAATGCACTTGGCCCAAAACAACTTTTAAATAAATTATTTATTATAAACACATTATTACATATTACAGTGGGATCATGGAGTATCATTAGAATTATTTCCAAAGTACGCGAAACCGCGCAAGAGAGCATCTTTGGAAGCACGAGAGACGAAGGAGCGAGTGATTCATTTGCGCGAATGCATCGAAGACGACTTCGCGCAGCGACTTTTGCACAAAATTTTTTGAAACGAACTTTAACAATAAAAAAACATAATTAACCAAAATCCTGTAATACTGTTTCTAATTCAAAGTAAACATAAAACCAAATAGGCAATATCATGCTCTTATTGCCAATAGATGGCGCTCGCACATTTGTCAGTGGAATAATTATCGATTACTAATCTTTCTTTTGTGATTTCTAATACTCAAATGGGAAAAATTTTCTAAATTGAATTTTATAGCTATAATTAAAGAATTCCTTCACCAAACATGTTTTGACCAAACTGATGCCATTTTAACGAAGATTTTATGTTGATTCTGAATATGTAAATCATTTTTGGAACAAATTTGCTAATTTGGAGATCAAAAGTAAAAAAATGCTCAATCTCCATGGAAATGAACAGTAATTATATTAAGTTATTATGATTGCCAAATTATGTAATTTACATACACTTTTTTTAAATTTACAATTACACAATTTAATTAGGTTAGGTTAGGTTTAGATTAGAAAAGCTTCAAACTTGGAGATCAGAAGTAAAAAAATGGAAATGAATAATAATTATATTAAGTTTCTATGATTGCTTAAATTAGGTTTTAGTTAGGTTAGGTTTAGATTAGAGTAGGTTAGGTTGAGAAAAATTTTATTCTCCTTTTGCATAGCGTTTTGTTTAGGTAGTGGCATTTTTGTGGGGGTTAGGATGGTAGCAACCAATTCTGGTGGCTTAGGGGTGCCCCAACATTTGTTAATTTTCTTGGTGAACTCGGGCAGGCGGGAAAAAGGCCCCAAGTTTGGGGATTAAAAGTAAAAAAATTCTTAATCTTCATGGAAATGAATAATAATTATATTGAGTTTCTATGATTTCCAAATTGCATTACATTTAGGTTAGGTTAGGTTAGGTTTAGGTTAGGTTTAGATTAGGTTAGGTTAAGTTGGGTTAGGTTAGGTTGAAAAGAACTCTTGCTGTTGTAGGCGTTTTGCTTAGGTAGTGGCGTTTTTCTGGAGGTTAGATTGGTAACAACTAGTTTTGAAGGCTTAGGGACGTTTGCCCCAAAAATAAATCAGCATTATATTTCCGTTAAAATGACACCAATTTGGTCAAAAAATACTTAGTGAGGTAATTCTTTAATTGTTCCAAAATCTATTATTATCTAGTCAAATTACTGTTAGAGAACCTAAAAGGACCGGAGCTTTTTGCATCTTTGTGAAGCACGAGTACGCGAATACTACGTTTGCGTTTACCTGTTACATTCGCAAAATGTCATTTTGAAACTGATGAGTTTAAAAAATTATTTCTCGGTCCTTTTTCGTTACGTTTTAATTACGTTATCAAGATTTATGTAGATTGAAGGGTAGGAGTTTTCTTTGTCAGTCGTTAAGTGACACGGAAGCATACAGCAGTAGAGAAAGCGCTCGTACTTGTAAGTGGTAACGCGGCGCCTTAGGAAGCACGGGGCCGTCTAAAGCGCGGGGCCGGGTTCCGAGGAACGCACTGAACCCGCCTCGTGCCGGCCCTGGCTTCCACTATTTATTGCGGGAATCATATTGGATTTGCTTCTTTCGTACAGCACAACTTTTACAAAGGTTTCTACAGGACCGGGAAGCTTTTGCAAAAAACACCTCCCTCCCATTAATCCCAACTATATTCCGGGGCTCATATTAGATTTGTTTCTTTTGTACTGTACAACTTTTACAAAGCATTTCTACAGAACCAGAGAGCTTTTGCGGGTCTGAATTCAAATATGGCGCAGGACTTTATTGTTTGGACTTTGTTATAATTACAAAAAGATGAGAGCGTGGAACCTGTTTTTACACTACTGATAGACTGTGTGCACTCGATCTTTTTACACTACTTGGTTTTCCAGATAGATTCCTTCTTCTGCTGATTATATGTCAGATCCATCCGTGTAGCACACCATACGTAGCAGGGTACATTTTGGCGAACATTGAAACCAATATTTAATACATCAAACAGGTAAGTGCTGCAGAAAAATTTTGAGATAAGAAATTTTGTTAAAATGCGGTAAGTCTGTTGCAACATGTATAATTACCAGTACAGTAAACATATTATTGAGAGGAATCTATAAATGACAATTCCATTTAACTAACATTTAATATTCTACTTAAAGTTATCATAAATATTAACACGAATTTTAAATTTAATCCTTCAAAATTACAATCACCATTAAAATACAACACAGTAAAAACTACGTCATCAACTACCGCATATCGAAGACATTTTCATGTTGTACATTTTCGAAGACGTATGGATGCAGACGGTTTGTAATTTTTAAAATTCTTTATAAATGATGATGTTTTTATGTACAAATTTCCTTTGGGATTGAACAGATCATTTTAACTTATTTTACCAGCTAAAATAGTGCTACAATATTCAATTCAGTTATTTCAGTTTAAGTGACTGATTCTATACAGTAGTTGAATTAAGAATATAATTCAAAAAGTCCTTTTTAAGGTTGGACCTTGATAATTGGAATTTGAACATAAAATATTATTAAAAGTAAGTTTATTGTTAATCATATTTTTCACTATTTTTAAATTTAACAGTAGTTTATTCTCGGGCAACTTCACTTTTTTTAATATACCTCGAATACCCAAATCATGGGATCAAATGTCAAAATAGTCAAAAATAGATTATTCCCAGAAATCTAAAATAAAGAAGGTTTCTCATGTAGTGCATACTTTTTGCCGGTCACTGTGTATAGTAACGGTAATACTAGATAACACGCCCGCAATAGAAACATCCTTGAATTCATTTCATTTTGTTCATTTGCAAATTCTGCTAACAGAGGGACTCGAATTCTCTAACTTTACTTTGAAAGCGTATTGCTTTCAAAACGCCGATCGCATTTGCGCTTCACAATATGACGAGCACGCTGTTATGGTATTCGCGAAAAAAGCTATTAAAAGGTGGCAGCACATTAAAAATATGAAAGATGGCCGAAAACCTAAACAAGGTGGTGTTTATTTCTAATAAGAACCATCTTGATCCGAAAGCAGCCAGTTTAGATATCACTAGACAAGTATAGATGCTTTATCAATACCTGCATGTTTAGAAAAAGTGATGGTCTTATTAGCCTTACAGCACTTGAGCCCATTCTCGATTAAAACGCCCTTGTCTACCATAACTGCATCTATATATTGTGTTTAGTTAAATGTATACTTAATTTCTGCTTTATCAAATATACATAGATTTATCAGCAATTCGCTCACCATATGCTCGACTAATAATAACACAGAAAACGACCCCACAAGGAGTAACACATGTCAGTGATGTCAGGACCCGAATTCTCTAACTTTACTTTGAAAGTGTACTATTTTCAAAACGTCGTTCGCTTTACGCTTCACGATGCGACAAGCATGCTATTTTGGTATTGATATGATAATAATTAGGGCCACTCAGTTAATAATTAATTAATGAGCCACAGATGAAGTTAGGTTACTGTTAGTTATTTGTACAAAACAGTTATTTTTAATTAAAATTCATTCCTTTTATCATTTTGAATATCAAAGCGTTTTCAAATATTACTCTATCGCATACTACATCACATTTTATTAGCCACTAAAATTGTTCTTAGAATGTTTAAAATGCATCAAGAACTTATCCATTAAAAATAATGTACAAATTGTGTACCTCCAACACGCTAGCCAACGAATAGTATATTGTGTTACAAGTGCAGACGACGAAGTCCAATGCCGCAATATCACGAGTATGAAATTGTTTTTACACGCGTTACCCACTATACTTTATCAACGACCACAAAAAAAGTAATAAAACATCAAAACCTAAGAAAAATATTTAACCTAGAATTTATACTCGCATCCATATTTTATACGTGAAATCTCTGACAATAAATTAAGAGCTGTAATGTGAGCAGCTTCCACGATGCTTGGAGGTTTACAAGTGTACACTCCATTTTTCCTTCATCGGATTCACTCATGATAAATCTAGAATTTCGAAAACGAAAAAGTAAATATTAAATTTTTAAATACAATAATAATGATACGTTTACAATCTGTATAATTTCATTCTACTATTTAGTACAGCTAAACAGTCATACGAATGTACTCGTTTTCAAAAGTAATTATTTTATAAACAATCACAATTCAATTGTCAAGGTTATTGACCCCTTTGCTGCATAATGTAAACAGATTCTGAGATTGCAGGTATTGTAAGTGACAAGGAAACAGCTTTAAGTGTACCCATCGCGCTTGTACTTGTGAATTATAAAGCAAATTATAAAAGCTTTCATTGTTTTTATTGTAATTTAGCAATAACAATGAATAATATTATATTAATAATTATATAATAACGTAAAAAAATTGATCAATTTTACGTTATGAAATAAATAAAGATTAGTAAAAAGTTCCACAGTATTTATTAAAATATAACCTGACAATATTGTTTCGACAGCTAAGCTGTCATTATCAAAGGTAATATAAATATAAACAAACACTTCGCTAAGGTAGATACAAAAATAGGTAACTAGATAAAAAGATAAAAATAATAATAATCAGAATTAAATATCTAACACTTCAAGTAAGGGATAATTACTGGGCTCAAGTTGTTCATTCATTAAAGGTACCCTGAGTTTGTGTTTGTATATCTCAAAGGCTTCTAAAATGTCTAATTTGCGTTTGTTAGTACAAAAATGTAGGAATTTAATATTATTTTGAGGAGTCATTGTGTGATTTTGGAAAGTGGAAAGTGGAAAGAATGAATCTAGTGGATCCACACAACCTTGAACTCTCATTTGACCTCCTTTCACTTTCCCCTCTCCAAGCCACACCTTTTATAAGCCACGCCTCCTTCTCTGCTTTCCCCTTCTTGGTAAGTCACGTCCCTTTATACCACACCCTTTATAAGCCACACCCCTTTATAGACCACTTGTCTCATAGACCACACCCCCCTTACCTCTAGATAGTTACAACCATGACCATCTCTACTTGCCACACTTGTCCCCAAATCATACCCTCAATCTCTACATAACCTCAACCTCTGTTTCCATTCCTTTAGTTACTTCTCCAGTACAATGGGGTGTGAACATCAATGGTCTATTGAACGCAGGACTGGCACAATTAAGTTTTCTCGTTTTAAAACTCACAATACCGGGTTGTTAATCGAATCAGATAAACTTCCCAATGTTGTGGAATTACGAAGCATAGAAGATGTAGGTCACACTGTGTGTTCACATACGAGGGTGGGCCCAGAAGTACCCGACCCAACAAAGAAAACACAAAAATTTTGGAAAAAGATTTATTTATTTTTCAACGTAATCTCCTTTCAGCTCTATACACTTTTCCCAGCGGTGAAAAGTGTATAGGTTCAAAAAGTTCCATACCCTTTTTATAATAAGAACTGTCTTGCTCCTCAAAATAGCCATTAACTGCTGACATCACGTCTTCATCGTTGGAAAATCTTTGACCACTGAGTCATTTTTTCAAGTTTGGGAACAGAAAATAATCCGAGGGGGCTAAATCTGGCGAATATGGTGCATGAGGTAGCAATTCAAACTTTAATTGATTAATTTTGGCCATTGCAATAACGGATTTGTGAACTGGCGCGTTGTCGTGATGAAACAACACTTTCTTTTTAGCCAAATGCGGCCGTTTTTGCTTGATTTCTTTGCTCAAACGTTGCAATAAGTTTGCATAATACTGGCCGTTGATAGTTTTTCCTTTTTCGAGATAGTCAATAAAAATTATTCCACGCGCATCCCAAAAAACCAACGCCATAACCTTGCCTGCAGATGAAACGGTCTTCGCCTTCTTTGGAGCCGGTTCTCCCTTTTGAGTCCATTGTTTCGATTGTTCTTTTCTCTCGGGTGTGAAATGATGGACCCATGTTTCATCCATTGTTACGAAACGGCGCAAAAATTCTGCTTTGTTGCTGTGAAACTTCGCTAAACACTCAATTGAAACATTTTCACGACACTGTTTTTGCTCGAGTGTGAGCAAACGCGGCACCCATCTTGTACACAGCTTTCTCATGTCCAAATTTTCAGATAATATGCGATGTTCCGCACTTTTTGAAATGCCCGTAATGTCTGCTAGCTCGTGCACTTTCAGTCGACGATCATCAAGTACCGCTTTGTGGATTTTCTTCACCATTTCTGGAGTCGTCACCTCATTTCAGTCAGCAGACTCACCCAGAGTAGAATCCAGTTCAGCTTTTATATTGGTTGGGCTGAGGCCTTTCAAATAAAAGTATTGTATCACATAACGATGACCAATTTTCTCCATTTTCACAAATTCACTGACAACGTTCACTATTGATGGCTGCCAAACAAATACTGAACAACGTGGGGCTTTCAAACTTGAAACATATGCTTTATAGACTGCGTACTTTCCAATACAGTGATATTTTCAAACAACTACCGCCACCTCTTGGTCAGGTCGGGTACTTCTGGGACCACCCTCGTATAGTAGTTCAGTATTTATCTGAAGATGGTAAACCAGTAAATTCACAAAGATTAGAATGTACTAAGTCGGGTACTGAACATATTCATGACATAGATCTCTTGGGGGATAAATGTTCTTTCGTACTTTTCAAATGTGTATGTCGCACGTGGGATAGCGAAATTTCTGATGTGTGGATGGATAATATAGACCGCTGCATTTGGTTTAATAGATCATGCTTACATAATAGTGAACATAGACCGTTAAAGTGGATGACTGAAGAAGAATTTCACAAGGAAAGGACTCTCAACTTCACTAGATATTCAAAAGAACGTAACCCACATAAACCTGAGGTGCATAATGGTGATTTTAAAGTTTCAGAGACGTATATTTCTGCAGACTGTAATCCGAATAACTGTTATGTATTTAGGTAACTCTATTGTTTAGATTGTATAGGTACAACGTTATAGCAAAAAATAAAAGCTCTTTATTAACAATTTGCTTTATTAAAAACTGTTGTAGTATTATTACAAATACAAAGTTTAATACAACATGTTTTATCATACACCTTATTAAACTTTAAGGTTAAGCAAATAAATAATCACGTAAGCAATCAAAAAGATGGCAAGTATAACCAATACAAAGAGCGCCACTGCGACGACAGCTATACAGCTAATATAAGCAGGTGGTGCGTCAAGAAGTTTACAAATGTGCGGATTATGACTAATTGTTTGCCAGCTGGTCTCAATGTCATGTGACGGATAATGAAATTTCACTTTGAATGATGAAGGTACACGTGTAACATTACTTAATGAAACACTGTAAACGTTGAGTCCATGCAGCACATCACTTTTTAAGTTGTAACGCGTTGGATCTTGGAAGAACACTATTGATCTGGAAATGGAATCCGACGGTCGTGCGATGTACATAACACCATCATAAACGGCAATTAGCACTATTAAGAGGTTTATAGGTAAAGTACCCATGTTCGCTGCAGGAAGTAGACTAAAAGTACTCTTGATAGACTTCCCCCACTACCTTTCAACCCCACCCTTTAACTCTCTCCACCATGAATTGATCCATATAAAGATAGGATCTTACCAATTGCAACATTAAGTGATCTTAATCTATCAGTAAGCATTCAAGAAGTGCGTCAATATTTACATAAGTAAGTGCAATGTAAATTATATTACTATCTGTGTAAAATGGAAAATTTGGTTAAAGCGTTTGAAGTCGTCAAGAACGTTGCGAGTGGACGAGTATCAAATGCATCTTCAAGTTCATCGTCTTCACCGGTCAACAAAGCAAAATTGTCATAGATCCTACCTTTATTAGAAGGGTGAATTTACTATTTGAATAAATCTAAATGTAAAGCGATAGCTATTGGATTGTGTCCCGTAGACCTTCTACCACTAGTGAGAATCTTCGGAATCAGGACTGGTTTAGTTACTTTTACGCTTGACGAATGGCTTGATGTAGTTCAACAACAATCGCTTATAAAGAGTTTGTTGTACAGCGGTGAAATACAGACCAATGCAGTAACTATATCAACGTGTAAGACTATTACCGTCTAAAATATCGAAGGAAAGAATGTGTTGAGATTTCGCGAACGTATTGATGGGTCGGAAGTGTGGTTGGGATTTGAAAGCATCATTCAGCTTCTATAACTACTTCCTCTACTCGAATCCGTTTGAAAATCCTTGTAGAGCAAGATTTTGTTCAATTTTATCAAGCTTTATTAAAAGGATTGAGTGTATTAAGTGGGGATTTCACCGAAAACGTTAAACAGGTTAACACCTGTTTAATAATTAATAATATTAAGTTAATAATTTTGTTTTAACTTCGGTTATAAACTCTCGCAATGGCTGAGTGATGGGTTGATATCGGCGTTGTAGTTCCACTTCTGACCGTGCAATCTCAGACTTGAGACTTTTGTATTTCTGTTTAACATGTCGTCGTGCTTTAACCAAGTCTTCTGCTACACGCTTGTCCATATTTACTAAAACGTTTAGTTCGTGTCTTCGGTATTTATGGTGAAGTAACAGTCGAAACCTTTTCGATAACGTCCCCCATTAAGTGGATAATTTTTATCAATTACTAAAAAGTCATATTTCTCCTTCCAACAGTGTAAACACAAGTATTTAAACGCTTCGAAAGTCATATCCCCGCTAACATGATCGTTAAATATGTGATTTAAGTTAGTATTATCCTGCTTGAAAACGACAATGAGATTTGGATTATCTCTTACGAGTTGTTTAGGTATTGCAGAATATGTCTGACAAAAATAAAAACGGTCGATGTGAGTAAGTATTGCGCCACCTGAGGCAGACAGTTCTAGGGACCCTAGATTCTCTGTCTCTCTTTAAATCTGGTGACTTTTTGTCTGTCTCTCTCTCTAGGTGGTTAAGTACGGAATCTGCATTACCGGCATTCTGTATTACCGGCATTTGGTTCGTCACTTGGCTAAATGGTGTTAGTGTTGCTAGGGGAAAACAGATGGCGCCAGTGTCGTTTTACGTGATTTTTGTACCGACATTCTGTATTATCGGCATTTGGTTCGTCACATGGCTAAATGGAGTTAGTGTTGCTAGGGGAAAACAGATGGCGCCAGTGTCGTTTTACGTGATTTTTGTACCGACATTCTGTATTATCGGCATTTGGTTCGTCATCATGAAGAAAGCTGTATTACCGATTACGGGCGTTCTGCTGATTGTTAATAGGAGGAGCCAAGGTTTATCATTTTATATTAATAAATTTTACCGATTTCTTAAAATAATTATCGTCGTCATTAATACTTTAATTACATATAATAATTTAAGATAATTAATTCAGCATTAAAATTTTAAACGCAAATCACGGAACAATTTACGGATAATAATAATAACAATAATTATAATAATGTCTTTATTTCCTTACAGGTTTACACCCAAATAGGGAAAAATATGAATTTACAAAAAAAACCTAATTACAATGTACTTAACCTATTGTTTTGTATGTATTAATCAGGTATATTCTCATGTTTATTTACAAAAACTTGACAAATAAACGATAATCCCTTAAACATAATATCGCATTCTGCGCAAATTAAATTAAGATTACTACACATTACAGTAAGTGAACTACTCATTAACATATTGGCCCTCGCAAAATTATTGTAAAAGAATAAAGAACTTCTGCTTTTATGTCTAGGTATCTTTAACAAAATATAATATGTAAGAAAATTTAACATAGATCCGAAATATCAAATTAGAGAATTATATTAGTTGAAGCCTCTATAATATTACGTTTTCAATAAATACTAGATATAATTACTCAGCTTCATTATAAATTAAGTAGAAAGCAATACAAATAACACTAAGTTCTTTTCTGTTAAAGATAGCTATAAGCTTTATTTATTTTTTTTGCTTTATTTAGGCAAAAAATGTTTTCATCGTTTATGCTATTCTCGTGTAATATCTTATGGGTAATGTGTATTGTGGTGACAAGATTCATTTGGTATTGTTATGTCTGTTTGTGTTGGTGAATATTTCACCATTTACAACATAATCATGAATAAAGTGGTTGGTGTATTTTTGCATACGAAACAATGGAACATTTATTTACGTTTAAATTTAGGCGATTAGCTTTACACCAATCACATAGAAAGTTAATGTTAGACTGCAAATATAAGCAATCATTGATATCTCGTACTTGATGATATATTTTTAAATCGTCAGCAGATAATAGTTTCTCGCAATGTATAGATTGATGATGATGAATACCACGTAGACACGTCCATTCGTGACGGGCATCTTGGAATACGTTCTGCTTGGTTCGGACATCTTGTATCCCTACCCCCTGGCGTTTAATGTCATGCGTACCTTGCTATCTCTCTCTCTCTCTCTCTGTCTCTCGCTCTCTCCTTCTCACTCTCTCCTTATCATCTATTAGAGAGGACGCATTAAAGAGCCTTCTCTCTCTCACTCTCTTGCTCTTTCGTTCTCTCCTTATCACCTATTAGAGGACGCAATAAAGAACCTTCTCTCCCTCTCTCACTCTCTCGCTCTCACGCTCTTTCACTCTCTCTCTCCCTTCATACTAATGCTAGTAAATGAAACAGCATTGGATAGAGGTAACCGTTAGGTCTACTGTTCTGGGATTGGTTCGGACGGCTTTGTTATTTTATACGTGAAAATAAAAAAAATCGATAAATGTTTTACTGTTTTTATTATTTTTCGTATAGTTACACAATATTACTAATATTCTATTGTAAATCAGCTTAAACTAGGTGATTATAGTTTTATATAGTATATTACTTTATTACTCAATATAAACTAGATATGTTATATCAGAATGTTACAAATTAATTTTCTAACAAAATAACTTAGATCAGCTTATAAATATATATATTCTAACACTTAACATTTACTTAATAGAATATTAACTATATGTTAAACTTAAACCTCAACATACTTTATTTAATCTAGTAATATAAACTTTATATAGGTAAGAACTGTCATTTAACAACATCTTCCGCCTTTATCCAGGACTTTTCATTCAAGCCGAGCCATTTGACGTACATGTCACCATTGCTGCGGCGTTTAAGTACTTTTTCAACTAAGTAAACGTCTGGCTGATTGGTTTTCTGTAGCTCGAACTAAGCGTTCTGTACTAATGTTATCAGATAGCAATGAAGGTGTAATTGATGTTAAGAAAAGAAGACTAGTACATGTTAAAGGACCGCTTGACGACTACTATGTTTGCACGAAAAAGTATACCGATGAGCTGGTGGACGCTGTTGAAAGAAAATTACTCTCTAATTGTTTGAGACGACGAGAGGATAAAGGACAGGGGTCGTACTATGATGCTAAAGATGGAAGAATTTGTAATATAGGGGAGCCTCTAGGGGATAAAGATGTAATCTCTAGGCAGTATTTTAACAAACGAGCTATGCATACAAACGATCAAATGCAGTTTAATGCAGATGGACCAGATGGTAAACGTATTGTTTCAGTAAGTTACCCTATAGATGGCACGGATGTCACTTCTAAAGCTTATGTAGACTCAATGTATGCTCAATTCGACTCTGCTGTACAAACCTTCATTACAATGACTACCGACACTCAGAACACTATTAAAGATCTAAAGCAAAAGGTAACAAAGGTTGACATTGAAACTAGTAAACTTAACAGTTTGCTAACAACGTTGGAAAAAGAAACAAAGAGAAATCTCCTAATAACAAATGATGAGAAGGAAACTAATCATTCGAGTGTGTTGACAAAGATAGAAGAAACGAATAATACCCTAGATAGTAATTATAAAAAATTATTAGATAAAGTACAAGCGCTCGAGGATACTCAAAAAGTTATGCGATCATCGTTTGATGCCCTAATAGCCGAACCTGCAACACGTACGAACTCTTACAACATAAAGAGAGTGTACAACGCCGACTAATAACGGAATTTACTACTACTATCGGTTGACCTAATCATATTTACACCATTTTTATTCTAGTTTTAAGTGTATTATATCAAATGTCTGATTAGCGCAGATAGGAAATGTGGTGAGCCTTACGGGAGTGCTGCGCAAATGCTTAGTTTGCTTATATCTACGCTAATCAGTTATTTTTTTCTTAGCCTAAATGTATCGTTGAAGAAATAAAAATGTATTTAAACAAAGTTTTAGTTTTACTAATATCAATAACTCTCCAAACATAGCGATTTGTAGTAGCAGCAGCAGCAACACATCGATATGGTAAAGAAAGTAAGTTTCGCCGACGCAAGCATGAATAATATACATCATATGATAGTATGGGAGTATGAATACAGACAGGCGAGAAAGGGAGACTGGCAAACATTAGCTCTGGACAGATACCGTTTTCAAAAAAGAATACATAATGTTGAAAAGCATCTGTGTAAAATTCTACGAGCTGATCATAGAGACTTTATCTATACGCAGAGATTTCAGAACACAGATTAGTCCGGCGGCGACGGCTACCGAGTATAAATACAGGTACAAGCAGTCTCTTCTCTTAGTACCAGATGTTAGTTCACGAGGGTAACGGCTTTGTTAACAAGCTCATAGACAAGCTGCCTATTGAACTACATCTTCCTTCCTATCAGTACTGTGGACCTGGTACTAAATTATCTAAAAGATTACAACGTGGCGATAAAGGTATTAATCCTTTGGACCAGGCGTGTATGCAGCACGACATCTCGTACGCTCAAAGCTCCGATTTGAACAGTAGACACCAGGCTGATCGTGTATTAGAAGAAGCCGCTTGGAAGCGTGTTAAGGCTAAAGACTCTAAATTAGGGGAAAAAGCATCAGCTCTGTTTGTAACCGGTATAATGAAGGCTAAAAGAAAGTTGGGAATGGGCGTAAAGACAAACAAACTGTCGGCGAAAAAGGGTCTCGCTAAAAAGATGATGAAGAAAACTGTCACTTTCAAAGGTGGCGTTTTAAAGAAGCTTGTTGGTGTAGTGAATCGTGCTAGCAAGAGACTCACGGGTAAAGATTTAATACATAATGCCCTGAGCGCTGCCAGAAGAATCATTCAAAACGTAGGCGGTCGAAAAAACGTTAAAGTACCCCGAATTATTCCAGCGCCTACAGCTACAGGGGGTATTTTACCACTCATACCAATTTTTGCTGGCCTCTCGGCTCCCGGTGCAATTATAGGAGGCGCTTCGGGCGTAGCAAAAGCTGTTAACACTGCTAATAGTAATAAGAGACAGCTAGAAGAAACTACACGGCATAATAAAAGTATGGAAGCTATCGCTTTAGGCGGTAAGAACGGGAACGCCCTTTACCTGAAGCCGTATAGAGCTGGCGGAGCTGCATTGTACTTAAAACCATATGTCAGGCGGTCAAAAAACTGAATAACTTGCCTCGGAGACCACTTACAGACCTAGATATAATAAAACATGCTAAAGACATTCCCTATTTTAGAGGTGTCTATATGAGAACAAGGCTACCTGCAACGAAACCTTTGCAATTCGAAAGAGCTATTGTTAATCTTGACGACGCTGGAGGACCGGGTACTCATTGGGTTGCCTATAGAAACGTGGATAGATCGAAACGATCGAAACGTGGTTTTGTACTATGACCCCTTCGGAGACCTGATACCACCAGCTGAACTTGTGAAATATTTAGGGCCTCGCTGCGCCATATACTACAACGTAGTCCAAGAACAAAAGTTCAATACATACAACTGCGGACATCTGTGTCTACGATTTTTGTATAAAAGAGAGGTGAAAGTGTAAATCGGTTAAGTATGGCTAGGACCATCACGGTGTACGTTACAGGAAACAGGCTTTCTACGGATCGTATTTATCCACCTATAACACTAGATCACGTGCGTTACGAATACTCACTAGGTTTAGTCGGCTTATATACAAGTCACACGATACGGAATATATACCCAGGCAAAAATAAATTTTATTACGGAGAAAAGGCTATAACTATTGAACCGGGTAGCTACGAGTTGGCTGAAATCGTTAACTATATAAACAATCAAATTAGTGGCGATCCCGAAGAGGGAGATCTACGACTACAAATCAAAGCTAACACTAATACGGGAAAGTGTGAGATTGAATCAGCTACCGAGTTGATTGATTTTACCAAACCCGATAACATAGGATCACTACTAGGATTTAAGAAGCGCGTGCTAGAACCCGGTAGTAGACACGTATCAGATCGAGTTGTCGATATACTTTCAACTCCAAACATCTTTGTAGACACGAATATTACAGGCGGCTCATATAGAAACAATCAAGCAGGTCATACAATCTTCGAATTTGGTGTTTGCGTACCACCAGGTTATCTGATTGAAAAGGAGCCATCGCATGTGATTTACTTTCCCATCACTGTCACCGAGATCGACAACATTACCATTAGACTGGTAGACGCGAGAGGAGAGTTGATAAATTTGTCTGAAAACACTTTCACCAGCATCAGGCTAGAACTTAAACGTGAAAAATGGGAATAAACTTTAGCTATAAAAACATCAGTATATGTCCATCAAAGGTCATTCACCGTCGAACGTCGGCACGTGCAGACCTTCGATTAAAAATAACTAAAGCTCGTCGCCTTTTTCTTGAATCTTTAGGCTTTAAAGTACGATAACAGCAGCAGCAGCATGTCAAAACGAAGTAAAATGCATATTAACACCGACACCTTTACCATTGATAAATTAAACATATTTGGGAAGCCTCGCGTCGATACAGATATAATAAAAGAGGATTTTTATACCTATCTGCCGTTTACGCTAAATGCCAATCATTCCGACACCATTAGAATCAGCATACAAAATTCCGATAACGTTTTAGCTTTGTATGACAGCTATGTACTTGTTAAAGGTAGCATAACGCGTGCAGAAAACAAGCAATTCCTTCTGGTAAACAATTTTGCCCACTTCCTGTTTGATGAAATTCAACTAATATTAGGCACAAACCAGCTCATAGATGTCTGAAACAGCCTGGCATTACAAGCACTATAAAAGGTCTCGTTTCACACGGCGCCGAGGATAGAGCTTTAACCAGCACAGCATGGAACTTAGGGATTACTAGCGATAATGATTTGTTACATAACCAGGGAAATAACGTCTTTCATTTCACGTGTAGAATACCATTAAAAGATATCTTTGGATTTGCAGACGATTATAAAAAAGTAATACCTCATATGAGTTGTCAGCTAGTTTCAATTCGCGCCAAGAACGATTTTAATTGCTATAAAAGCGACGCAGGTGATGCAGGTAACGACGTAGATATCAAGAGTGATAAGCTCTCGTGGGAAGTTCCACGAGTTACCCTCGTTGGGAACTACTAAAAATCAGGTTTGGCGCGTAAAGAACTCCAATAATCTAGAGAAACCGCGCTGGGTCTTTGTAGTTTTACAAGACGAGCGTCAGCTGGGTATAAGAACGGGTAACCCGACTACATTTACTCATTCGAACTTGGTCGACGTTAAGTTGTATTTAAATTCGCAAGTGTCCCGCATCAGCGTTTAAATCTCGATTTCGACCGTATGGACTACATTCCTGCGTATCTGAATTATATTCGTTTTCGTGAGAACTACTATGACGGTATAGGTAGAGGTGCGGCTGAGAGCTGTTTACTCAGCTACAAATCGTTTGAAACGTATCCCATTTTTGTTATTGACTGTTCAAGACAGGTATAGAGTTTTAAGGATTCCACTGTCGATATTAGACTAGAGCTCGAGTCTTCAGCCGCATTTACGAACACAACTAAGGCGTATTGTTTGATCCTTCACGACGCATTAATCGAGTATAATCCGTTTAACGAGACCGTGACTAGACACGTACGCATACCGTAATGAAGATCGTTAAACAAAATAAGTCACTAAACATATGTAACCTAGACGACTGCGACGATACATCTTTACAACGACGATCAGGCGAGGATGTTAGGAAACATGGCGACCTGTTACCTGTATCATGTAGAGCAATATTGAGCGGTCCATCTTCCTGCGGTAAAACTAATGCTATGTTAGGTTTACTTATTAGCGAAAACGGATTAAAATTTGAAACTATCTATCTACCTATACGCCAAGTCTTTATTTCAGCCTAAATATGAATTCTTAAGACGTGTTATGAAACCACTTACGGGTATGGGATATCATGAATTTAGCGAAAACGATGACGTAATCAGCCCCGGTGATGTTAAACCTAATTCAGTGTTCATTTTGATGATATAATTTGCAGCAGGCAGGAAAAGATTAGAGAATATTTTAGCATGGGTAGGCATAAGGGTCATAAGGGGCATAAGGTCAAACGTACGCCAAGATACCGAAACATCTGATTAGGGACAATGCAAACCTAATTATTCTATTTAGACAAGACGAGTTGAACTTAAAACACGTGGTTAGCGATCATGTTGTAGGAGACGGTATTAGCTATAATCAGTTCAAAAACATTTGCTCTCTGTGTTGGAAGGAGCCACATGATTTCCTGGTAATTAATAAAGACAGCTCTCTAGACCGTGGCAGATATCGGAAGGGTTTTGATTCATATATAACTTTATAATTAGAGTCGATTCGTTTAGTAGTCTCTGCATAGCCGACATGTCCAACAACGTATGATCTGAGTTTAAAGCGTAAAATAATACACGCTCGTAATGCTATACGTAAGAAATTTGCATACTTTCGTCGTGATAGAGCAGAAGCAGAACGTATGTATCGCGTCACGCACAATCCAGTTATATCGCCACTGGAAACCATTGCTAAATCAGTTAACACCTCTAACGTACCCCTATTGAAAGTTAAAACACAACCATCTGCTGCTACTACTACTACTACTACTGCTAGTTACATTCCCCAGTTGAAAGTTAAAAAACAACCTGCTACATCATCATCATCGGAAGCAGACGAAGAAGAAGAAGAATCTAATAAAACTCTTGATCTCCCTACTCATTACGGTATGCTGATAGCTAACGCTGTCGGAAACAAAAATATAGATAGAACTAGATTCGGTATTAGATATAAAATTGATCGAGACGCGTGGACATTTGCATCTTCCCCTGTGACTATGCGTGATACAAACATCATAATTAAAAACAACGTTTTCAAAGCAACACCCGGTCTGTTTGACTTACTCACGTTTAGTGAATTAGAGTCTATACCATCGCAAGCTGATATCAATAATTATATGCAGATAATAGCCCTTACTAATGCGCATAAGAAATCATATAGACCACAGGGTAAACTAACAGCTGTTAAACATTGGAAGTATGATTATATAATTAAACCGAACTTACCCAGAATCAAAGGTTTAGGCATTAGACTATCATCATCATCATCGTCAAATTTTAAAAAATTAAGCGATTGCAAAGTCGAATACGTCTACTGGAATAAGGCTAACGAGCTAGTCGACCGGCTTCGTTTGTTATATGCTGTAAAGAGTGCCGGCAACACTAGTCCACAGAATGAAAATGAAATAATATCAATTATAAGCGAACTTAAGGAGGAAGGCATCATAGAATAGAATATTTCGGGGGTATATAATAATAATAATAATAATTACTACAACCCATAACCTTAACCAAGGCCCCAGAAGCTATAAGCTTGTGCGGGAGGGAGGGGGCGATTATTATTATTATGTAGGCCCAATGTGCGGCTGCAGCCGACTTATAGATGGAACAGCGCAATATAATGATATATATCCGGCTCGAAGGACCAAAGAAAAACCAAATTGTAAAATCTCTTGGTAGATTTTACGTTAAAGCAGATTGGTACTACGACCTTTCTGTGCTCACCACTTCTTCATAAGGGTGACTGTTATTTTTACCTCCTTAGGTAATCAATACCGCTTGGTATCAGATTCTAAAGGAGATAATAATTGATTGATCAGTATACGTTACTAATAATTTATTTGAAAATTCCCTTTGTTTATATACAAATTATAATTATTTTTATAAATCTGTGATGCTAAAACATTTACATTAATTACATTAATTGACAAGAAATTTTTATTCTAACATTTTGTTATTTTCTGGTTTGTCTAGTTAGCTCTTTAAGTAAGTGATTATTTTAGCATAATAGCATTTTATACTAACCTACTATTTTTAACTAGTAAGCATATCTTGCAATTATTAGAAAAAATGTGTTTATATTGCAAGAAAGCATTTGTTCATATTTTGAAATGTGAGTTGGCCTAGAAATTATTAACCTTTTAATGTTACATTATTTTTTGAAAGAAATTAAAAAAAATTAAATTTTATGTTTAGTTTTAAACATTCTGGCGGCTCTCGGAATGGGGAGATTGTGATCTTAACGGCCGGAGCTCGATCATCTCAGGATGGCTGGGTGGCGTTTCTTCTGCAGGTGGAGTTCGTGTTGATTGGACATGACGATATTTTTTCCAAAGTCGACGAGTACCCCAGAACAGCAGCAGGAACATAGATATGATGATGATGGTGGTAATGCCACTGGATAATAGTGAATGATGACGGATGGTTCTCCATGTTGTTTCCTGAAGTTAATTGCAAGGGCATTGCCTGTTGGTGTCTTCTCATTGGGAATTAGTGATGAAGGTGCCCTTGGACATTTCATAAGGTGATTGGAGGCTTCCTTATAAATTGTTTCGAGTTGGTTGAAGTATTTTGTTGTAAAATGGGGGTTTCAACCCCCCGAGGGTTAATACTCCCATTTTAAACATATTACATTTTATGTTGGTTCAGTACTGAAGGCATTACAAAAGATCTCAAGTCTCTATCTTTAGATAGTAAAAAAATAAGAACTTAGGCATGTGTTTTGCAAAAATTTACTCTACTATATAGTATGACTAGATTATTATAAAGCAGGGGATGAATGAACTTTCGTTCAAAGAGAAAAAATTGCAACACATGAAAAAAAACGTTATAGGTCCTGTAAATGATTCTCCTTAGTTATCGTTTCAAGATTTCAGACGCGACTTCTGTCTTCCGTCAGAGATCAAACTCGTTCTGTAAAGTTTCATTGCCGGATTTATAACATAAATAACTATAAATCAAAAATGTTTCTTTTTATAACATTCTATTCGTAAAAAGATCCTGTACTAACATCCTATCCTATTCGTTTGTTGGCGAAGGAAATGGACATGAGCTCCAGATCTATGTCGCCACTGATCAAGGAAGACCTTAGTATGAGGACTAGACACTTGTTAACAGCTCGACATAATGAAATAAGAAGAGTTGGAATCAAGTCTCATTTGCAGAGATAGGTGAAAAATCTTCATCGCCCAATCCTGTCTCCCTGCATTTTATATTTGGATTTAGGATTGATGCATTATGATGACAATTAAAGTAATTGTCAAACAATCCACATACGTAGTTGATTTGGAAAACCCGTTTGCACATCGCAGCTAGGATGCGTGAGCTCTCCTAAAGTCATTCTAGATTCCTTATAGGAATCGAGCCCAATTAAGTAAAGTACTTGTATTTACCCTATAGCGGAGTTGTTCACATGATAAGATTATTATTTATTTATTATTTAGGCGGAGTTATTTATCGCTCGTAAATAGCAACAAACAAAGTCACTTTAAATCCAAATAATACATACTATTTTTTCCACTAGGGTAAAAGTACCTCCTCACTATGATTAGAAGTTTAGTCTAGCAATACCAACAATTTTTTATTAGAAGAAAAAAAATTAAAACAAAGGTCTTTGAATAAACCCCAGCGTGGCTGAATACTGGACAGTCAAATGTCATTTTCTCGTCATTGATCCAAGTGTAGGCGAATTTTCAGATATCGAATCTTGGTTCTCTAACTCATGTTTAATATGTATTTATTTTTAAGCGTTTTGTATGTATATGTATAAAATGATGATGTACTTCAAACAATATTATTGCTTGAGTGATTGTTAAATCTAAGACGGCTGTGAAAGCTGCTGCAGCGCTATATTTCCAGCGGTGTGTTGGACGCACCGATTCTCACCCACGTTTCAAGCAATTTTCAGATTCTGAGTCTCGGTTGTTTAATTGTCACTCGAGGGTTAATCAACAACCTGATACTAATTTTCGGTTCACTAAACGTTGTACAAGTCGGAGCCAATGTTCAGAAACCGAATCAGGGTTCCTTACGACTTGCCCAAGCTTCAGCCAATTTTCACCCGTTAGGTCAATGCCAGTTACCCATAGAATATACTGAAGTCAAATATCAGATACTATTTCGCTAATTTGCTTTAGCTAGTCTTAGTCAATCTCTACATATCAACTGCCGGTTACATACTTATCACCCAAAACCTTAGCCAACTTTGAATCTTAGGTTCGCTAAACTAACTCCAGTTTTAGCAATCTTCAAAATTCAAAATCTTGGTTTCTTACCCTTCGGCTAAGGTTGGGTCAATATTCATATTATATTTTGCTAGATTTCTGTAAATGTGGTTTATTGTAAAGATGGATTAGTGGTTGCTAACCTACTGAATTTTTATGAACTTAAACTTACACTGGCAAGACTAAAGTGTAAACTATATTGACTTACCGACTGTACATATATATTTGCACAAGAAGACGTACACTATGACAGTGTTAGGTTAGTACGGTCTCAATATGTGTTGAGAGTCTAAGACATTAATCATTTATACGAATTTTCGATTTCTTCGTATTTATTTTGTTAATGAACATTTTGCATTCAGTTACGGCGAAACAGTAATGGTAGACTTCGTTGCTTGTTTGCACTAGCATTCATTAAAGGAAAAGAATTGTGTAATAGTTGCTTTGTTTCTCAATTACCAGCCTTGGTACTACATTAACATTCAAGATCGGTCCAAGACTAACTTTAGTTTTATTACAATATCGGTGTCATTTATTGTCCAAAACATTGCATAACGTATAGGTTTTAGCCAATAACATCCAATATTGGGTAACTCTGATCTTTCCATGTCTGAGACCAAGCTTGGTATCAAATTATCATCCCTACTTTAGTCTAGCAGTAGACCATTTTCGGATATTAAGGTTGTGCCAAGGTTGATAAACATTGTTTCAAACAAAAGCTTATAGTGGTATTTTGTTTTAAATGGAGAGCCGCGATTGCTAACATAATTAAGCGTCAAATAAACTGCCACTTTTAATTCTGATAACGCAATATACCTACTATTTATCTATGCTTTATACAATGTTATCAAAAAAGACTACATTAAGTTAAACCTGTCTTTAATGTGGACTTAAAGTACACGTTCCATAAAACGTTCATGTTTTGTCGTTAGTAAGTGCTTTATTTAAAACATAAGTTAAAACATAAATTTACAAGAGGTAGGTACATGTATAACAGTGTAACATACGTATTCTGTATTTCGTTAGATCAAGTAATGCTGGAAAAAATGTCTTAAGCAAAAATTCTATAAAAATGTTGATTAATTTGTTGTGTTTCGATTTGTTTTAATGTTAATAAACTTGGTAACTCTTTTTGTTAATCAAATCACGGGAAATTCAATGGTCCTACATGATGCGTGCGTGACTTCGGAAACAACAAGCATTTGTTGTAAAAAACACAATATTTAATTTGTTTATATTAAACTATTATCGAGTTTAGTAAAAATTAAAAGAGTATCTGCCTTTATTTCAATCAAAATGGAATCTGGATAAAAGCATATTCAATTTAACCGTTATTCCCGAGATTAAAAGAAACTTTGTAGAATATCATATTTATACAAATACTACGTTACATAACTGATTTATGTCTAATACACCTAAATTTCAAAAATGTGCTATACTAATTATACGCAATATTGGTACTGGTTGCGTTCTTATTGACTTTTATTGACAATAACAAAAGAATTCCCTTTTTCTGGTTTTGTTATATTTTCAATTCATTATAGAAAGAAATTTCTTTCTAATATATCACCGATCTAAGTATTTCTAATCAAATTACTAAAGTTTTCGTTTAAAAAATACAACTTTATGAAGTAAACCAGAAATCAATGATTATAATTAGAAAAGCCTCATTCAACTAGTCAGTGCTACTCATAAAGCTGTAATAATGTCGAAACGGCTTTTTAATATCTTTAATAACAATTCATAAGAAATACAAAAACGACAATTTACTATAATTCAAAAAATAAAAAATAAGTAAATCGAGAATGCTCGCTTGTTTTCTTTTGTTATCTGGCCACTAAAATGCCCTCGGCGAGCAATTTAAACCACCCGATTTCAACATCTGGAGACCCGCAAGAGAACCTTTTTATGAAATGTGCATCTATGGAATGTGGAGTCAACGCTCTGTATATATAACTGCACATAACGGTGGTATCTTCTGACTTCCGAACACTTGGCAGCGCTGCTGGAGGTAACAGCGAACTATAAGTATCTTCTTATATATAAATTTTGGAGGTCGGTTCGTATCTTCTGTATACTCTATATATGACAAAATAAAACAAGGGAAATAATTTCCCCTTTCTTGAGATTCGGATTCTAGAGGTTCCCCTCATCACAAATATAACAAATTTTTAGCAATATATTCACGGGAATACCCGGAAGTCAGGCCGTCTCCTCTGTATGACGGAGGTGACAGCTTAACAGGCATCAATATATATATATATATATATATATATATATATATATATATATATATATATATATATATATATATATATATCTATAGGGCCCCACTATGCGTCCCCCCATGTAAAATCTTAGGTTCAAGCAGCGTCCGAAGTCACCATATGAAGCTTAAAGTGTCTAGATGACGAAAATGTAATAATTAGCTGTGCGCAGTTTGACACCCATTTCTGATTCGTGTATAAAATCGTAGTTCGAGCGTTTGCAACACGCAGCGCTAATAGCGCGCGATTTGTATACACTTGTATACAAATCGGCAACGGTTTACCTTGCGTCCCCACACATAACAGTAATTTTGTTGGTAACACTGATGGCTTTATCGCTAGACAGTGACGTCATTTCAACGGGACTTCACTTTATGCATTGTATTTCTGAGTAAAGATTGCGTCATTTATGGTGACAAAAATTCTTTCATATTATATTTTGTTAAAGCTAATAAACACTTTTAATACATTTTATTTATGCGTTATTTAAACTTCGTTATTAAAACGGATTTGCTTGCTACTACAAATGGGCGATAATTTTAATAAAATTGTAAGATTTAATAAGATGGATAGAATTTAAGGATATTCTTTCGTTCTCAAAATATGTGTGGGATATTTACACGTAATTGAAAGCTTTATTTATTTAAATTAAACAAACATTATGCATTATTATATTATCATTCGGTATTTAATCAATCACTGATGCTGTTAGATAATAATAAATCAAAATATACAATTAAAATATAATTTTATGGCATTTATTATATTACGTTAATTTGAACAAACTTTAAAATAAATATGTAGAATGTCGATTTTTAAAATCTTCACAATTCTTATCTATTAGATTGTTGACTTTACAACATTTTTTTAAGTTGCCGTGTAAAACAAAAACGTCAATTTTGCACCCCTTGTGTTTTATGTAAATAAATAAGCAATACAGTCCACTCAATCTGTCATTTGACAACATAAGATATGTACAAAAATAAATTAGGCAATTTCTGTTGATAGATGATTCTTACATATTATATTTTGTTAAAGCTATTTAAGAAACACTTTTTATACATTTCATTTATGCGTCATTTAAATTTCGTTATTAAAACAGATTTTCTTATTGCTACTACAAATGGGCGATAATTTTAATAAAATTGTAAGATTTAATAAGATGGATAAGAATTTAAGGATATTCTTTCGTTCTCAAAATATGTGTGGGATATTTCCACGTAATTAAAAGCTTTATTTATTTAAATTAAACAAACATGACGCATTATTATATTATCATTCAGTATTTAATCAATCACTGATGCTGTTAGATAATAATAAATCAAAATATACAATTAAAACATAATTTTATGGCATTTATTATATTACGCTAATTTGAAAAACTTTAAAACAAATATGTAGAATGTCGATTTTTAAAATCTTCACAATTCTTATCTATCAGATTTTGACTATACAACAATTTTTTAAGTTGCCGTGTAAAACAAAAACGTCAATTTTGCACCCCTTGTGTTTTATGTAAATAAATAAGTAGTACGCTTTTTGTTTTCTTTTTCTAATATTGTTGGTTCCTGAAATGGTAAAATATAGTTGAGGAATGTTCCTCCTCCTTTTTCTCTTCTTTTTTTTGCATAATATAAAAAAGTGCATAAAACTTGGATCTGAGATAGTTGATTTCAAATATAATAATAAATGAAAAACAATATGTCAACAACACAAAAAAGAATCCTTTCATGTTAAAAAATTCATGGTTTTTCTGTGAACAAAAAACCAATTTAATGATACTTTATGTATATGAAGATCCTTTGAAGGAGTCAATTCTAAGTTAAGTAAAACCCCCAGGGGGAATTTGGATAAACCCATCAAGTTTATATTTTAATAATTGATGACAGATGGAATTCAGTCGAATAGTACTGATCAATTTTTATTATAATCATAATGAAACATAAACTCTGCATGCAAAGGATTAATAGCAGAATTGGAGGTCTCGTAAATGGCATCCTGTAAGTAATTTGTATTGTTAATACGATCCAGATTTGTGGAGTTTAAGGATCAGAAACTTAAAAGGTATTTAGTAAAGTGAGTGCCTAAAAGCTTCCAAATTTAGAACAAGAAAAACTAAATTGTAATAACAAACATTATGCTGGTAACTTGTGATAAAGTAGTTAAAAACTGTATTTAAATCTTTACTTATATTTAATAATTGTTGTGTAACTCTATCAGAAAGGGTTATATTCTTGTACTTTTTGTAATAAATTTAAGAAATTATTTTATGCAATCTCTGTGTTTTCTTTATGTGTAAAGGATCTTTAAGATGCACCAACCACCCTGTAGATTTACTTTTCACTAATTTCAAAACTTTTAAACAAAACCTCTTCTTGTTTGTGTGGGCAATCATTGTCTGTCACGAAACAAAGTGGTCCTTCGACCCGGATGGTCAATAACAATTCTTCAGTTTGAGAATGCATAAAACAATTTCAACCTTAGCTTTTAATGTTAGTATATAGTAACCTTTTTGGGCGTGCAAATTTTTTTAACTTTTTTTGTTAACTTCTCTAGAAATCTTTTACTAAAGGTCTAATTTCAAAATGAATTACGAAGCACTAAAGATTAGTCGTACAAGTGCCAAAGCTACTATTACTCGAATTTCAAATTAGGTAGTTTCAAATAAAGATAGAGAGACACATGTTTTTCAGTTCCGAACTATAGAAAAGAATTTGCAAACAGCCTTTGAAAGGTATTCTGAAGCACAAGATAACATTGAACTTCTAGTGAATTCTGAAGCTCATGATGATGCTGAAAATCGTGATGCAATTGAAGAGCAATATTATTTAACATTAACCGAAATATTAGAACGTATAGAAGAATTATCTTCACCTATGTTAACTAAACCAGAGCGATCAGAGCCAAAGACGGTGATTCTGCAACAACAAGCTACACCTTTGATTAGGTTACCCGAAGTTAATCTACAACTATTCACAGGAAATGTTGCAGAATGGCAGTCTTTCTATCAACTTTTTACTGCTTTGGTATCCAATAACTCCTCATTGACTGACGTGCAAAGGTTTTTGTATTTAAATTTGCGTGATGAACCATTAAAACTAATAGAAAATTTACAAATAACTAATGAAAACTTTTCCACGGCAATTAATATTTTAAAAGGAAGGTATGAAAATAAGATATCAGTGATCAATGCACATTTAGCTTCTCTTTTGGATATAAGTTCCATAAACAAAGGCTCTGCAATACAATTAAGAGAATTTGTAACTAACACAATGAAGAAACTACACACTAACTACACTGACAAACAGCTTTTTGATTTCCTATTAATTTATTCGCTTGAACGTAAGCTCGACTATGCAAGTAGACGCAGTTTTGAGACTGATCGTAAGATTGATTCATTACCTAACCTTACAGAATTTTTTGAATTTTTGAACAAAAGGTGTACCATTTTAGAAAATCTATCAACAACCGAGATTTCATCAACCAAAAAGGTGATGAAAACCTCCTTACATGCAAACATAAAGGAAAATCACATGACAATTAAATAATTGTATTTTTTGTAATGAAAAATTTCATAAAATTTATTCTTGTAACAAATTTAAATTATTACCACATGCAAAAAGAATAAACTTTGTCAGGTCCAAAAGATTGTGCTTCAATTGTTTTGCCTCTTCCCATATGTCACCTCAGTGCAGAAGTATCTCCTGTAAGCTGTGTAATCAAAGACATCATACTCTTCTTCACAATAATAATGTTAACAGCAACACAACCAGTAATTCTCAAGGAAATCAAGGACCTCACCATAATAGTAATGTACTTTCTAATAGGTCAAATTCTTTCAATAAATATTTAAAAACACAAAGTTTGCCTGAGCAGGGTGATGACAAAACAAATTCTCAAATTAATACAATTCCTTCTGGTTCTCAAGAATTGATACAGCATAATACTCAAGGTATGTCACTTACTTCTAATACTCTCTCTGCCTTATCGATCAAAAATGTTCATGTACTATTGGCTACAGCTTGTGTTACTATTTACAATTCTCAGGGAGTCCCTATCACAGCTAAGGTGTTACTTGATTCTGCCAGTCAAAGTTCTTTCATCTCAGAAAACTTAGTTAAAAAACTTAACTTCAATCCTTATTGTAAAACATTAAATATTTCAGGAATATCTGGAAGTACCATAATTTCTGACAGAATGATTAATTTAGTTATGCATTCCAATGTGTATGAAAACAAAAATTTTAGAATTTCTTGTTCTATATTACCCCGAATAACTTGTATGCTTCCACAAGTTAATATTAATACTAGTAAATTTAATATTCCAGATAAAATAATCCTTGCTAATCCCTTCTTTTACAAACCATCTTAAATAGATATTTTAATTGGAGCAGATTGCTATTATAATCTTTTGAAAAAAGGTGTATTCCATCTTGGAAAAAACCTCCCAGTACTTCAAAGTACTCATTTAGGATGGGTAATTGCAGGTACAGTTCCGTTTCTCAATTCTCAACAAAGAAATTTATTACCTAAAGTATACACTTCCTCCTCCATAATAAATAATCAACCTTTAGTATCTATGTTTACTCAAGTACGAGACTCACCATCTCTTGATCAATTAGTTACTAAATTCTGGAATACAGAAGAGATTCCGGAAAAGGTCCCTCTAGCCATGGAAGATGAGCTAGCTGAAAAAATGTTCGTATCTACAACTACCATCTCAAATGATGGTAGGTTTCAAGTGAATGTTCCTTTGAGAACCCCTCAAGAAAACTTAAAGCTTGGTGATTCTCTGTCGATTGCAAAGAAACGATTTTTTAATTTAGAAAAAAGATTTAAAAAAAGTCCTTCTTATTTCGTTGAATATAAAAGATTTATTGACGAATACGTTGAATTGAATCATGGAAGATTCGTTCCCCTTACTCAAACAAATAAATCGTCACATCAGAAATATTTTTTACCCCACCATGCAGTGATTCGTGAGAATAGTGTCTCAACGAAACTTCGAGTTGTCTTTGACGCTTCATGCAAAACCACTTCAAGTTTGTCATTGAATGACATCACTCTTAAAGGTTATCAGGTACAACCTGATCTCTATGATATTTTGTGTAGATTTAGATCTTTCAAGTTTGTGTTAACTACAGACATTGAAAAAATGTTCCGACAGATAAGAATAAATCCATCTCAAACCTTTCTGTTAAACATCTTGTGGCGAGACAATCCTGATAAACCACTCATGTGTATTGAACTTTTGACAGTAACATATGGAACAAATTCCGCTCCATTTCTATCAACCCGTGTACTACAGGAAATAGCATTAAAATATGAATCTGAGTTTTCTCTCGCCGCAGAAGCTTTGATGAAACAAACCTGCGTAGATGACATTCTTTGTGGTTGTGATGACCTTACAAACTTAGAAAAACTCTATAATGAATTAAATACTCTTTTAAACTATCATGGATTTAAGGTCCATAAATGGTGTTCTAATTCAGAAACATTTTTGAGTACATTTTCTGAAGAAAGGATTCTCGAATATATGATATTAATTTTGATGATACTCCTAATAAGGTGCTCGGATTAAAGTGGAACCCTGTAGCAGATTTTTTGTGTATTTCAATTCCCAAAGTTTCTTCAAACTCATTGCAAGGTCCTATAACTAAAAGAAAAATCCTTCCAACTGTAGCTCAGTGCTATGATCCTCTAGGATTGCTCTCTGTCGTCATAGTTGTAGGAAAACTATTGATTCGGACACTTTGGTCTTTAAAATTTGGATGGGATACAGTTGTTACTGATAATCTCGTACAGGAGTGGCAAAAATTTGTAAATAATCTTTCTGTTTTATCAAAACTAAAGATACCTCGGTATTTATATTTAAATAAATCTATAAAGAGCGTAGAGTTTCAGCATGTATATATATTCGTACTTTGTATTTGGATGGATCTATATCTTGTAATTTAGTGTCTTCAAAATCTAGAATAGCACCTCTAAAGGTAATCTCTTCCTCGTTTGGAATTGTGTGCTATGCTTCTTCTTTCAAGATTAACGAAAAAACTTTTGCCTATTTATGAAAACAGATTTACAATAAATTCTGTGAGTTTGTGGTCAGATTCCCAAATAGCTTTATTCTGGATAACTTCTCATGCTTCACGTTGGACAGTTTTTGTAGCTAACAGAGTATCACAAATACAAGAATTAACAACAGGATTCAAGTGGTATTATGTCAAATCCAGCGAAAATCCTGCCGACCTTCCTTCCAGAGGGATGTTACCTCAAGACGTTTTAAACTGTGAAATTTGGTGGTGCGGGCCTTCTTTTCTAAAGAATCCTAATTTAGACATTTCTGAATTTGCCAAAAATCCTGTTGTGCCAGAAATATCGGAAGAAAGGAAAATATCTCTTGTTGCTACAATAAATAACAGATCAGTCTGCCTTTTGGGAACCTATATTTTTAAAATTTTCAATTTTCTCTAGGCTTCAACGTACTGTTTCATATTGTTTGCGTTTTATTCAAAACACAAAATTTATTTCAAACAAATTTTCTGGCCCTTTAAATGTAAATGAGTTGAAAGATGCAACATACTTCATTCTAAGAATACTACAGGTTAAATATTTTTCAAAGGAAATCTCAGAACTGCAAAATAAAAGACTTCTTAGAAATAAGAATTTGCTTTCTCTTAACCCCTTTTTTGATGAAAAGATGGTATCTTGCGCGTTGGTGGCAGGTTAGAAAGTGCGGATGTTAACTTTGATCAGAAACACCCAGTTTTGCTTCCTTCTCATAATTATGTTGTAATTCTTATGTTAACCCAAGAGCACACACGTTTGGGACATGCTGGTGCTCAAACAGTTTTATCGAATTTCAGATTAAGGTTTTGGCCGTTAAATGGATTAAGAGAAATAAAAAGAATAATCAGAAACTGTGTGACTTGTTATAGATTCAGAGCTCAGCCAGCTCAACAATTAATGGCAAGCTTACCCAAAGATAGAGTTAACGTTACAAGACCTTTTCAAAAGGTAGGTGTGGATTATGGTGGTCCCTTCATGATTAAATCGTCAAAGGTAAGGAAGGCGCCTTTAATCAAGGCATACATAGCTATTTTTGTTTGTATGGTAACCAAATCGGTTCATATTGAATTGGTCACGAATCTATCATCTGAAGCCTTTCTTATGACATTGAAAAAATTCATTTCTCGAAGAGGAAATCCCTCTTTAGTCTACAGCGACAATGCTGGGCTATATTATATTATATTATTATTATTATTATTATATATATATATATATATATATATATATATATATATATATATATATATATCTATAAAGGCCTATCATGCGTCCGGTCCAAAAGCGTAGCGCCCAGCGTCCGGCGTATATAAGTGTATATAAATGATTGTATCAGTCAGCGTCTTTTGCAAGCTATAGGTTTATTCAGCGTCTGTTTATTTTATGCAACCTATAGGTTTATACAGCGTCCATTTATTTTTTCAGTATTGGCCAGCCTGCTTGAATTCCTTTGCCTGTCTGCGGTGTCGAGTTACTCTCTGCATTTCTGAGTAAAGATTGCGTCATCTCAACTGGCAAAAATAATTCTATTTTATTAACGCTATGTAATAAATACTTTTAGTTTCGTTTCTGTATGTGTATGAATTTTATTTAAAAGGCTTTCAGATTTAAAATATTATATGCATAAAAACATCATAAAACTCGAAATATTATTGGATTTGTATGAAATTTTCTACAAAGGGGTTTTTCAGGTCGCTGATTTCAAATTTGATGTCAACGTTTGCAAATTTTAAAGCGCGGATGAAATATGGCGGCCATAATAATTAAAATTTGATTTATTTGCATAAAACTTAACATCTGGGAGTATATTCGAAACTCTCTGCGTTGCCAAAATACTATGTGTGTTTCTCAGTAAGGATTGCGTCATTTAAAGTGACAAAAATAATTATGTTTTATTAAAGTTACTTAATAAATCTTAAAACTATTTAAATTGTGTAGGTTAATTTATTATTATAGGTTAAATGCATATAAAAAATTGTGATGATACTTATTGCTACTAATACCTAGTTCTATATTTAAATTTAAATCGGTATATCTCCAAACATATTTGAGCTAGAAAGCTGATTCTTTTTTTAAATTAAACCTTAAAAATGAGCGCATGCAACAATATTATCAAATATTGCCTAAAGAGAAATTTGACAAAAAAAGTTTGGGTAGTGATAAAGATAGTTTAGAAGGGAATTTCAAGGTCCAGCGGTCAGTGCAGATGTATTGTTTTGTATTTATGTTTGTTTATGTACTAGAAACTACGTTTTACATGTCTATTAAAGCAAACTATAAAAAGGAATTTGTAGTTCTTCTTAAATTATCTTCTTTCTGTCACTGTTTTACAAAACAGTTACTATTCGATTGCACAAGGTAAAACTTATTGGTTATTTATAACGACTAATAATTGATTTTATGAAATAATGAAATATATTGATTTTTGATTGACTTGTTAATTTTTATTGGGAACGCATTTTAATTTCAATACCTAATTAAAAATATCAGATTCGTTTTTTTATTTCTTATTGACATTCTGTAGTACATTTTCTCGTTCTATATTTTATAGAGCCGAGCGATTTAATGTGTTAATTAGAACTTCTCGTTTTGTGGTTTAAATCGGTATATCTCTAAACATATTTGAGCTAGAAAGCTGATTCTTTTTTTAAATTAAACCTTAAAAATGAGCGCATGCAACAATATTATCAAATATTGCCTAAAGAGAAATTTGACAAAAAAAGTTTGGGTAGTGATAAAGGTACTTTAGAAGGGAATTTCAAGGTCCAGCGGTCAGTGCAGATGTATTTTTATGTAATTTAAAAATATT
This sequence comes from Agrypnus murinus, assembly GCA_929113105.1. Classification (NCBI taxonomy): domain Eukaryota; kingdom Metazoa; phylum Arthropoda; class Insecta; order Coleoptera; family Elateridae; genus Agrypnus; species Agrypnus murinus. The sequence goes on from OV816023.1 coordinate 46,356,931, forward strand.
TAAATAAAGATGCAACAAAAATATTATTGACTAGCAATCTCTTAAAATGACGTTTTTGTTTTCGTTATTAGTGCTTACTTTATTTTAATCAATTACTGATTTTTTATAAATTGAAACCATTATTAGTTTCAGAAGAAAACAGCTGTGCATTCATAATACGTAGTAAATAATATCATATCTAAAATGTAAGATCATGCTAATCTATTCACCTATTTTTGGTATTAAACACATTTCTTGTAACCTTGTTATATATAATTGTTTATTTCGGATCATTTTCATTTGTGTTTGGAATAATATTTTGAGAAAGAAATTTTTATTACTTGCAAATTTTAGTTTCATGAGCAACCTTTATTTATTTTATTTACCTTTTAAATATACATTCTGGTATTAAGTTATCGATGTTCCTCTGTGAAATTTACAAAACATGTACGAGCCCTAACAACTAAATATGTATTTGGACAGTTTCATGAATTCTGTGTTTATTTTTCCTACTAGTGTTCCAAATTACACCATTTTCAAACAATAACCATTAACTTCTGTAAAAAAAGATCTGCAGAAAACAATTTTCAAAAATTCAACAAAACTCGCTGACAACTAAATATTCACATAGCAGTTTATAAATACAATTCAATAAGATTTAACATCTCGCTTTGCTTTATTCGCCTCTTAAATTTTGGCTGACATACTTCTAACTTGGGGATTACAATTATCTAAATTGGATAATGCCCCACTTGCTGATAATTTCAAATTCAATAACACTAAAGATCCGAACTGCTTGAGGATCATTCAACAACTTTGAAATTATGATTTTCAAACCATTTTTTGGTCGTTTTTGATGTGTGGTAAGAAGCACCATCTTGTTGAAAGATTAAATCGCGGTCAAGATCGATTTTTAACGATTGGTAACAAGTTTGCGTTAATAATTTGCTGATACTTTTCAACATTAACTGTGCCGTCTATGGACTGAAATCATTCTAACCCTCCAGCTGACATATAGCTCTAAACTATTGCACCTTGAGGAAACCTAACCGTACGTTTTAAGCAGTACTTATGGAATGCTTCATGTTTAGCTCCGATCACTCTTTTGCGAGAGTAACCAACGAAAACACCAGACTTTGACTAGTCGCTGAATATGACCTTATACCAGTCATTCTCTGGAACATTGTCTAGGACAACTACATATTTAGTCCATGTCACTCGTCGTTGTTCTTGTTTCTCGGTTAGAAGTTTTACTTTGACTAAATACAAAAACCGTTTATGTTACAAAGATAGTTAAGGAATACTCAATGCATCAAAGTTTAAAGATAACTAACTACCTTATTAAAGAATGGAGAGTCTATCTGAAAACAAATAAACTGTTTGGATTCTTGGCAATTGTTGCGACAGAAAGGTAAAGACAGGATTAAGTGTGCCCAAATAGCTGCAGGACATGATCTGGACTTGCAGAAATACATAGAACAAAATTAAATAGCTTATCGGTATGTCCAACGTAAATGACTGCTTCTTCACGGCTTGCTCCAAAATGATGAGTCTGGATTTCTTCAGCTAGTTTGCAAGGATAATTTTCAGAGAAGACTATATGGAGTAACCCTTCACTCTTACTAAGACTCTTTTTCAGTGTGTTGTAAGCAGCATTTTTATTTCTAATGTTAAATTTATATTTATTTTTAAAGTTTTCATTTCTTCTTGAACCTCTCCCTGCAACTCTTGAACTTCTGCTGAGCCATACCTAAGATTGATAATAGAGGGCAAGATTGAGGGTAGAAGAGAACTGGCAGGAGACAAGGCTCATGGTTGAGAAATGTGAGAGACTGCACTGGCCTAAACTCACAGTTATTACTAAGAATAGCAAAAGATAGTGAACGATTTGCCGAAGTTGTTGTTAACTTTCTATAAGAAGACAGCACCTTAAGAAAAAGAAGATGTAAAAAAGGCCGCAAAGTTAGAAAATGTAACAGTTTTATCGAGCTTACTGAATATTTCTGAATTTGTTTCTCGTCATGCAGTTCTATGCAATATCGACTCCTTTGCCTTCTTCAACATACCAACACAAATTAGCTTGGGGCAACGTATGATAGCCTAATAAAAACAGGATGCCAATAAAACTGAAAAGCTTTTCCCTTGTAAATATAAAATCGTGTGTATTATTTATCATGAGCCTACTTTACAAAAAATCGCAATACTATATCTTGAACTTCATCATCAAAAAGTTTTAGAAAAATATCCAGCGGTGATTGACCTGCCAAATGATTTTTTAGCTGTTCAATTTTTTTGTGTTCTCTTCGTCGGGCAAGTTCAGATACAAAAAGAAACCTCTCTGCACTTGGGTTTCTGGCTATTTGTTTTGAGCAAACTTGAGAATGTGAAAAGAAGAAGAAAGCATTTAAGTAGAAAAAAACTGAAAACAATACAGTTATGAAAACACCTGAAGAAAAACTAATGCCCATCTCTGAATAAAAAAAAACTGCACGGAAACGTTTTGTTGGACTTGGACCTGGAAAAGGAAAAAGCAATGAGAAATAAGCAATCCTACTCTAGTTTTGCACGACTCGCTGGTGAAACCTTGGAGGTCAAAAAACCAACGGAAAAGATTTTTAAGTGCTTTGTTGATGTCCATTGATATTCGTCATTACCGTTTTTATAGTTTAGCAAATAAAACAATTGGCCTTGCACACAAAACAAAAATATCCTACAGTACATTCTCTCGATGCCATCCCTATGTTATTACCGTCTATATTATGTATGCAAACCTAATGAAATAAACAGAGCTACCTGTTTGTACAAGCAACGCGCAAACATAAGCTTCAAACCACAAAAACTAAAACCACTAAAACTTGATAATGACAATTCATATGAACTCCTGTAACATGTAGTAAGGCTTCCGCATTGCATATGTATGGCAGGTCTCTGAAATGTCAAAATAAAATGAAGAAAAGGTTCAATTTAATGTTAAGATTGCAGCTAAAATCAATGTTACTAAACCTGTCCGAGAGTTGCAGGGAGAGGTTCAAGAAGAAATGAAAACTTTAAAAATAAATATAAATTTAACATAAAAAATAAAAATGCTGCTTAGAACACACTGAAAACCAGTCTTAGTAAGAATGAAGGGTTACTACATATAGACTTCTCTGAAAATTATGCTTGCAAACTAGCAGAAGAAATCCAGACTTATCATTTTGGAGCAAGTCGTGAGGAAGCAACATTGTACGCAGGAGTCACTTACGTTGGAGATACCGATAAGCTATTTAATTTTGTTTTATGTATTTCTGCTAGTCCTAAGACCTTGAACTGCTTCTCTAGTTCCAATGCCTAAGCGAAAACCAAATTGTTCTTCTCCTACATATTGTTCGCATTTTGTGTGTACTAGTTGATGCATGTTCTTAGCATTATCTACAGTACATGGCTCATCAGGCTAATCAATCGGTACTGTAAGCACTGTTTTACTCCGCTCTTTTTAGGTATAGGAATAAAAATAGGTTGGGTCCAGTCGTGTGGTACGAGTCCTGTATAGTATATTCTATTTAAGAAAGATGTTAAGATGTTGAGGCTTTCATCGTTTAATACGTTTACGCATCTCAGTATAGATGTTATCCTCACCTGGGACTCTACGTGTTTTGATAGTTTTATTGCGTGTTTCACTTCTGCTATAATAATTTTCAATGGCTAATCTTCTTGATCTATTTCTCTTGATTCTGGTTACATTCTGATATCATCAAAAAGCTCTTGTATATAGCTTGTCAAAATCTCTTCTATCTCGTCTGGGTCTATTGTTTTTTTGTTACTATATGTGACTAAGATATCGTGTTGATGGGTTTTATTTCCAGTTATTTCTTTTATCTTCTTTTTTGTGTGTTAAAGAAATCATACTTTCTTGGCAGCTCTTCGAGTACTTGACAACGTTTCTCCATCCAGGTCTCCTTTGCCTCTCTTATAAGCCTTGTAATCTTTTTATGGATTTCTTTATATTTATTATAGTCTTTATGTTTGTACTTCCTTGTTTCGTTCATCAATAAAAGGATTTCTTCCGTCATCCATTTCTGTTTTGCTCTCTGCTCTTGGTTTTCCAATTCATTTTCTTGTACTTCATGTTTACATTTTTAACAGACTGCCAAAAGTTTTCCATTGTTTCTGTTTCCAATTATACCGTTTCCCTAAACTTACTATTCAAAACTCGTGTTATTTCCTCTTTTATTTGTGGTTCCCCCAGTTTCTCAAAGTTAGGTCTTGTTTTATTTCTCTTCCGGATTTTCTTCAATTTAATCTCACGTTTTTCAGCTACGGGGTTCTGATCAGATCATATGTCTGATCCAGGATAAGTTCTTACAACTTTAATTCCGTTTCTATATCGTTTATCAATCAGTATATAATCTATTTGATTTTTTATGATATTTCCTTCATTGTCTCCTGGTCCTAAGTACACTTCTAAGTGTACAATCGCCTTTCTGGAAGTTGGAACCAGGTGTTTGCTACCATTAAGTTTTCTTCATTACAGAACTGTACCAGATATCCCCCCTATCGTGTCGTTTGCAAATACCATGGTCTCCAACAATATATTGAACTCTTCCTTTACCTATCTTTCCGTTGAAGTCACCCATGATTATATTCACTTCATTCTTTTTAGTAAATCTTAGTAGGTGATTTTTACATCATGAATGAAAAACTCATGCAGTATGGAGTATTCTCGTGCAACTTATATTACTAGATGAACAAATAGTTCCATATTTTGGACGGCACTCGCAACAAAATGCTTCTAAAAGTAAAACCGGTGAGATTCGGTTTCAAATTATGGTATATCTGTTCAGATGAAGGGTACTTATACAGTTATCCTCCAAATAATAAAAAATCAAGTCTTGGGTTGGGAGGTGAGTTTGTTTTTTATCTACTATCTATTGTAGAGAATAACCATAATCATAATATTTTCCTAGACAACTTCTTTTCTTCATATAAATTATTCGACAAGACACTATGGTGTTGGACCATTGAAAACTGCAAAAAATTATGACGCAAAGGAAAAGAAAAAAACTACTGTATTGCTCAAAAGCTACTGTACTATCAAAACAAAAGGAAATAGTGACGTTAACGAAGAAAATAAAGTAAAAACCTTCCCAAGGATCTTGTATGGTTTCTCTATTTCTTAGAAAATCAAATGTAACTGAACTAAAGGGTTCATTGTGATGCAATGAAGAAGTACATCATATGCTCAAAGTAATTCAGTGTGTCTAAAAAAAATCCCAACCTATTGCTTGGTCTTGGAGGGATTCATCCAGTGTTGTAATGTATCTAGATACAAGTATCTAGATACAGTATCTAGATACTTTTATGGTACCTAGATACATATCTAGATACTTTTAAAATTTTGTAGCTGTATTTGGATCTAGGTACATTTTCTGTAGTATCTGAGTATCTGTATTGTGCAGATACTATTTTCATAATTTAATGATTTTATAATACAAAAATTGTCATAAATGATGTGTAGAATCTTAAATTTGAAATAAACCGCCGAACATAATAAAACTAATTTTTAATTTGGAATTGCTTTTAAATCATGAAATCAAATATGTCACCTCGTTAAACAATTGAGTCACTACATCTAGTCAGCCAGGTCAACTTGGCGTATCAGAGTTTCGCTATCGACGCCATATTGAGATAAAAGAAGTGTAAAATATAGTAATTCATTAATTAAAATCGCATCTTACGTATTTGGCATATTACAATTTGTGGCTGTCAAAACGAAAACTATGTAGAAAAGTCTTTTAAACTAAACATGGATTTAATTAAATTCAATGGGGATAATAATAATTAACAATTTCGGGCTTTTCTCGCCACAAAATGGGGTTGTTTGCGATACTCTGATCCGCCAGTATGGTCTGGCTGACTAGATGTAGAAACTCTATAAACAATGGATATTGTTATAGAATTACGATATTACCGATTGTGTGAGGAAGAAGCATTCTTGTCCGTCCAGGGCAGTGTTACCAACTGTACCATAATTATGGTACTTGTACCATAATTTACTGATTGCACCAATCAACAACAATTAGATAAAAGTGTACCATAATTTCAGATATGAAGAGAATTCATTCTTTATTACATGTAATAGTTGTAGTAATGTTATTATATTTAACATTTACGTAACAAGTCTGGAATGGTTATTTTACTGGACTTGTAGATAAGTACTAGGTACGACAAGCCACTGGTGAGTCTTCGAGTACAGTAAAGGCACTATACGGATTTTGTTACACACTCCTATTTTTTCTGTCAACAGTCAATTTGAGAACTTTCAAAGTAAGAACTATCTTAATGTAGTGCGTTTGAAAATATGTTGAAGAGCAAATAATTATAATATATTCCGTTACACCAAGGGTAACTAAAAGCAACCAGATTTAGCGACTTTTGGGTGTAATAGTACTACGAACTAATAGCAAGTTGTTATAGTGTGAATCGTACCAACACATACTTTGAAGCTAGGTTATCAGAAATAATATCTAGGCTATGATGGTTTCTGTTAAAGTGGTAAAACATTTTCTAGGTTTTCAAACAATGAAGACTATTGGAGTTTATTCAAGTTATTAATATTCTGCACAACACCAAAACTGAAGATAGAAAATCTACACAAATGTCATGTTTGGAATGCTTTAATGAAGTGGAAAGGTTTGAATGCATGATGTACTTATCTTTAGATACTGGTTTCTGCTTAACAATTTTTAATATGTATAAATTTTTATAAATATTGCTGTCCTAGACTAGCCCTGGAATTGATACTTAGTTAAATGACTATTTTCGGTACGAAAAATTGACTAGGAAGTTCTTATATTCGGGGTGAAAAACAAGTATCTACAAATGTATCTAGATACATTATGTTAAGCTTTGTATTTGGATCTAGATACTTCACTGTAAAACCTGTATCTGTATCTAGGTACCTTTTTCTGATAGTATCTGTATCTGTATCTAGATATACAAAATAATGTATCTGAGTAGGTATTGCGCCCCTTGAGCGTGGGAAAATTTTGATGACCGTGGGAACCTAATTAGCATAATTAATTGCTCTAATTAAATTGATTGCTCTAATTAATATGCAAATGAGGCGCGAATTAAATTTATTGCTCTAATTAATATGCAAATGAGGCGCGAATTAAATTTTTGCTCTAATTAATATTCAAATGAGGCGCGAATTAAATTTATTGCTCTAATTAATATGCAAATGAGGCGCGAATGCTCTAATTAATATGCAAATGAGGCGTGAATTAAATTGATTGATCTAATTAATATGCAGGCGTGAATTTATTGCTCTAATTAAATGATCGAATTATTTGATCTAATTGCAGGTAATAATTTATTGCTCTAATTAATATGTAGGGACGGCCATTTTGGAACTTTATCATTCGCAGTCTCCTCTCTCTCTCTCTCCTGTTAGAGGACGCATGAAAGAGCCCTCTCTCTCGCTCCTATTAGAGGACGCATTAAAGAGCTCTCTCTCTCTCTCTCTCTCTCCAATTAGAGGACGCATTAAAGAGCTCTCTCTCTCTCTCTCGCTCTCCTATTAGAGGACGCATTAAAGAGCCCTCTCTCCTATTAGAGAATGCTTTCTCTCTCCAGCGCACACACACACCCTGTACTCTTTCCACTACCTTTTCTAGAAGAACGTGAATTAAATTGATTGATCTAATTAATATGCAGACGCGAATTTATTGCTCTAATTAAATGATCGAATTAAATTATTTGATCTAATTGCAAGCAATAATTTATTGCTCTAATTAATATGCAGGGACGGCCATTTTGGAACTTTATCATTCGCAGTCTCCTCTCTCTCTCTCTCTCTCTCTCTCTCTCTCCTATTAGAGGACGCATTAAAGAGCCCCTTTCTCTCTCTCTCTCTCTCTCTCTCTCTCTCTCCTATTAGAGGACGCTTTCTCTCTACAGTGCACACACTGTACTCTTTCCACTACCTTTTCTAGAAGAAATAATAAAAGCATATAGGAATTAAAAATTATGTTTATTAATATATATATATTGTTATGACTACATTTAATTTATAATAAAAAAAAATGATGATAGAATGCTGGTGATGATACTAGTAAATGAAACATCAATGTTTATACATATTATTTATTTTTTGCTGTATATTTAATAGACAATTTTAACATGTTATCTGTTAAATTATTCACAACACAGTATGAGTCGAGATCGTCTCGTAACATTTGTAAATTTTTTAAATATTTTTGTAATCTATTTCTAAGGAGGTTTATTTGTGCCAAGGTACGACGGTGCAGACGTTGTAGTCGTCGTCGTTGACGTCTCCGACTACTGCTGCTGGTGTTGATATGATTACCCTTAGCTCTTGCTGCTGCTGATACGTTTGACGCGTGATCTGCAAGGTCCTGATCTAAACGGCAACATACACACAAATTATATTAGCATATATATATATATATATATATATATATATATATATATATATATATATATATATATATATATATATATGAAAACAAATTAATAGTTGACTGCTATTAACCCACAAGTAAATTATGTGTGTAATGAGATTCACAAGCAGCACCCTACTACAGCTGTTTCAAGCTATTGGCTATCGTCAGGTAGGGGATAGTTGCTTGTGAACCACATTACACACGCTCCAGCCTTATATAGTCGGCCGGAATTAATATTAGCATCAAAAGCATATTAATTCCGGCCGACTATATAAGGCTGGAGCGTGTGTAATGTGGTTCACAAGCAACTATCCCCTACCTGACGATAGCCAATAGCTTGAAACAGCTGTAGTAGGGTGCTGCTTGTGAATCTCATTACACACATAATTTACTTGTGGGTTAATAGCAGTCAACTATTAATTTGTTTTCACATATAAAGTACCCACGTATTAAATGACACACTATGTGTCTTTATATTTTATATATATATATATATATATATATATATATATATATATATATATATATATATCTGAAGTAATAAAACTCTGAAGTTTTTTCTAAACAATAACAGCTTACCTATTTCCAGGGTTTCGATCATACAGGAGTTGTCGTTGTCGTCGTAGCAAGAATTAGAACTGCTCGTCATCATCATCATATTGATTACTGCTGCTGCTGCGGTAGCTGTACATGTGATGTCTGCTGCTACTAGTACAGCCTAATAACTGCTAACTTTATATAGACACGTACACCTACCTAGGTCTTGTGCGCGCATACTCAGTAACACGTATACGGTAAACAAGTTGTCGATGTTGACAAACAAGTCTTATCCTGTCGCTGACACGTCATCATCATCATCATCGGCAGGCGTAGTTGTATCAATATTAGTTCTCTCTCTCTCATACATGTATACCCGTTACATGTATACTAGGTATGAACAAACACTTTGATGTATGTATGAACGCTCTTCTAATCATGCTAGTAAATGAAACATCAATATTTATACATATTATTTATTTATTTTTGTTATACATTTAATAGGCATAGAGTAACATTATCTATATTTGACAAATTATTCACACACACACACACACAGTATGAGCTGAGAGTTCGTAGCACTTACAAATTGTTTTTGTTGTAACCTATTTCTAAGTTTATTTACGCCAAGGTGTCCCTAGTATGACGGTGTAAACGTCGTCTGCGTTGTTGTCTCCGGCTGATGCTGATATGATAGCAGTCGTGTACGTACGGCATCGATAAACTTTTGCGGATAATGTTTTATTATTTCTAATAAAATGAACGAGTTCAATCCACCACCAATTGCTGCTGCTGTGTTGTCTATTAAACTGGTAGCTGAGTAGTAACCGCATAACAGTTCGGACGTGAATAAAATTGAATCGGATGTCGGGAGCGATTTATAGGCATCTTCATGGCGTCTCAGCTGACCTTCTGTTACGTTCTCTATGTTTGCGAGGTAGAAACGTGAAAAGTCGAGGTGACGTAACGTTCGAGCATGATGATTGATCAACGGTGCTAAATGCAGTATAGACTGAAACTCGTAATCTTTTAAGGTTATAGTCCGCTGTGTATCATGTATGGCCACCCTGTTGCCGAAAAACTCGTTGTGAATAATCTCGATGTATAAATTCTCACATAGATGAAATTTCAAATGTTTATCACGATGTGTTTTGTTGCTGTTGTCGGGGTCGTCGTTGCAGCAGCAAGCATGAAAGAAATTTTTAAACATTGCCTCGACTCGTATATCATACAGCTCGAACCAGTCCCGTTCCGACAACACAAATTCACCATACTCACATATACTATTCACGCATTCGAGCTTCACTACCACGTCAAATTCTCCCTGGTCGTCGTCGTCGTCGGGCGGAATAAGTCCTACTTGGATGTTGTGTATATGGTCGTAGTTTTCTTTTTCCCCGGGAGGTCTCGTAACATACAACGGATACTGGACAGCCCCGAGCAGTTGAACACGTACTTCATCTTTAGCTGCTGCTACTACTGGTGTATCTATGACGGTAAAGTTTGCTGATGCTGCTGCTACAGCGTCATCAGCGTAGTATAGAGGCGACTGCTGCGACAGGAACGCTAAAACAATAATAATACAATAATCGATTAATATAAGCATAAACACACACACACACACAAAAGTCTTAAACATCTTACCTGTTTCTTCTTCTTCATTGTTCCACGCTTGACCGTCGTCGTTGTAGGTACCTGCTGTTGATGATGATGCATGATCTGCAACATCCGAACCTTCCTCATCTAAACAACAAAATAGACACAAATTAGCATACAAACTTGAAGTTTTATAAACAACAACTTACCTATTTTCAAGGGTTCGCTCTCATAGTTATCATAACAATAATAATTAGGACTGCTAGCCATCATCGTAATTGCTGCTGCTGCTGCTGCCACACACGTGCTGTCTACTGCTACACGCTAACAACGGACGGCTTTATATAGTCACTTATACTTACCTAGATCCAACGCATGCTCAGTAACACGCATACGGTAAACAAACAGTCATCGCTGGCAGACAAGTTTCATCCTGTCGCTGACACGTCATCATCACAGGCAGGTGTTCGTAGGTAATTACCTCATTCTCTCTCTCTCAGTTATAGCTATCACCTTTTTCATACCTCGGTACAGACGGGTGAGAATAGTAATAATACACATATATAGAACATTAATCTTTTTATTCTATGACATTCTTTCTCAAAAATTTTATTGAACATCAACAAAACAACAATAATTAAATAACTAAACAACTATCTGTTCTCGGGTAATCATGATAGAACATCTTTTATTCTACGATAATGTTTCTCAAAAACAGCTAGACAATAATCAAAATAACTAAACAATTATTAGGTTGAAATCGGTTCTCTCGGATAACCATGAAGACATACTCATTTTTCATGAAACGTCCTATTGAATGCTTTGTACGCTTTGTTATGCCAAATATTCTTTTCAACATTGTCTTGATCTACTACTACTACTACTACATAGTTGAAAAGAACAAAATCGCGTTTATCAGATCTATTTCATGAGTATGTTCCCCCAAGTATCCTCTTGTGATTTACATTCAATCACCCCAAGTTTCACCATATTTTGATAATTAATTACGGTACATAGAGTATAACCAGCACCAGCTTCACTTATTATTATAACTACACTATGCTAAAGGTCGATCTTTGTCGATTAACATACCCGGCTACTACTATTATGATTGAACTGTACAATAATTATATACATCATGATAATCATTGAAAACATCGACCTTCGGCTGGTGTTGTACTTATTACTATACAAATATTTTGCTACTTAAGAGTTAGATACGGTACTACCTATACAAGTGATATACAAAAATTTACAAACATGTTAATTAGCAGTCATGACTAATATAAAATACTCGATGTTTTATTTATGTCGTTGCAGAAATAAAAACACAAGAAATAATACAATCTGGAGAAAAAACAGTTATATACAATATAAGGGGATAACTGTTGTTAAAAATATTTACACGCTACAAAACTAGAAAGCTTAAAAATATGCTCATATACAACCACTAAAAGATAATAAATATATATATATATATATATATATATATATATATATATATATATCTATAGAGGCCTACCATGCGTCCGGACCAAAAGCGTAGCGCCCAGCGTCCGGCGTATATAAGTGTATATAAATGATGGTATCAGTCAGCGTCTTTTGCAAGCTATAGGTTTATTCAGCGTCTGTTTATTTTATGCAACCTATAGGTTTATACAGCGTCCATTTATTTTTTCAGTATTGGCCAGCCTGCTTGAATTCCTTTGCCTGTCTGCGGTGTCGAGTTACTCTCTGCATTTCTGAGTAAAGATTGCGTCATCTCAACTGGCAAAAATAATTCTATTTTATTAACGCTATGTAATAAATACTTTTAGTTTCGTTTCTGTATGTGTATGAATTTTATAGATAAGGCTTTCAGATTTATGCATAAAAACATCATAAAACTCGATATATTATTGGATTTGTATGAAATTTTCTACAAAGGGGTTTTTCAGGTCGCTGATTTCAAATTTGATGTCAACGTTTGCAAATTTAAAGCGCGGATGAAATATGGCGGCCATAATAATTAAAATTTGATTTATTTGCATAAAACTTAACATCTGGGAGTATATTCGAAACTCTCTGCGTTGCCAAAATACTATGTGTGTTTCTCAGTAAGGATTGCGTCATTTAAAGTGACAAAAATAATTTTATTAAAGCTACTTAAAAATCTTTCACTTCCATTCAATTGTGTCTGAATTTTATTTAATTCAGTTGAATTTAGTTGATTTTAATATGTATTTTCTAGATGAAAACTATTTAAATTGTGTAGGTTAATTTATTATTATAGGTTAAATGCATATAAAAAATTGTGATGATACTTATTGCTACTAATACCTAGTTCTATATTTTAAAGAGCCAAGCGATTTAATGTGTTAATTAGAGCTTCCAGTTTTTTAAGTTCTTCCAGTGGTTTAAATCGTTATATCTCTAAACATATTTGAGCTAGAAAGCTGATTCATTTTTTAAATTAAACCTTAAAAATGAGCGCATGCAACAATATTATCAAATATTGCCTAAAGAGAAATTTGGCAAAAAAAGTTTGGGTAGTGATAAAGATAGTTTAGATGGGAATTTCAAGGTCCAGCGGTCAGTGCAGATGTATTGTTTTGTATTTATGTTTGTTTATGTACTAGAAACTACGTTTTACATGTCTATTAAAGCAAACTATAAAAAGGAATTTGTAGTTCTTCTTAAATTATCTTCTTTCTGTCACTGTTTTACAAAACAGTTACTATTCGATCGCACAAGGTAAAACTTATTGGTTATTTATAACGACTAATAATTGATTTTATGAAATAATGAAATATATTGATTTTTGATTGACTTGTTAATTTTTATTGGGAACGCATTTTAATTTCAATACCTAATTAAAAATATCAGATTCGTTGTTTTATTTCTTATTGACATTCTGTAGTACATTTTCTCGTTCTATATTTTATAGAGCCGAGCGATTTAATGTGTTAATTAGAGCTTTCAGTTTTTTAAGTTCTTCCAGTGGTTTAAATCGTTATATCTCCAAACATATTTGAGCTAGAAAGCTGATTTTTTTTTTAAATTAAACCTTAAAAATGAGCGCATGCAACAATATTATCAAATATTGCCTAAAGAGAAATTTGGCAAAAAAAGTTTGGGTAGTGATAAAGATAGTTTAGATGGGAATTTCAAGGTCCAGCGGTCAGTGCAGATGTATTGTTTTGTATTTATGTTTGTTTATGTACTAGAAACTACGTTTTACATGTCTATTAAAGCAAACTATAAAAAGGAATTTGTAGTTCTTCTTAAATTATCTTCTTTCTGTCACTGTTTTACAAAACAGTTACTATTCGATCGCACAAGGTAAAACTTATTGGTTATTTATAACGACTAATAATTGATTTTATGAAATAATGAAATATATTGATTTTTGATTGACTTGTTAATTTTTATTGGGAACGCATTTTAATTTCAATACCTAATTAAAAATATCAGATTCGTTGTTTTATTTCTTATTGACATTCTGTAGTACATTTTCTCGTTCTATATTTTATAGAGCCGAGCGATTTAATGTGTTAATTAGAGCTTTCAGTTTTTTAAGTTCTTCCAGTGGTTTAAATCGTTATATCTCCAAACATATTTGCAGGGCCGGCGTAAGCTTTTGCGGGGCCGGGTTCAAAGATTGGGCGGGGCCAGAAAAAAAGCACTTCTAAATAAACTATTATTTATTATAAACTGCTTATTACATATTATATAGCATCATAGAGTATTACTACTATTAAATAATTTTTCTGGCCTTTTTCGTTGCAAAGTCCTTAATTACTTCATCAAAATTTACAGAATTTGCTATCTCGCTTTCGATAGACAAAATAGCCAGAGATGTAAAACGTTCTTGGCTTACTGCAGATCGAAGGTAATTCTTAATTAATTTTAATCGTGAAAAACTACGCTCAGCTGAAGCAACGGTTACCGGCGTTGTCATCATTATTTGCAAGGCAATTAATAAATTGGGGTATGCTTATGAAAGATTGTTTTTTATAATGTATTTCATTGCGTTAAGAATGGTAGAACAATTTTCTGGTATAATCGTCCGGAACATCTTGATTTCTTCAAATACATCTGCTCCATCTATGCCCCCTTCTAAATACAGATTGAAATCTTGACAGCATTTGAATAAATATTGCTCATCCATATTTACGATTTCACTCATATATAAAAAACCAAAAATTTTTTCATGATTTTTATATAATTCAAACCTATTTTGAAATGATACTAATGCAGTATCTATTATCGTCAGAAAATAATTCACTCGGAAATTCTCTTCATCATTGATTGTTGACGACTCATCCTCTCCGTAATCAAAAAATTTTCTTTTTTTGCCTCTGTATGTAGACTTCAAATTAGGTGTTATGTTTAATTCTTTTGCAGTTTCTGTTGCTGTGGAAATGGCATTTACGAATCTTTCGTTTCTATATTTTTCAAAAAATGCATTCAGTTCTTTTAAATGCTTTGTGGCCACATCTTTATGCATGTTTTGGTTCTGCAAAACTTTACTAACGATATTGACCTTAGATAGTATATATCGTACCAAAGGATGAGACTAACTACAAATTCAAATTCATTTATTTTTCGGACAATGGACAAAATCTCACTTTTTAATTTACAGTCAGATGTGTTTGTAGCAACTTCGTTTAGAGCATTTCGAAATTGGGGAAGTTGAAAGCGAACAGCTCTTACACTATTAAAACGACATTCCCATCTAGTATCTGATAATGGCTTAGGAGTCATTTTTTGAACATGTTTTTTAAAAATATCCCAACGTAACGTTGATGCTGCAAATAAGGTTACCAAAAAAGGTTAGAGCTTGGGGTGAATATTTTGCTATGTCTCCCAGTAACAAATTCAATTATGACTTCCGCATGGTACATAAAACGTTTTTGAGTTTTCACGCAGTATATTTGCTTGTACTCCCTGATATATTCCCCTCATATTGGCGCCGTTGTCATATCCTTGACCACGACAATCAAATAAATTTAATCCCATATTGCCCAAAATAATCTTGATTGTTTCGGAGAGTCCTTTTCCTGTTGTATCGTGGACTACTTGAAATTTAATAAACCGTTCTTTTATTTCAACATCATCATTTGTTATACTGACATAACGAAGAACAACTGACAGTTGTTCTTGATGGCTCACATCTGGAGTACAATCCAATAAAATCGAATAATATTTTGCTTTCTTTACTGCATCTATATTTACTGTTTGTACTTTATTTGCCATTGCACTTATTAATTCATTTTGAATTGAATGAGATAAATAATGGTGTCCTTTTATGGCAGTTCTATTTAAATGATCATTTAAAACTGGATCAAATTACGCAATTAATACAATTAAACCTAAGAAATTACCATTGTGTGGCGTGTACAAAGTATCGGAAGTACCTCGGAAAGCTAAATTATATTGCGCCAAATATAAAATAGATGCAACTATTCTTCGAAGAATTTGTTTCCAACGTTCAGTTTCCAGTTTTAAACAATTTTCGAAGTCCTTATCGATTAGGTTGTTAGTCCGGAATTTTTGCTCCGTTTGAAGCCATTTGTTTATAGCTTGTAAATGTATTGAAGATCGTTCGTGCATTGTGATTCGCTGAGTTAAATGAGACCAATCACAAAATCCATCTGTCCCCAATGAAACATCACTTACAGAAAATAATTTGCAAGCGAAACAGTATATCTTCTCTTTAGATTTAGAATAAAGTAACCATCTTCGTGTTTTTCTTTCTCCATTCACTAATATTCTTGTAAAATATGTTGTAGACTTGTAGAAAATCTTCTTTTGTGTTCATTTTTAGGGAAGTTAAATTGGCCGACTTGTACAGGACCATGTTCAATTATTAAACTTACTATTTTATTTGTTCTTTCAGTTGGCCACGTACCAGGATCGTCAATGTCAAAATTCCCGTTTTTTTCTTCCTCAGGATGGTTTCCAGTGTTTTCACAACTTTTGGTAGTAAGTTCGATTGTTTCCCTATTACCGATGTATTCCATTTCTTCTTCAGAATGGTTCCTGTTTTCTCCTTCCTCCAGACTGTTTTCAGTGTTTTCACAATTATTGTTGGTGGAAAATGTCTTCAATTTTATCTTCGGGGTTAACACAATCGTTCATAGGATTGTGTTGTGTTTCTGTTGTTTTCAAACTCACCTGTTTGATCTGTATACAAGTGGTTTTCAACATCATTTGTCGTCTAGTTTTAGTGACGTATTTCATAATACTGTTTGCTTGATGCTTAATATAATTAGCTCGCTTCTTCCTTCTTTTCAATTTTTCAGTTCCACCCATGTATTTTCTTCAACGGTCTCTATCTCTGCTAGCCATAATGGAATTGAATACTAAAAAAATGATAAAGTAATTTCAAATTTAATTAAAAAATAAAAATGGAACTTACCGTATAAATTTATAAGTAGCAGCTATCACCAATAAATCTCTGATAAAGTCACAAGTCACAACACAACAAAACTAATTAACAAAATTAATAAATAATCATAAATGCAACATGTAATGCATAATGCACGCGTCTACACTTTTAATTTTTCCGAAATATTGAAAATTTGTAATATATGTTTCTTCCTTTTAAATATCAGTAACTGTTCTTAGTAACAACATTAAACTTAAGACCTCTTTTTTTCGGCAAATTCTTGAGAATTTATATTTAAATCTATTTTACCTCAATTGTGGGGATCATAACAGTAAGTACATAATATAAGGGATTTACTAAAAAGTGCCTAAAATGCAACAAAATGATAAATACTTTGGTGCAGTAAACCTGTAAACCACACAATAAATTCTGACAAAATTTCCCTAAAATAATATAGTCTGGTTGAATGCCCAATTTTCTTTTATTTAAAACATCCCTTTTTTATCACTAAAAAGGCGATTATTGGGAACATATAATTTATGACATTTTATAGTTTTCTTGTAGTTATTAGGGTAGGTTTTAAAACCATTAAAAGTAAAAGTTCTTAGAAGTATTAAATATTGTTAAAATAACATAGGATTATTTCCAGGCCAATTACAATCTCTACTCACCGGTGTGAGTACAGCATCAGAAAAAAGCGCGTGTATTTATAAATTGTAATGCGACGTCTTATAAATCGCGGGGCCGTCTAAAGCGCGGGGCCGGGTTCCGGGGAACGCGCTGAACCCGCCTCGCGCCGGCCCTGCATATTTGAGCTAGAAAGCTGATTTTTTTTTTTAAATTAAACCTTAAAAATGAGCGCATGCAACAATATTATCAAATATTGCCTAAAGAGAAATTTGGCAAAAAAAGTTTGGGTAGTGATAAAGATAGTTTAGATGGGAATTTCAAGGTCCAGCGGTCAGTGCAGATGTATTGTTTTGTATTTATGTTTGTTTATGTACTAGAAACTACGTTTTACATGTCTATTAAAGCAAACTATAAAAAGGAATTTGTAGTTCTTCTTAAATTATCTTCTTTCTGTCACTGTTTTACAAAACAGTTACTATTCGATCGCACAAGGTAAAACTTATTGGTTATTTATAACGACTAATAATTGATTTTATGAAATAATGAAATATATTGATTTTTGATTGACTTGTTAATTTTTATTGGGAACGCATTTTAATTTCAATACCTAATTAAAAATATCAGATTCGTTGTTTTATTTCTAATTGACATTCTGTAGTACATTTTCTCGTTCTATATTTTATAGAGCCGAGCGATTTAATGTGTTAATTAGAGCTTTCAGTTTTTTAAGTTCTTCCAGTGGTTTAAATCGTTATATCTCCAAACATATTTGAGCTAGAAAGCTGATTCTTTTTTTAAATTAAACCTTAAAAATGAGCGCATGCAACAATATTATCAAATATTGCCTAAAGAGAAATTTGACAAAAAAAGTTTAGGTAGTGATAAAGGTAGTTTAGAAGGGAATTTCAAGGTCCAGCGGTCAGTGCAGATGTATTTTTATGTAATTTAAAAATATTTAAATAAAGATGCAACAAAAATATTATTGACTAGCAATCTCTTAAAATGACGTTTTTGTTTTCGTTATTAGTGCTTACTTTATTTTAATCAATTACTGATTTTTTATAAATTGAAACCATTATTAGTTTCAGAAGAAAACAGCTGTGCATTCATAATACGTAGTAAATAATATCATATCTAAAATGTAAGATCATGCTAATCTATTCACCTATTTTTGCTATTAAACACATTTCTTGTAACCTTGTTATATATAATTGTTTATTTCGGATCATTTTCATTTGTGTTTGGAATAATATTTTGAGAAAGAAATTTTTATTACTTGCAAATTTTAGTTTCATGAGCAACCTTTATTTATTTTATTTACCTTTTAAATATACATTCTGGTATTAAGTTATCGATGTTCCTCTGTGAAATTTACAAAACATGTACGAGCCCTAACAACTAAATATGTATTTCGACAGTTTCATGAATTCTGTGTTTATTTTTCCTACTAGTGTTCCAAATTACACCATTTTCAAACAATAACCATTAACTTCTGTAAAAAAAGATCTGCAGAAAACAATTTTCAAAAATTCAATAAAACTCGCTGACAACTAAATATTCAGATAGCAGTTTATAAATACAATTCAATAAGATTTAACATCTCGCTTTGCTTTATTCGCCTCTTAAATTTTGGCTGACATACTTCTAACTTGGGGATTACAATTATCTAAATTGGATAATGCCCCACTTGCTGATAATTTCAAATTCAATAACACTAAAGATCCGAACTGCTTGAGGATCATTCAACAACTTTGAAATTATGATTTTCAAACCATTTTTTGGTCGTTTTTGATGTGTGGTAAGAGCACCATCTTGTTGAAAGATTAAATCGCGGTCAAGATCGATTTTTAACGATTGGTAACAAGTTTGCGTTAAGAATTTGCTGATACTTTTCAACATTAACTGTGCCGTCTATGGACTGAAATCATTCTAACCCTCCAGCTGACATATAGCTCTAAACTATTGCACCTTGAGGAAACCTAACCGTACGTTTTAAGCAGTACTTATGGAATGCTTCATGTTTAGCTCCGATCAGTCTTTTGTGAGAGTAACCAACGAAAACACCAGACTTTGACTAGTCGCTGAATATGACCTTATACCAGTCATTCTCTGGAACATTGTCTAGGACAACTACATATTTAGTCCATGTCACTCGTCGTTGTTCTTGTTTCTCGGTTAGAAGTTTTACTTTGACTAAATACAAAAACCGTTTATGTTACAAAGATAGTTAAGGAATACTCAATGCATCAAAGTTTAAAGATAACTAACTACCTTATTAAAGAATGGAGAGTCTATCTGAAAACAAATAAACTGTTTGGATTCTTGGCAATTGTTGCGACAGAAAGGTAAAGACAGGATTAAGTGTGCCCAAATAGCTGCAGGACATGATCTTGACTTGCAGAAATACATAGAACAAAATTAAATAGCTTATCGGTATGTCCAACGTAAATGACTGCTTCTTCACGGCTTGCTCCAAAATGATGAGTCTGGATTTCTTCAGCTAGTTTGCAAGGATAATTTTCAGAGAAGACTATATGGAGTAACCCTTCACTCTTACTAAGACTCTTTTTCAGTGTGTTGTAAGCAGCATTTTTATTTCTAATGTTAAATTTATATTTACTTTTAAAGTTTTCATTTCTTCTTGAACCTCTCCCTGCAACTCTTGAACTTCTGCTGAGCCATACCTAAGACTGATAATGGAGGGCAAGATTGAGGGTAGAAGAGAACTGGCAGGAGACAAGGCTCATGGTTGAGAAATGTGAGAGACTGCACTGGCCTAAACTCACAGTTATTACTAAGAATAGCAAAAGATAGTGAACGATTTGCCGAAGTTGTTGTTAACCTTCTATAAGAAGACAGCACCTTAAGAAAAAGAAGATGTAAAAAAGGCCGCAAAGTTAGAAAATGTAACAGTTTTATCGAGCTTACTGAATATTTCTGAATTTGTTTCTCGTCATGCAGTTTTATGCAATATCGACTCCTTTGCCTTCTTCAACATACCAACACAAATTAGCTTGGGGCAACGTATGATAGCCTAATAAAAACAGGATGCCAATAAAACTGAAAAGTTTTTCCCTTGTAAATATAAAATCGTGTGTATTATTTGAGCCCACTAAATACAAAACTCTGCGTTTACATTGTTAGTGAACTTGAGTCTTGCACCTAACAATCTCACATTTCCCGTGAGTTTTGCATCTGATGATGACTTTTACATGATTATATTTTATAAGCGTGAAGTTTTACATTTATAAAACACCAAAGTTTGCATCTCATACATTTATCAGTACTGCAAGTCCATAAAACAAGACAACCAATAATATCGATATCTAAATTGTTATAATTATTTTTGTAAATAATTACAAAGTTTTGCATTTAGCGAGTTCATTTATCATGAGCCTACTTTACAAAAAATCGCAATACTATATCTTGAACTTCATCATCAAAAAGTTTTAGAAAAATATCCAGCGGTGATTGACCTGCCAAATGATTTTTTAGCTGTTCAATTTTTTTGTGTTCTCTTCGTCGGGCAAGTTCAGATACAAAAAGAAACCTCTCTGCACTTGGGTTTCTGGCTATTTGTTTTGAGCAAACTTGAGAATGTGAAAAGAAGAAGAAAGCATTTAAGTAGAAAAAAACTGAAAACAATACAGTTATGAAAACACCTGAAGAAAAACTAATGCCCATCTCTGAATAAAAAAAAACTGCCGGGAAACGTTTTGTTGGACTTGGACCTGGAAAAGGAAAAAGCAATGAGGAATAAGCAATCCGTACTCTAGTTTTGCATGACTCGCTGGTGAAACCTTGGAGAGTTGCTGGAGGTCAAAAAAACCAACGGAAAATATTTTTAAATGCTTTGTTGATGTACATTGATATAGGACACTACCGTCTTTATAGTTTAGCAAATAAAACAATTGGCCTTGCACACAAAACAAAAATATCCTACAGTACATTCTCTCGATGCCATCCCTATGTTATTACCGTCTATATTATGTATGCAAACCTAATGAAATAAACAGAGCTACCTGCTTGTACAAACAACGTGCAAACATAAGCTTCAAACCACAAAAACTAAAGCCACTAAAACTTGTAGATAATGAAAATTCATATGAACTCCTGTAACATGTAGTAAGGCTTCCGCATTGCATATGTATGGCAGGCCTCTGAAATGTCAAAATAAAATGAAGAAAAGGTTCAATTTAATGTTAAGATTGCAGCTAAAATCAATGTTACTAAACCTGTCCGAGAGTTGGAGGGAGAGGTTCAAGAAGAAATGAAAACTTTAAAAATAAATATAAATTTAACATTAAAAATGAAAATGCTGCTAAGAACACACTGAAAAACAGTCTTAGTAAGAATGAAGGGTTACTACATATAGACTTCTCTGAAAATTATGCTTGCAAACTAGCTGAAGAAATCCAGACTTATAATTTTGGAGCAAGCCGTGAGGAAGCAACATTGTACGCAGGAGTCACTTACACTGGAGATACCGATAAGCTATTTAATTTTGTTTTATGTATTTCTGCTAGTCCTAGGACCTTGAACTGCTTCTCTAGTTCCAATGCCTAAGCGAAAACCAAATTGTTCTTCTCCTACATATTGTCCGCATTTTGTGTGTACTCGTTGATGCATGTTCTTAGCATTATCTACTGTACATGGCTCATCAGGCTAATCAATCGGTACTGTGAGCACTGTTTTACTCCGCTCTTTTTAGGTATCGGAATAAAAGTAAGTTGGGTCCAGTCGTGTGGTACGATTCCTGTATAGTATATTCTATTTAAGAAAGATGTTAAGATGTTGAGGCTTTCATCGTCTAATACTTTACGCATCTCAGTATAGATGTTATCTTCACCTGAGACTCTACGTGGTTTGATAGTTTTATTGCGCGTTTCACTTCTGCTATAATAATTCTCAATGGCTAATCTTCTTGATCTATTTCTCTTGGTTCTGGTTACATTCTGATATCATCAAAAAGCTCTTGTATATAGCTTGTCAAAATCTCTTCTATCTCGTTTGGGTCTATTGTTTTTTTGTTACTATCTGTGACTAAGATATCGTGTTGATGGGTTTTATTTCCAGTTATTTCTTTTATCTTCTTTTTTGTGTGTTAAAGAAATCATGCTTTCTTGGCAGCTCTTCGAGTACTTGACAACGTTTCTCCATCCAGGTCTCCTTTGCCTCTCTTATAAGCCTTGTAATCTTTTTATGGATTTCTTTATATTTATTATAGTCTTTATGTTTGTACTTCCTTCTTTCGTTCATCAATAAAAGGATTTCTTCCGTCATCCATCTCTGTTTTGCTCTCTGCTCTTGGTTTTCCAATTCATTTTCTTGTACTTCATGTTTACATTTTTAACAGACTGCCAAAAGTTTTCCATTGTTTCTGTTTCCAATTATACCGTTTCCCTAAACTTACTATTCAAAACTCGTGTTATTTCCTCTTTTATTTGTGGTTCCCCCAGTTTCTCAAAGTTAGGTCTTGTTTTATTTCTCTTCCGGATTTTCTTCAATTTAATCTCACGTTTTTCAGCTACGGGGTTCTGATCAGATCATATGTCTGATCCAGGATAAGTTCTTACAACTTTAATTCCGTTTCTATATCGTTTATCAATCAGTATATAATCTATTTGATTTTTTATGATATTTCCTTCATTGTCTCCTGGTCCTAAGTACACTTCTAAGTGTACAATCGCCTTTCTGGAAGTTGGAACCAGGTGTTTGCTACCATTAAGTTTTCTTCATTACAGAACTGTACCAGATATCCCCCCTATCGTTTCGTTTGCAAATACCATGGTCTTCAACAATATATTGCACTCTTCCTTTACCTATCTTTCCGTTGAAGTCACCCATGATTATATTCACTTCATTCTTTTTGGTAAATCTTAGTAGGTAATTTTTACATCATGAATAAAAAACTCATGCAGTATGGAGTATTCTCGTGCAACTTATATTACTAGATGAACAGATAGTTCCATATTTTGAACGGCACTCGCAACAAAATGCTTCTAAAAGTGAAACCGGTAAGATTCGGTTTCAAATTATGGTATATCTGTTCAGATGAAGGGTACTTATACAAGTTATCCTCCAAATAATAAAAAATCCAGACTTGGGTTGGGAGGTGACTTTGTTTTTTATCTACTATCTATTGTAGAGAATAACCCTAATCATAATATTTTCCTTGACAACTTCTTTTCTTCATATAAATTATTCTACAATAACACACTATGGTGTTGGAAAATTGAAAACTGCAAAAAATTATGACACAAAGGAAAAGAAAAAACTACCGTACTGCTCAAAAGCTACTGTACTATCAAAACAAAAGGAAATAGTGACGTTAACGAAGAAAATGAAGTAAAAACCTTCCCAAGGATCTTGTATGGTTTCTCTATTTCTTAGAAAATCAAATGTAACTGAACTAAAGGGTTCATTGTGATGCAATGAAGAAGTACATCACATGCTCAAATAAATTCAGTGTGTCTAACAAAAATCCCAACCTATTGCTTGGTCTTGGAGGGATTCATCTCCTAAAAGTAGTACTCTCATGCATTGGGCTATACCTCAAAGACAGTGGAGCTTCGAAAATCCTTGTTGAGACAGTATAATTGGAATGCTGTTTTCCATTTTGAAACGCTTACGGTGTTATACCAGTGTACGAAGATCAACGCTTGTTGGACAAATTTAAATTGCTATAAACTACACATAGTGACATAAAAAATATTTTGAGAAACTCGTAGAAAATGACAGGCAGAAAAAAACTGGGGCCTGCGTGCATGCAGTATAAGAGAGTGTTTGCCACTTTCCTTCTTCTTTGATAGAAAAAATTATTCACGATGGTACATTTTATACTACAATGATTGCTTGAAGCTGGACGAAGGTCCTATAATTTATAATTCCATGTCAGTCTTTTAAACAAAAAATAATAATCTTAATTCAATCCTATTAACGCATTTAAAACAATAATTATTCAAGACTTTTTAACCAAAATTTGTTTTGGTGGTTTCAAGTGTAAACATTTAAAATATTTTCAAAAAATTTCAGATTCAAGAATATAAAGAAAAATTTAAAATCTGGCAGCATAAATAATTAAGATTTTGCAATGGGCAACTAAAATCTTCAGTAACATGATATTTGATACGATGTTTGATGACGCGACGTCAAATTGTTCATCATACAATTCTGAGAACCTAAAATGTTTACTTTAATTCTTAAATGCTCCGAATGAATGCTGCATAAATGAATTGTTTTTTACATTTACTTATATGTACAGCTGTAACCGTTATCAAATTCATAATTGCAAAAGAGAACCTCTACTCCTTGGAAAATCCCCGAAAAACGAGTGTTAAAAGGAACACGATTAAAAATTTGTAAACACAACTGACCGAAAAAAGTTATATACAAGAATACACAGGTTGGGTCTATTAGCAGACAATTTTAAGTTCTTTTTCCAGCTTCAAGCAATCATTCTAGTATATAAAATGTACCATCGTGCATAATTTGAAAAAAATGGAATTTCTGGCAATAGCCCAATATCAGAATCTATTCGCTAACTAGAATTCGAATTAAGTGTCATTTTACACAATAATTAGCTTTTGTTTTTTACGTGTGCGTTATAGCATACACAAAATTACGTCACTTTATAGACTTGCACACCTGCAATGAAATTTAATCCATGCTTACAAGGAAATATTCTCTTGCTAACAACATTAACTTTTTATAAGGACGTCTTTCAAACTATAATATTGAGTTATATTCCTGATTATCTAATATCCATTTTTTTCTCGAGTCCTCTGACTTTAATAAAGCTTAACTTTAGTAAAATATTATATTTCTAAATGCTATAGCTACTTTTGTTTTTATCAGACAATAGGTAATAAAAGTTACCCATTTTTAGGGACAATTTTATTAAAAACAAATTAGTTTTTATCTCAGAAAGTACATGCCATATATCTATGAAATTTTTGTAGGGGTTATAGAAAGAAACCTTGGGTTCTAATTTTCAGACCAAAAAGCAATTCATTTAAGATTTATATAAAAAATAGGGAATTATGTTTTCTTGTTTATTAATTTTTTGATTTCGTTTTGGTTAAATGAACACTTTTCATGTAGGCATTATTTTTCTCAAAGAAATATTCCTAATTTTAACAATAACAGTGCAATAACATAAAAACCAATTTTTTGTCCAAACCGCTTGTCACTAAATTAATTTTTCTGCGATTCAGAGGAAGATATTGAAGACTATACAGGGTGTCCTGTTTAACAGTCTACACTGAATCATTTCAACAAGCTTGTGACTATAGCAGTGGAATTAAAAGAACTTTGTATCCTTTGACCTCTAGTTTACGAAATCAGAACACATCTTAGAACTTGTGCTGGTGCTGGATATCATCATCAGGATTTTTTTAAATGGAACGATTAGATTTGAAGTATGGAAATCGATAGCAAGTGGGATTCTGAATAAAAAAGTAATAAGGTACTACAGGTTTAAAGTGAATGATAATGAAATAATAAAGTGAATGTATTCTAATACTGTTTTCGTAAACAAGAAGCCGAAATCTACGAAGTTCTTTTAATTCCATTACTATAACCAAAAGCTTGTCCGGATGATTGAGTGTAGACTGTTAAATAGGCCAGAACCCGTTAAGTGGCTAAGTGTTTACTATTTTTTTCACATTTAAACATTTGAAGTGGTGACTCGTACACCTTTGAAATCTGAATTTTGCAAAATCTAAAAAGTATCTTGTATATTATTAACCATAAAATATGCGACTTCTTATGTTTTTTCATGATAACCATGAAAATGAAGCGCAACAAAAATCGTTGCTATTTTTTCACATTTAGAAATTCTAAGGGTTGGCTGCTACCCCCTTATATCCTGAATTTCGCAAAATCGGTGAAGCATGTGCGTTTTTATGTTCTTTCACGCAACCCATTCAACAATGAAACGCAAATAAACTGCTTTACTATTTTCTCCACATTTGCAAATTCTAAGGGATGGCTGGCTACCCCTTAGACCCTTAATGTCGCAAAATCCGTAAAGTATGTAACTTTTTATGTTCTTTCACGTCACCCATTCAAATATGAACCGCAACAAAGATTATTTACTATTTTTCCCGTATTTCAAAATTCTAAGGGTTGGTTGCTACCCCCTTAGACCCTCAACTTCGCAAAATCTATAAAATAGGTGACTTTTTATGTTCTTTCACGGCACCCGTTCGAAAATCAAACGCAAAGATTGTTTACTATTCTTCCCGTGTGTAGAAATTCTAAGAGGTGGCTGCTACCCAAAACAGAACAAAATTTTGAAAATATAAATATGGGTTTTTTTAACGTTTTTTTAATTAAAACTCTGTAAATATACCAAATTTCAAGTTTGTATGTACTCTAGAAATTCGGAAGTTATAAAGACTATTTAATTTCATTACTTAAATACATAAATTTTTCTTTAGGAGAGTCCTAAATTCTATCGCTATACCAAGTTTCAAGTTTGTATGTCATCTAGAAGTTTTACAACCCTAAAAGGGGATGCGGGGTTGACATAATAACATTTTTTTTAATTTTTATTTACTAGAATCCTAAACCCTATAAATATACCAAATTTCAAGTTTGTGTGTGATCTAGAAGTATTACAACCCCCAAATAAATTGCAGGGGTTGACTTAATAAGATTTTTTATGTTTTTCTTTACGAGAGTCTTAAACCCTATCACTATACCAAATTTCAAGTTTGTATGTCATCTAGAAGTTTTACAACCCCCAAATGGAATATGGGGGTTGATTTAATAATTTTTTTAAAATTTTTATTTAGGAGAGTCCTAAATTCCATCGCTATACCAAATTTCAAGTTTGTATGTCATCTAGAAGTTTTACAACCCCCAAATGGAATATGGGGGTTGATTTAATAATTTTTTTAAATTTTTCTTTAGGAGAGTCCTAAATTCCATCGCTATACCAAATTTCAAGTTTGTATGTGATCTAGAAGTTTTACAACCCCCAAATGGAATATGGGGGTTGATTTAATAATTTTTTTTAAATTTTTTTTTAGGAGAGTCCTAAATTCCATCGCTATACCAAATTTCAAGTTTGTATGTGATCTAGAAGTATTACAACCCCCAAATAAAGTGCGGGGGTTGACTTAATAAAATCTTTTATGTTTTTCTTTACGAGAGTCTTAAACCCTATCACTATACCAAATTTCAAGTTTGTATGTCATCTAGAAGTTTTGCAACCCCCAAATGGAATATGGGGGTTGATTTAATAATTTTTTTAAATTTTTCTTTAGGAGAGTCCTAAATTCCATCGCTATACTAAATTTCAAGTTTGTATGTCATCTAGAACTTTTACAACCCCCAAATGGAAGATGGGGGTTGATTTAATAATTTTTTTAAAATTTTTCTTTAGGAGAGTCCTAAATTCCATCGCTATACCAAATTTCAAGTTTGTATGTCATCTAGAAGTTTTGCAACCCCAGAACGGGGTGCAGGGGTTGACATCATAACATTTTTTTTATATTTTTCTTTATAATAATCTTAAATCCTATAATTACACCAAATTTCAAGTTTCTAAGTCATCTAGAAGTTTTACAACTCCTAACAGGGGGTGCGAGGGTTGCATAAATATATTTTTTTATTTTCCTACTTACAAGAATCCCAATTCCTATAATTGTGCCAAATCTCAAGTTTGTATGTCATCTAACAAATTAGAAGTTGTAAAAGTTATTTAATTTCAATATTTTAATGCATAAGAAGTCCCGTTTGAAATGATGTCACTGTCTGCCTCACAAACATATGAGTTTTAAAAATTTTAAAATATAATATGGGATAAGATTAAACAGCCAGATTTATTACTAGCTAACAGCATCAGTGATTGATTAAATACTGAATGATAATATAATAATGGTTACGTTTGTTTCACTTAAATCAATAGAGCTTTGAATTAAATCTTACGATTTTATTAAAATTATCGCCCATTTGTAGGAGCAATTAAAACCGGTTTAAACGAAATTTACATGACGCATAAATGAAACGTATTAAAAGTGTTTCTTAAATAGCTTTAACAAAATATAATATGTACGAATTTTTGTCACCTTAAATGACGCAATCTTTACTAAGAAATACAATGCATAAAGTGAAGTCCCGTTGAAATGACGTCACTGTCTAGCCACAAAGGAATCAGTGTTACCAACACAATTCTTGTTAAATATGCGGACGCAGGGTAAACCTATGCCATAAATTTGTATACAAATGTATACAAATCCCGCGCTATTAGCGCTGCGTGTGGCAAACGCTCGAACTACGATTTTATACACGAATCAGGAATGGGTGTCAAACTGCGCACAGCTAATTTTTACATTTTCGCCATCTAGACACTTTAAGCTTCATATGGTGCAATTTTGAGGCACTAGTCACCCAGCGTCCGTATATCCGGACGCCGAGTGACTTCGGACGCTGCTTGAACCTAAGATTTTACATGGGGGGACGCATAGTGGTGCCCTATAGATATATATATATATATATATATATATATATATATATATATATATATATATGTGCTTTTGTATCGTGTTCGCCTCCGTATACTGAACAGACGACCACAACTCCGCCATTAATAATGATTGTATATTAATTATTCTATTGTCACAGACTTTTTCTTGAACTAACACTCCTAAATCCACCAAGAGGGGTAATTTTATTTAATTTTTTAGATATACATGCTTCTGTATAGTGCGCGTTCGTGTCAGCCTCCGTACATAGACCGCTCGTATTTACCTCCGTGTATATAATTTTGGCAAATTAAGCGTTCGAATACGCCTCCATCAACGTTGTCAAGTTTACAAGGTATAAAACTATGGTACTTATCACTATTCAGTAGATTCTGTTTATCAAGTCCGTGTTTATGTCTGCTATAATTGCTGAGTTCGAGGACACCTGCTGAAAGTATGCCGTTAAACAAAACGGACCTTTAAATTTATACATATAAGATATTTCGAGATATAGTTCTGTTAGAAACGAATTTTCAGATTATGATAATGTAAATTTGTTTCGTTTATATTCTAATGGAAGAAAATCATATATGTTTAATATTTTATTAAATAATATAATGTCACGCCTACAATTTTTTTATATTTTTAAATAATTTTCAAAGGATGACATTCCTTACTGTATAAAGTATGTGCGATGTGGTAAGTAGCTAGAATCATTTCAGAACTACATTTCTAACAACAAAGTGGTTGAAAACAATTAAAGTTTATTCTTTAAACCCATTTCTTTGCTTTTGCTTTCTCACAATATATGTACAAGTCCACAGAATGAGAACGAGTTTTTGTAAAAAATACCTTTCTTCATTTCTCGACGTTATATGACCTAAATAACACGACAGACATCCCTGGAGGAAAAAAATCCTGTTGTTTTTGTCTTTGTCTGTACACCTGTTAAGTTTTGAAATTATTGCAAATATCAATGTCAAATTTGAACCAAAACTATTTGGTCTGAAAATACAGATCCAGCTCGTAAATAACCAAAATCTAAACAGTGTAGCGTCAGGGTTTTTTAAGGCGTTTACAGCATTAAAAAGTCTGTTGCAATTTAATTTTAAAAACGACAATCAAATTTAATCGAAAAATTACATCAACCATTACCGTTACATCAATCATTATCGTTGAAATACATATATTAAAAATAAAAACAAACAAACATGGACGAAGTTTCAAAAGGTTTTAAATCTAGATAGATAAACACATTCTCGTTTCAAACACATAAAGTATACCAGGGTTCAATCTTTCAAAGAAATATTGATCATTTATTTGTTAATATTCCCTGAGTTATCTGTTTTGGGATGGTATTTTGAAATCTACGCCAAACAAAAAGTTACATATTGAAAGACTGTGTAAAGTTTTTGAAATTTTAGGAAAAAATAGGTATCGATAAAAGCATAATTCACGAGGAATCGAGAAAAAAGGCGATTCTGGAAGTGCCACTACCAAGTAATGTTACCTAACTCAAGTTGTTTTCCGCTATAATAAATCATTATCATCTATTTATTCCGAATGTACGAAATACTACATACATGAGCATTAGCTTATACCCATAAGTACTATTAAAATTTATTGGATGAAATTAAGCCTAATCTTTGAAACTTGGCAAACAGGGTGGATATTTGCTTAATCTTTAAAGATTAGACCATCTAAGTGACCCTCGCATACTTCAATACACTTTTTACGTCTGGATATAAAATTATTCATTACCCAGTGGAGTGAACCTTCATTTATTGCAGCGACTTCTCTATTGTAAATTTTTCTGAAATTGAAATTCTGGAAACAACATTTATTATGTTATATTTGTATTGTATTAGAAAAAGATACGTAAATAAGATAATAGATAATTAGAATAAGATAGATGTTGTATTAGAAAAGATGAGATTTTGAAAGACATATAACCTCTTTCCAAAAAAAGATGAGGTATTGGCGAATGCAGCTTCTGGGAAGCTCGATCAAACAATACAAATCCTAGGTCAAAGATTCAATATTGCAATAAAGTATGGTACCATTTACTACAAAAAAGGTTTGTCATAAGCAACTTAAAGATTTATATTAAATTACAATCAAATACCTACTAAAAGGTTTGTAAAAATACTCTTATAAACTGGTACAACTTTTTGACAATTCCATAAATCAACCAATAGCGTGAATATTATAAAAATCTTAAACAAAAATTGGCTGTAAAGATTAGAAGACCTCAAGACAGGGATTTTTAAAAAGAAAAAGTAACTAAAAACTCCGACAAACTCAACAAATTTGCCATTTGTAAGACTAGTAGGGAGCAAAGACAAAACATCCTAAAGAAATTGAAAATTTAAACTATAAAAGATTTATAACACCATTAACCCACAGTAATAATAAAATATCTAGAATTCACAAGTGATACTTCAGGGTAGACTGTTTCAAGTTTGTTGTACTCTCATCAGCTGGAGCTAATCATCTGTGAAACCTAAGCACATCATCCTGGCTTATTTACAAACCAATGACTAACATTAGCACCAAATGGTACCCGATGCGACACTTATAAATAAAAAGCCAACCGAACCATGCAGTAAAATTACAGTCTCTTTTGGTTGTGAAAAAGACGATAACCGAAAGTTTCTAAGGTGTTCATTCTGTTGTATGAACATCTCATCAGTTTAAAGATTTCAACTTATCTAAACTCAATAGTAAAGAAATTAGTTATCTTTCAAATTTGTGCAGATTTCTTTCTCTCCACACACAATATGAAAAAATATTCTTGTACCCTGCTAAATGTATCGACAATAGATATATATTTATAGTCATATCTTTAACGAATCTACGCTGAATGATGACTAGCCCGAAGACAGAGGGAGGGCAGTTGTTAGAGGTGTCGGGAAGCACTAGGATTCGAGATTAGCTTGAGGGCAGACCACACGGCGTTCACCCTTAGAACTGGTCGTTGTCTACCCCATCCCAGGCTTGTCTGGGTAACGGATGACACCCTAAAACGTTGCAGGGGGGGTCTGTTAACAAGGGGGTCCGGTGTGGGTGGATTGAATCTTACCTGATGTCAGGGTCTTTTAAGGAGCTAAGTATCCCGCTGTCTGGCCTAGACGTTGGCCTATTGGTTGGACGGGAGACCACACGACGTTCACCCTTAGAACTGGCTGTCTTCTACCCTATCCTGCTGACGGGAAACGGATGAAGCTGTTAGAATAAAGCGTGTGGTAGAGAAATTCGTGAGAATTCTCGACGGTAACTCTGACCGATCAGGGGGAGCCCTGGTAGATGAGACCGGTGTGGGCGGATTCGAATCTCGCCTAAGGGACAAGGTCATTTATGGTCACCAAGGACCCCGCTGCATGACCGAGGTCATGTATGGTCACCAAAGGAACCCGCTGTTTGACTGAATCTCTAGTGCGGTGACTAGAAGTGAGGTTATCCCGCTTTTGAGCACTGGGAAACTGCAAGCCGCCAGCTAAATGTGCTTAGGAGCTATCCTGACCACCCTATGATCCGGACTGCAGCCGGGTACAGTGATTGGGTGAAGCTCTGAAAGCCATTACACTTAAGAATAGTTGAAGCGAATACATAGCCTCTCACTATCAAGAAAACTTCACCAAATTCGGGTACGCACCGGGAGTCTATACCGTGTAGACTAAAAGAAGCTCTGTCGAGGGCCCACCAAGCCTAAAATTGGTAGATCGGGGTGGCAAAACCGCTTAAAAACCAAGTCTTGTCACATTTGAGGTTGGATTCGATCGGGCAGTGGTCCCTCTTGATAACAGCGTAAGTTGGGGAATAGTCCTATTGCTGGACGAGGTACTTCACCCCGCATGAAAGAGGACGGGAGGGTGCTGGCGGGTGAGCAGCGTGTTAAGTCAACTGCTCGGTCACTATGCGCGACTTAGCTAGTAGAGGGTCGATAGGCAACCTCGCTCCTACCAGTGAGGCAACCTCGCTCCTACCAGTGAGTCAATCTGGTAGCAATTGCACGACTGCCGGTTATGCAACTTGCGCGCTGATTGGGCGTATCCCAATCACTTCCTTCTGGAAGGAACGTGGGGGTAAGTTCGCACAGGTACCCCACGTAAAACAACCTTGACATTTCATGTCTGGCCTAGACGAATGGAGGAGATTCAAGTGAGGTTTATCTCGGTTAGGGAGTTCGCTCGCTAACCCATGAGAAACTGAAAATGAGAAATCGTCTAGAGACCTACACTTAAAGGATGCTGATGCGAAGATACATAGCCTCTCACGTTCAAGACAACTTCACCTTAACGGGCACACACCGGGGTGCTACTTTGATGGGCCCTATAAAGTAGCCTCGAAACGAAGCTCTATCGGGGGCATACCAGGCCTATAACTGGGAGATCGGGGTGGCAAGCCCATTTAAAAACCAAGTCATGCCACACTTGAGGTTGGATTCGATCGGGCAGTGGCCTCAACTCTGGCTCGGTTGTACTGAACTGACTTAAGTTGGGGGAATAGTCCTATTGCTGGACTAGGTACTTAGCCCCGTATGAAAGGGGACGGGAAGATGCCGGCGCATGAGCACGTATATGTTAATCGCTCCGGTACTAGCCTGGTTAGCTAATAGAGGGTGGATAGGCAACCTCGCTCTGACCAGCGAGTAACTGGGAGCAATTGCTGTGCGATTGCGCGCTGATTGAGCGTATCTCAATTGCTTCCTCCTTTGGAAGGAACGTGGGGGTATGTTGATATGGGAACCCCACGTAAAACACATGCAAATCATGCATCCAGATAAATCTTATTTTAGTTTTTGGATGGCAATTCATCGCATCGTCCTTACACACTCAAATTATCTCAAAATTATTTTACTAGAACATTATCATAATTTTATTTCAGCCCAACATTGTATTAGAATTGCTATTAATTAAATGTGTATTGTAATTACGTAGACTTTTAAAATTATGCTTTAGCGTTAAATTTTAAATTGCATTGACGGTATAGGAAGCTCTAGATCTACAAAAAAGAGGTAATTTACGAATGTCTCAAAAGTTTTGGCACAATGTTTAGGACTTTGTAATTTATTTTTAACAGGTTGTTATCGGAAACGAAACAAGCTTGTTGTTACGTCATTTCAGTTTTGGGGTTTAGATTTGTCATTAAATTTTATAACTGTGATTTTATAAGATAGAAGTTTTATCTATAATCTTGTTGGACGGATGCCCAAACCTCAAACTATACTACTCTCTGCGAATTAATATATTACGAAGAACCTGTGGTAAACAGAATGATGAATAGAGCCAAAAGCAGGATCGTCATCTCAAGTCGTAAATGATTTCACCAATTCAACGTTTCAAGATCAACAATTTGTCCAGATGTCCAGACATGGTCAAAAATACAGAAAAAGGAAAAATGTCCAAATAAGTACATCCAAATCCAGCTGCAACGGATACCTGTATATATTGTTCACTGAGCAGAAACTACTTTTCGGAAAATAGAGTCATTATTAAGAATGATGAGCCATTTTTTACTCTTGGTAATTCCTGAATAAAAGGAAATTAAGGTTTCTTTGATAACATCTGATAACATCAATGAACTACCAGATAATGTAAACTATAAGGCAAAAGCTATTCCGGATAAAATGTTGGTGTGGTGTGCGATATCCGAAGCAGGGATTTCTGGGCCGATGTCGGACAAGAAAGAAGAGAAACGGTAGCTACCACATACCTGGCGATTAGCTTATACCCATAAGTTTTTTTAAAATTTATTGGATGGAATTAAGCCTATTCTTTTAATCTTGCCATTCAGGGTGAATATTTGCCTAATCTCTAAAGATTAGATCATCTAAGTGACCCTCACCAACATTCGTTACCCAGTGGAGTGAACCTTCATTTATTACAGCGACTTCTCTATAAATGCATGCTGTTAGTTCCTCAATGGTTCTAAGACGACTCTTTCGCTTTCAAATAGATTAGATTCTAATTAGATCGATCGACCACACGTGCCACGGTAAATATTCAAAAGGTGAATTGATTTGGCCATTAAAATATTGCCTGCGGATCTTCATTGAATTTCCAGCTGTATGAGTTGTCACATTCTGCTGGAACAACAGGCCATTATTTAGTAGTCCCCGGCATCTTAATCCGGGAACAGCATAGGTTTTTAACATATGTGAGTCGAGTTGGAAGGTTACTGTAACGGAATGTCATTTCGTGTTTGAAAAAGTATTGACCTATAATTCCAAACGATCCTACACTGTACTAAACAATGACTTTCGGGCTATGTAGGTTTTTTGTTAACGCGTGCCAATATTTTCACCTGTCCAATGACTAAAATTTTGTTTGTTGATTACACCATTCTGCATAAATTCTGTGACGCCCAAGTCGGATATTTCTATGACAATGACACGATTATTCAAGACAAAAAGATGCTTTAGAAAATAATTAAATTCAACAGAATCTCTGACAGGTACCTACTGGATGACTGCATGTGAATATAAATCTCAAAGGTATACAAGATATCCATACATAAGGTTGTGGGGAAAAATCTGCAAAATTTGTTTGCAACTCTAATTTGCTTGCATTCATCTAGAATGCTATGATACTTTCTGGGTTTTTTTATTTACAGTGTAGTTTACTTAGCTAGTAGAATTAATTTCTAATGCATAAATAATCAAGAATTTAAACAAGAATTAACTCGAAGATAAAATTGACAAATTTTATACTTGGCATGGAATTTTGAAAAACTTTGCTGCTGTAAACATGCATGTTCTGGAAAGCTTGCTCAAACAATGCAAATCCTCGGTCAAAGATTCAGCATTGCAATAAAGCATGGTAGGATTTACAACAAGAAAGGTTTGTCATTAGCAACTCCAAAATATATACCAAATTACAATCAAATACCTACTAAAAGGTTTGTAAAAATACTCTTATAAACCGGTACAACTTTTTGACAATTCCAGGAATCAACCAATAGCATGAATACTGTAAACGAGAAATTGGCAGTAAAGATTAGGAGACCACAAGACAGGGATTGTTAAAAAGAAAAAGTAACTAAAAACTCCGGCAAACTCCAAATTTGCCATTTGTAAATCTAGTGAATCAGCAAAGACAAAACATCGTATAGGAATTGACAATTTAAAATATAAAAGATTTACTAAGACTATTTAAGACTATTAACCCAGAAAAATAATGAAATGTATGGAATTCACAAGTGATACTCTAGGACAGACTGTTTTGAGTTAGTTGCACTCTCATCAGCTGGAGCTAATCACTTGTGAAACCCACACACAGCATCCTGGCTTATATACAAGCTAATGACTTATATTAGTACCAAATGCTAACCGATGCGACACCTATAAAATTACGGTCTCTATAGGTTGTCAAAGAGAAGATAACCGAAAGTTTCTAAGGTGCTGATTCTGTTGTATGAACATCTCGTCATCTGTTTAAAAATGCAGCTTATCTAAACTCAATAGTAAAGGAATTATTCATATTTCAAATTTGTGCAGATTCTTTCTCCCCACACACTTAGAAAAAATATTCTTGTACCCTACTAGATACAACGACGATAGAAATATATTTCTAGTCGTATCTGTAGCGAATGTACATGTTTGGTAAGGTTTGTCATTAGCAACTCCAAAATATATACCAAATTACAATCAAATGCCTACTAAAAGGTTTGTTACTCTTATAAACCGGTACAACTTTTTGACAATTCCATAAATCAACCAATAGCATGAATATTGTAAACAAGAAATTCGCTGTACAAATTAGGAGACTACAAGACAGGGATTGTTAAAAAGAAAAAGTAGGGGAGAGTCTGGAACAGTGGCCACCTTCCCGCCATTTTCTTATTTATTAGGTGCTGCTCAAGATTAGGTGCTATCATCTAGCACAGAATGTACCAATAGGACACTAAGTATATTAACAAAGTATTTCCATTTAAATCTCGAAATTTTTATTTTAAAACAAACAACCTGAAATTTTGTACTTGAAGTAAAATACAACAGGCAAGTGAAATAAATGTTAGTGGCTAAATAAATAAACGTCGAAAGGAACTAGCGTTGGCCGCTTATACCTACTTCATGTAAATATTTATTGGTATAATAATATTTTGATTGTGTTGGATAGTTTTTGTTTTTCCCTAATTTTTGAAAAACATGAAGTTGATGTTAAAAACATTTTATTATTAAATGATTAAAAGCATGTAGTTGGTACATAAGTGTAGGTACAGTGGCCACTTCTTTGTTGTGTAGGTCCCTGTACTATTATTTAGTACAATATTTTATTTATTTCAGATATTATTTCCTAGATGTTCCTGATGATTTGTACATTATTTATATCAACCTGTAAAAATAGGCGGCACTACTAGAACAGCAAATCTGTTTTTTCCATTAATTTATCTATGTATAATGTTTGTTAGCTTTTGCCTGGTTTTTTAAATTTAAGTTGCCTTTTTTTCAATACAAACTATTTTTTACAAAATAAATCATTATTCTGTAAATGTCTGTGTACTGGTTTTTACTATTCCCATCTTCTACACAGTAGTGGCTACAGTACCATACTCTAATGGCCACTGTACCATCACTGTAGGTACAGTGGCCACTTTTATCTTAAATTCTTCCAACTCCAAAATCTTTGTTATAATTTTATTTTTTTCAGTTCTAGAATGCAATGGTGTAGAAGTAAAAACAGTATTTGTTATCTAATGGTAACAGATTCTATAAAAAAAGGTTAATTGTGGTTGTTATTGATGTTATTAAAAAAGGTGGCCAATGTTCCAGACTCTCCCGGCTCCTGATTCTAACTAAAAACTCCTGAAAACTCCAAAATTGCAATTTATAAATCTAGTGAATCAGCAAAGGCAAAACATCGTATAGGAATTGGCAATTTAAAATATAAAAGATTTACTAAGACTATTTAAGACGATTAACCCAGAGTAAAAATGAAATGTGTGGAATTCACAAGTGATACTCTAGGACAGACTGTTTTGAGTTTGTTGCCTTCTCATCAGCTGGAGCTAATCACCTGTGAACCCCACACACAGATTCCTGGCTTATATACAAGCTAATGACTAACATTAGTACCAAATGCTAACCGATGCGACACCTATAAAATTACGGTCTTTATAGGTTGCCAAAAAGAAGATAACCGAAAGTTTCTAAGGTGCTGATTCTGTTGTATGAACATCTAGTTATCTGTTTAAAAATCGCAGCTTATCTAAACTCAATAGTAAAAGAATTATTCATATTTCAAATTTGCGCAGATATCTTTCTCCCCAGACACTTAGAAAAAATATTCTTGTACCCTACTAGATGCAACGACGATAGAAATACATTTATAGTCATATCTGTAGCGAATGTACATGTTCAATGATGTCAAACGAATGCGTTTTCAAAACGAAAAAGATTTTATAGTGCATGCTCCCACAAGTTGCAAAATAGCATAATCGGACAAACAGTCGAGGTTTAAAAAGTAACATCTCCCTACTACGCTTGTACAAACACCGAGTCAGGTTTTCTTTAAAAATTGTGGTATATGCTTTGTTTCCTGAAATGAACTCGTTTCTTGTAAATCTACAAGACAAGATTCAACAATGAAACTTTCATTAGACATTTACAACTTTTTCCGGAATGTGAACGACTGCACATAGATAAATATTATTATAGTTTTTGGATAGCAATACATCGCATCGTTCTCGACAAGCTTAAAGGTTCTCATAATTAATTTACTAAAACGTTGTCCTAATTTTATTTCAGCCAAACATTGGCCTTCAAATTCGCCAGACCTTAATTCTTTTGATTACTAAGTTAAAGCTTTACAGAGAAAAGTGAGCAGTATCCTGAAACCGTTTAAAAATAGGGAAGAATTGAAAGGGAGAGATTTAGATTTTCAAGAAACTATTCCGTGAGCTATTGTGCAGTGGAAAGCACGATTGAGAATGATCATAACTGAAAATAGGGAAAATAGTGTCATTTTATTGGTGAAACTAGTATATATAAACTCTAATACAATATATCGTATTAGAAGTGCTATTAATTCAATATGTATTGTAATTATGTAGACTTTTAAAATTATACTTTAACGAACGCGCAGCTATTTTGAAGTTGGTAACAATCGTCATTGAACTCCAAAGTATAAAGCGTTTTATCTAGGCCATCCGGTATATTTTTAAAAATTTTAAATTCTATTGATGGTATAGGAAGATATAGATCTACCAAAAAAGAAGTACTTAACGAATGTCTCAAGTTTTGACACAATCTTTAGGTCTTTGGAATTTATTATTAGCAAGTTATTATTGGAAACGAAACAAGCTTGTTGTTACGTCATTCTAATATCTTCTGAATTTTGGGATATAAATTTGTCATTATGTTTTATTAGATAGA
Source organism: Agrypnus murinus (assembly GCA_929113105.1). Taxonomy (NCBI): domain Eukaryota; kingdom Metazoa; phylum Arthropoda; class Insecta; order Coleoptera; family Elateridae; genus Agrypnus; species Agrypnus murinus. Next base: position 46,396,342 of record OV816023.1, read on the forward strand.
AATTTTCAAGAGTTTCTTCAATCTTGTTGATCGGTTCCAAAACCTCAAATTGTACTATTCTTTGCAAATTAGTTTATTAAGTTTTTAAGTAGTAGTTTCAACAACTCTTGTATTATTCAAACAATTATTTGAAAAAGTTAATAAAACTATACGTTGTTTTCTTGTAAATTGGAAAATCGCCAAAAAGTTTTATTTTGTTTTTTGATAATTTTAATATTTGTCAAAAATACCTACACCATTCAATATTATTAGAAAATATGCTCTGCAATTGTTGCTTTCCTACTCCTTTAAAGCATTTTTAATGATTTCAAAATAATCAGTAACGGGGGTGTATCAAAAAATGTTAAAAAAGGAATTTTTCATGTCGGGATATTTCTTCAAGCCCGGTTTGTGAACGTAAAATGTCATTAGCAATATTTTTTCTTAATAAGATTTTTCTATATTTTAACAAATAAGGTCATCTCGATTTAAACACCTATTGTCACTTGTAAACTTTGACATGGCGTATTTCAAGTATTTTTGGAAGCAGAAGTGATTGAACAACAAAATTTTTTCCTTTAAACAAAGAATATTAAAATGTTTTCCCATATGGATCGAAGTTTATGGGACACACTGTATAGTTGACCACCTGCAAAATCTGCCGTTTCTCTTCATAATCATCAATTTTCTTAATTTGTAAGAGAATCCTTTAAAATAAGATATTTTGTTAATTTTGTTTGCTGTAAAAATTTGTGTATCCTATTATTGTTTATAAAAATATCATATTTGATAAAAACATTTGCTTCGTATTGTATATTTCTTTATACAGAGATTTGCCGAAAAACATTGATTTTAATGTTAGAGTATCTTAAAAACGAATGTTTTCCTGAATCGTTGTGTAGAAACGTTACTGTTCATAACTATCAATAAATCAATAATTTTATAAAATCACTAAGCATTAGCTGTTGTTAAATTGGGTCCACTTCACGAATTTTGTCCCAAATCTAAGATTTATGCATTAAACATAAATTCTTATTACTGTAATAAGTCATAATTTCGTAATCATTTGCAAGAATTTCAAATAAGAGTACAGTTTTAATATAATATAATCATTCTTTCCATTTAAAAAGATGTAATTATATTTACTAAGAAATACAGACAGAAATGTGATACCTTAGATAAGGAAATGACGCGTTATTAAACGGGCTTCAGCAAAACAAATCACGAATATAAACTAAAAATATGCTAGGCAGTGTTGCCGCGAATTCGGAGGCGAAAACATCCTTTGAATGCTTTTATACATGCGGAGGTAAACACAACCGCGTGGCGTATACATGTATATCTCGCAGCGACTCTGCGGCAATCGCTGGAACTAAAATGTATATAAGTATACGTAAATAGGTCCCGTTTGACTCCGGCTGAAAATAGGTGGAAAATGATCCTGGAGGTGTCCTGATGCCGAATAACATGGTTAGCGCGTTCGACTCCGATACCGACGAGTTGCCTCCGGATTTTGAGTCCGACTCGTACGCTGTATATAGCGTTCGGAGGTGTATAAGTACTAAAAGCATATATATATATATATATATATATATATATATATATATATATATATATATATATATATATATATATATATATATACACTACAAACATTACTAAGAGCATTTGAGAATGTAGAAATGCGATATTAGTAGAACCTAGTAACATCATTCGACTCGAAGTGTTTTATACCCGTAAGGCACAGAGTCGAAGTCGTCGACTCTACGTCTCTTTGTAAAATTCGCCCGATACGTCTTCGTCTCTGTCCTCGTTATAACTTGGTGTTGTTCTCCCCGTCTGATGTTACTGGATTCTATTAATATCTTTTTATTCAGATCCTCTACCAGGTCGAGCATTGACTCTAGGTTAATGTGCTGGGAGGCATTATGATCCAAAGTAATGCCTTTAACTTTCACCACCCTGCTGACTTTCCCGGTTGAAGGGTCATACACGATGTACCCGTAATTTTTAGGACCACCTGATACAAATTCTATAATGTATGCCCCTGGCCCGTAATCCTTGAGTTCGTTCGTGAGATCCCCCAAGAAACTGCCTGTAGGTAGATCTTCTTCTCCTAGCCTCGACACATATATTACAGAATCTATAGCGAAAAAGGAAAAACAAATTAAGTAGTAGTTATCAAAATACACAAGAAACGTATAATTATTACCTGTATCATAGTACAACACTCTCGAACCCAGCTGCTCCAAGTAAGAATACAATTTAAGCCTTGCCTGAGTAGTGACATATGCAGCAATCACTACATTTACCGTGGATAAGGGTACAGCCGCTTCATCCTTGTGTTGCCAGTTGACTGCAATCACCTCCTGGTTAATTTCCTGAAGATGGTTAACTTCGATGCTAGGGTTGGTAAGTAGATCGAAGAATTCTTTTGGCTCCCGAATAATAGAGGTCTTTGCTTGATTTTCGCGCTGACCAAATTTTCCTGTAACAAAAACATAGTTAGTAAGCGACTATTCGCAAAGTAATTGTATAACTTACCCCAAAATGAATTTAGCATTAACTTGGCCAGCGATCTAAGCCCCGGATTCTTGATAATCTTCGAAGCATCCATCGAAACACCCTCTACTTCGGCGTATTCCTCAATATACTTCTTTTTGGCCTCCTCCGTGTTGCAGGAACCAGGCCAACCACTAGCCTCTTGTTTTATCTTCAGGAATTTGTCGATGAACCCGGCAAATAAACCCTCCGACTTAGAGGTCTTCTGGTACCGGGTGACTACGTACTGCCATATCTCTTGTACTTCTACTACCCTGTAACCCTTTTCCACAGCCTTCACGACCTCATCAATAACCCATGTTCCGCTTATGGTTCTTTCTGTCTCCGAATGAGAACACTCTCCCTGATTTAAGTCTTTAACGCATGAGTAACAGAGTGGAAATAGTAATTTATTATGTATTTTCAATGGTAGAACGGGGTGGTACAGATGCTGGGGTGGAAGTATGGTGCATTTAATGACGCCTTCAACGTTTTCTATACCTCCTTTACCCTCAATGAGTTGCCTGCACTCGTCTCCAACGTAAACTTTAGGGTGTCCAACGGGAAACTTTCCATATTTACACACCCATGGATACAGACTACATACATCTACGTATCGGATCTTCTCACCCTGCTTTACCCGGTACTTTAGCCTGGTAGCGCCCGTTCTACCGCCGAAGAAAGCATCACGAGGATTGAGAGGTGTATTAACTAGCATAGGCTGATTATCTAGCTGCAGCTTCCTTTCAGGTGTTAACTGCTTCCGGAACGCGCATTCCCACTGCTCTATAACCTCGTATCCAAGCGCTTTGAGTCTATTCGTGCATGCCAGAGTCTTCTCGTAACGCAAGGCCACGGTATCGGCGGGATCATCATGAAGCGACTCGTCACGTCTGGTTACAAAGCAGCTAGGGCAACCCTGAAAGTAGCAGCCGTGAAACTGGAACACCTGCTTTTCGTATAGGCCGTCAACTTTTAAACCGGCTACAACGGCTTCCTTCTGTCTTCCGGCGTGTTGAATCACAACACCTCTCTGCTCTTCCTCACCTATCAACCACTGGAGAGCTATTTTGGACTGATTATCGATTCTCCTGTAACCGCCCTTGGGTATTATCCCTATGGTGTTTTGTTGCAGGAATTTGCGCCTGAACATTAGATTGCAAGCCGAAGCGATAGTGATTGCTTCGGTAAAAGGATCGACACCGCACTCTTCAACAAACAGGTTTCTAAAGTGAAGACATGCTCGCTTCAAAATATCCACGTCGGTTCTACAGTACGTCACTAGATCTCTCTGCATGTCGAACTCGATGTTTTTGTTCGCCTCGTACCAGTTGTGGAATTCTTCACGAGCCCTCGGTTTCATGGTACCGGGGCTGTAATATTCTATGCTTGGCAGAGGGCCGACGTAGTTAGCGTTTGTTTCGGTATTAAAGAGATGCGGGAAGTATCCTTTTGGTGCTGGTAACCCAAACGCTTTAGGGAGTGCAGATAGGGCCATAGGGAAGTAGTTCAGAGAATCGATAAACTTTAGATTATCTAATTGAAGTAAAAGGATTTTGCTGCCTCTCATTATGAGCTCAGGCCTCAGCGAGGTCTTTGTAATGATGTGGTTCAGGATGAATTGGGTATCAAAGGCCTGTCCGTTGTGAGCTATAGCTACGACGTTTCTAAACTTCTTGCGGATTTCTAATAAATAGGTCAGGAACGCTTCAATGCAGTCCTTCTTTATGACCCGCTCTCTGATACCACAACGTTGACAGCAATACAATTTTTGTTCATTATAACAGCTAGGGCATACCTGGTGCAAAATACATAAATTAGGCTCATGAATACGGACACCTTCAGAGATCTGTTTCTCCTGCATTGTTTCCAGGTCAAAAAATACAAAAAGAGTCTCGTTCTGTTTAACAGCAGACATTTCCCCGACCGGTTTTACAAAACAAAAATGGTTTTCAGGTTTGTGAGCCTGGCAAGTTTTACAATAAATTTCTCCACAAATATGAGGCTCTTTTCTCAGCTTTAGATTTATGATCCTAAAGCATTCCTCACATTTTTTAACAATCTGACACATTTTAGTCTGATGATTCTCATAACAGTTTTGGTTTCTAAAGTCTCTTCTGCAATCCTGACATCTGATGAGTAGGGCTTGTCTAGTACAAGGTGGTGAACTGCCACAGCCCATGCAAGACTTTTCACACCTATGGTGACTTTTATGATCATACGGGGCGTGACAGCTTTCGCAAAAGTATCTGCATACAAAGGCAGCGGTCAATGAGGTGATTAAATTATAATGCCCATCGTGATACAGTAGATTGATCTTCTTCTCTGTATCAGTAGCTCCTTCGAAGATCACATCACGGCCCTTTGTACCATACCCATACACAGTGATCTTGTATTCATTAAGATGTCTTTGAAAGCATCTTAATTCGTTGACACCTGCTCCCTCTGATGGAATGACGAGTACACAGGCCTCTCGCATTAATTCCTCGGCCTTCATCTTTTGTACACCCTGGTTAGTTCTGGTCTTCTTGTAATCAGGGCTTTGATCAGCATGGGCCTTCCCTACGATCAAAGCCCTGGGTAGGCATAGATTGTCGGTATTCTTGATCGTTACAATACCTCTACGCCTACTGCACTCTTCGGCGAAGGTACTGTAAATGCCGCTTCGGTTACGCCCTTGCCCTGCAGGTGGCGTCACGGATGAAACAATCATACGGAACTTATCAGTACTGAGAGCTTCAGGGTCACTCTGTAGGATGCTCTCTAGAATTCCCCAAACATCTTTGTAGGTAACCTCACTAGCCAGTCTAAAACTCATGTAGCCGGGGAGTTTATCTTTAAAACTATCGAACTCGAAAGTAATTCCTACACGGTCGGTTGGTGAAACGTTAGACATGGCATGTGTAATTATTTGCTCGATAGCTGTTTTGAAAAAGACCAATAGGTCTTGGCTATCTGAAGACTGTTTCACTTTGAATACAACTCGACGCTTTTGGGTGTTAAACTTCTTAACAGTAGATACACTTTCAGTAATAACTTCATAAAGAGCCATTTTGTTACGGGTAGTAGTAGTACAAGTACAGGGAATATAATTGAGCTTTTACGTCTAATGCTAAAACTGAGAAATTACATGCGTTACAAAGTATGTTGATACTGGAAATTTTCTGTACATAATTTTGAATAAACTAATCTAATAAACGAAGGTATATTTTCGTAACCCCCGAACGCAATGCGGGTTATTAAATATTATAAATTAATTATTTGGTTTGTACAAAGTTAAAGAAACCGACTTGCAAAACTACAAAATTTAACATTATTATTATTATTATAAACAAATACGTTCAGTTTCAATGCAAATTAATAAAGCAAAGTCAGAGAAAGATCAGTTTCAATGCAGATTAATAAAGCCTTTAATCAGTAATACGTAATAAAACAATTAATAATAAATTCCTACCTTTGTTGGCTGGCTGTCTTGGTTCGTCAAACACTCACAGCTTTATTTAAAAAAAATAGATTTATTCGAGACTAACAAATACACACACATACACCAAAACACAATAGCCGTAAATAAGAGTTATTAACGACGATAGCTGATGTAGACAAGTGATGCCCGGAAGTTCAGGATTTTGTTTTATACGTTCTAAAAAACAATCGTAGCGCCCTCTGGTTGTCATTAAAACATCGTTTACGTATTGCATGATATTGCGCAATATTACGAAATAGATAAGAATGCGACTGTTCAAGGCTTTGTTAATTAAGTATTTTTACTAGGTCATAAATCAGTCGGATGTCATAAACAAGCGAGCCCTCTTATGCTTGTTTCATCTTGTTTGTCAGCATAGCATCGTCTGTCGTATCGGTAATGATTACACTCAGATCTGAGTAAAAGATAAGCTTTCTTTCTCTGAACAGGGTTATAACTCGTTCTGTTGTCATAATGATTTAAAATTTTAAAAGAATTTACCTGCATTTTTTTTAGCATTCGATACAGCCCCTTTTTTTAAAGGTGTGTGTGTTTATCATTTTAAAAACATTATTGAAGGATTAGGCTTCGCTTTAAAACAAATATCGATAGATAAATCCATTCTCTATAATATTTCTTTAGTTCGACATCGTGTTCAAATAACTAAAATACGATGGAATTTGCTCTAATTAAATAAAAACCTTCAAACGTTTATGCCCTATTATGAGGTTGCTTTTAAGGATTTTGTTTTTATACGTTCTAAAAAACAATCGTAGCGTCCTCTGGTTGTCATTAAAACATCGTTTACGTATTGCATGATATTGCGTAATATTACGAAATAGATAAGAATGCGCCTGGTTCAAGACTTTGTTAATTAAGTATTTTTACTAGGTCATAAATCAGTCGGATGTCATAAACAAGCGAGCTCAGGTAGATTAAATAATAACAAGAATGGTAAATATGATAGAACTCGTACAAGCAATATTATATATTATAGCTGTCGAAACAATATTGTCAGGTTATATTTTAATAAAACTGTGAAACTTTTAATAATCTTTATTTATTTCAATATTATATATAATTACGCAGTAGTGTGTAACCTTTTTTACATTTCTTTTAGAGAAACGTAATTTAGTCATAAGTAATTTGTACATATAACGTTTTTTAAATTTTAATACCTTACTTTTAAATTCTTTATTAAATACTTGTTAGTTTTCCTATTCTGTACTTTTAATGCTCTAACACTGTCAACCCTTTGTTTAGAAGTATGATAAATCGAAAAAACCATTTCTTTAAATAGGTATATTTTAATAAAAAAATGTCTAAATTTACAGATAATTGAAAAATAGGTGAAAAATACCTTCTAAATAAAGATGCTCTGAGGGTAATAAATATAAAAGCTAACGACACCCTTTTTTCCGAGGGGGGTAATAAATTAAGATTTTATCTAAAAACAGCTGTCTGATTGACGGCGCTACCCTTTTTAATGATATCCCTTTGCTCTGAGGGTAATAAATTAGCTTTTTTATCTAAAACAGCTGCTCAATTGACAGCACAGGTGTCGACCTTTTTTAATGATGCCCATTGTTCAGAGGGTAATAAATTTAGATTTTTATCTGGTCTCAAGTAATTAATTGACATTGCAGGTTTTTTTTTAACAATACCCTTTTTGTTCTGAAGGGTAATAAATTAAGATTTTATCTAAAATCATGTTCATTCGCGCAGGTTCGAAGTTTATAAAAGCTCAGTCAAACCCCCTTCCGTTTTAGTTGGTTCTTGACATCGGTTACGGTGATAGTAATATTGTTATTGTTTGCTTGAACTAGGTAAGTTAAAATAATCATTTATTATTCTTGTGAGTGTTAAGTTTTTGTCTATTTTTTGACATAGAAAAAATGGATTTGCTAATACAACAATTGAACAAATCTCCCGTTAGCCAGAAGCCAATCAAGAAGTTATGTGATTACAAAATAAAAGAAATTGCAGAGATACTACAATTCAAAAGAGTCGTTTGCCGCGATAAGCGTCAAAGTGTGATTATTGTTGCTGAAAAGCATGTTACATTTCTACCAAAGCGAATCAGCGATAAGTTAACAGATCAAAGGGTTACCGAGCTTAACCAGCAGATTGAAGCTAAAACGATTTCTGTAGGTTTGATGTACATGGGGAAAACAAACTGTTATGATGACTGCCTGTTTGTGGAGTTAAATAAGGTACGAGTAAACATCAAGTTTATACAATAAACCCCTTTTTAATGTTCTATTGTTATTGTTGTTACAGCCCCTGGAACCGCAAATAGAAAACAGAGGTCAGTCCTGAAGCCCTCAAGCACCAGCATTCTATCAACATTTTTATTATAAATTAAATGTAGCCTTAACAGTATATATTAATAAAAATAATTTTTAATTCCTATGTGGCTTTATAATTATTTCTTCTAGAAAAGGTAGTAGAAAGAGTACAGGGTGTGTGTGTGCGCTGGAGAGAGAAAGCATTCTCTAATAAGAGAGAGGGCTCTTTAATGCGTCCTCTAATAGGAGAGAGAGATAGAGAGCTCTTTAATGCGTCCTCTGATAGGAGAGAGAGAGAGAGAGAGCTCTTTAATGCGTCCTCTAATAGGAGCGAGAGAGAGGGCTCTTTCATGCGTCCTCTAACAGGAGAGAGAGAGAGAGGAGACTGCGAATGATAAAGTTCCAAAATGGCCGTCCCTACATATTAATTAGAGCAATAAATTATTACCTGCAATTAGATCAAATAATTCGATCATTTAATTAGAGCAATAAATTCACGCCTGCATATTAATTAGATCAATCAATTTAATTCACGCCTCATTTGCATATTAATTAGAGCATTCGCGCCTCATTTGCATATTAATTAGAGCAATAAATTTAATTCGCGCCTCATTTGAATATTAATTAGAGCAAAAATTTAATTCGCGCCTCATTTGCATATTAATTAGAGCAATAAATTTAATTCGCGCCTCATTTGCATATTAATTAGAGCAATCAATTTAATTAGAGCAATTAATTATGCTAATTAGGTTCCCACGGTCATCAAAATTTTCCCACGCTCAAGGGGCGCAATACCTACTTATCTGTTACAACACTGGATTCATCTCCTAAAAGTGGTACTCTCATGCATTTTTCTGTACCTCAAAGACAGTGGAGCTTCGAAAATCCTTGTTGAGACAGTATAATTCGAATGCTGTTTTCTATTTTGAAACGCTTACGGTGTTATACCAGTGTACGAAGATCAACGCTGGTTGGACAAAGTTAAATTGCTATAAAACTACATATAGTGACATACAAAAATATTTTGAGAAACTCATAGAAAATGACAGGCAGAAAAAAACTGGGGCCTGTGTGCATGCAGTATAAGAGAGTGTTTGCCACTTTCTTTCTTCTTCGATAGAAAAACTTATGCACGATGGTACATTTTATACTACAATGATTGCTTGAAGCTGGACGAAGGTCCTATAATTTATAATTCCATGTCACTCTTTTAAACAAAAAATAATAATCTTAATTCAATCCTAGTAACGCATTTAAAACAATAATTATTCAAGGCTTTTTAACCAAAATTTGTTTTGGTGGTTTCAAGTGTAAACATTTGCATTTAATTTTACATTTTTTATAATAAACGGGGTTTACACGCGTCAATCAACTTTAAACTCCAATTTATAACTTATGTAACCTACAACACTTTATTTTTATTTATTTTATTTATTAAAGTATTTTCAAGCCGTTAATGCCTTTAGTTTTCAAAAAAAAATTCCAGATTCAAGAATATAAAAAAAAATTTAAAATCTGGCAGCATAAATAATTAAGATTTTAATTTGCATGGGCAACTAAAATCTGCAGTAACATGATATTTGATACGATGTTTGATGACGCGACGTCAAATTGATCATCATACAATTCTGAGAACCTAAAGTGTTTAAAGATATTTAATTCTTAAATGCTCCGAATGAGTGCTGTATAAATGAATTGTTTTTTACATTTACTTATATGTACAGCTGTAACCTTTATCAAATTCATAATTGCAAAAGAGAACCTCTATTCCTTGGAAAATCCCTGAAAAGGAACACGATTAAAAATTTATTAAAAAATTATTTAATTGTAAAAGTCGTTACATAAATTTATTCTGGATTACTTGAAACCCTCCCGAAACAAATTTTGGTTAAAAAGTCTTATAAAATGCAAGGATTGAATTAAAATTGTTTTTTTTTGTTTAAAAGAGTGACTTTTAAAAGAGTGGAAATTATAAATTTTAAGTTCTTTTTCCAGCTTCAAGCAATCATTGTAGTATATAAAATATACCATCGTGCATAATTTGAAAAATATTCAAGTTCATAGTGTAACAAGAGAGAAAAAGAAAGAACCTCTTTTCGAGCAACAAATGGTGTGTTCTATCGCATTCGAGAGAATGACGCATCGCGCGGGCATGTGAACCAGACGCGGTTTATTCTGGTGTATTCTAGAAATACATGGTATGTTCGGGCGATTTCTGGAACGTTTATAGGATGGTATAAAGTCGACGTCGCGGAGAAAAGAGTCAGTCAACAGCAAGTCATTAACTGTGTATTACAAAATAAATAGTGAATATAAATGTTGTATTAGAAATTCATAGTCTGTAAATAATAGTTTTTAATGGTTTATAATCATAGAGTTAATTTATAGTGTATTCATTAGTGTATAGAAATAAATATTTGTTTGTGAATAGACGATTTAAACAGCACTTGTATTATTATTTTAGAAAGAACGTTACAGTGATGTCAGGTGTGGTGTTTTAAAATAAATAAAATCGCGTAATAATTAATTAAAGTGCTGTGAGAATAAAATTTTTGGTGTTAAAACATAATTTCAACAAACGATTAAAATGGTGATGAAACTGTTAAAAGATCTCAAAGTAATAGACTTGAAACATGAACTTGAAGAACGAGATTTAGATACAACGGGCCTTAAAAGTGTGTTAATAAATCGGCTAAGAGAATGGCTTTTGGAGCAGCAAGAAGACCCTGAAAGTTTCCTCTTCGAAATACCTGGACCCGTAATGGATACTAATTTGTTATTAAGTAAAATAGAAGAGAATTCTAGAATGTTAAAAGAGGAATTACTGGAAAAGTCGGAAGAGAATTCTAGAATGCTTAAAGAAGAATTATTGGAAAAGTCCGAAGAGAATTCTAGAATGTTAAAAGAGGAATTACTGGAAAAGTCGGAAGAGAATTCTAGAATGCTTAAAGAAGAATTATTGGAAAAGTCCGAAGAGAATTCTAGAAAGTCTGAAGAGAATTCTAGAATGTTAAAAGAGGAATTACTGGAAAAGTCAGAAGAGAATTCTAGAAAGTCCGAAGAAAATGTTAGAATGCTTAAACAAGAATTACTTGAAAATACTAAAGCACTGGAAGAAAATTTAAAATGCTTAAAGAAGATTTACTGGAAAACTCTAGAACGCTTAAAGAAGAATTATTAGAAAAGTCTGAAGAAAGTTCTAGAAGGCTTAAAGGAGAATTGTTGGAAAATGTCAAAGCGTTGGAAGATAAAGTTTTCGAAGAATTTTTGGAGAATGCCAGTGCGTTAGGACTATTGGAAGGTAGATTGGCGGAACAAGATAGGGTAATAAAGATGGTAGAAGAGAAAATAGCCCAAATGCAATTACCACCAACAACTAAGAAAGACGATATGGCCGAAATGCTGGAAGATAGAATGAGGCAACTACGGTTTCCCTCAACTTCTGAGTGGCCGTTTAATGAAGTAAAGAAACAAATTAAAGAAGAAAAGGTTCCTGCCGTAGGGATAAAAGTAAAACCACCCACGTTCGATGGAAAGATACCTTGGTCCACCTACTACAAACAATTTGAGGCGGCCGCTGGGGCGAACGGATGGACAGGCAAGGAAAAGGCCGTTTCTTTAACTGTGGCTTTGCGTGGAGACGCGTTGAACGTCCTGCAAACAATCCCAGCAGGACAGGAAAATGATTATCAATTGTTAGTGTCTAGATTGGAGATGAGATATGGAGACGCGCATCTTCAACAAGTGTATCACGCGCAAGTGAAGAATCGTATCCAGAAGAATGGAGAAAGCCTGCAGGAGTTTGAAGCCGATGTTGCGCGGCTTGTCCGATTGGCGTACCCTACGGCACCCGATTCATTTCTGGGACAGCTCGCTGTGCAGACCTTCATTGATGGGTTAAGAGACGGGGAAACACAACAATCATTGAGGCTAGCACGACCAAGAACAACTGATGATGCGCTTGCTCACGCCTTAGAATTTGAAGCTGCAAAACAAGCGTCCCGAGGTCACGGGCGTGTTCGGGCCGTTGTGGAGGAAGAAGAAGGTTCTAAAGATCACCTAGAGGAGTTAGTACTGAGAGTTCTTCGGAAGGAAGAAAGCCGTAAGAAGAATCATCAAGAAGTTCGAGGGCCTCGTTGTTGGAATTGCGGCGAACAAGGTCACATACGACGTCGTTGCCCTAAACCAAAACAGGTTCAGCAGTCGGAAAACTAAAGAAGGTCGACGAGTGGGGGCGAACGTTGACCTTGAGTAGAGATGCCCCGAAGATCACCATCCATGCCGTAACATCAAACAATAGTACCAGCAGTTTGTTCGTAGATGGGAAAATTGCTAATCGTACTGTTCCACTACTCATTGATACGGGGGCGACAAAGTCCATCATACGCCCTAACGTTCTACGAACAAGTATGAAGCTGTTACCAACAACTACTCAACTCCGTACAGCAACAGGTGAAGTGATACCAACACGCGGAGTGGTGAAGATGAAGATTGGCATTGGAAGTGAAGAACGTGATCATGAGGTGCTGGTAGTCGATATCACTGATGACTTCATCTTGGGAATGGACCTCCTGAGAAAATTTGGTTTTACGTTGGATTTGAAAGAGGGTGTTTTGAAGGTCGGTAACGAAGAACTTCCGTTGCACCCACGAGAAGATCCGGTTGTAAGGGTTTTGCTGACTGAAGATGTGATATTGCCGGGTCAAAGCGAGATGGTTGTCGAGGCGGGTTTGGATGGAGATCTTCGGGTAGGATGTGTGCGAATGATGGAGCCTGTTTGTGATAAGAAGATCCATAGTGGCATACTGGTGGGAAAAGCGCTGATCAAGGTTGGAAAGAGAGTACCGGTGAGAATTATGAATGTTAATGTGGATCCGGTGACATTGAAGAAGAGTACCCTTGTGGGACAGTGTGTGCCAGTATTTCGAGTAGCCAGGTGTATGGCTGATGTTCCAAAACCAGTGCCCAAAGACCATGGTGAAAAATTAGTGGGTATGGTTACTAGTTCGTGCGAAGACCTTAACAGAACGGAAGTGAAAAAGGTACAGGGTTTGGTTCACCGATACCAAGATATCTTCGCTCTTGACGATGGCCAGAAGGGACGAACAAATATAGTAAAACATAAAATCAATACAGGCAACTCTATGCCTGTCCGTCAGCAGCCGAGGCGTCTACCTCTAGCAAGGCGAGCAGAAGCCGAAAAGATTATTACTGATATGGAAGAACAAGGGGTCATCGAGCCATCCAGCAGTCCATGGGCATCACCGGTGGTCCTGGTCAGTAAGAAGGACGGGTCAACGAGATTTTGTGTGGACTATCGGCAGCTTAATGACGTGACCAAGAAAGACAGCTATCCCTAACCACGCATCGACGACACGTTAGATACCCTGTCTGGTTCACGATGGTTTTCGACTTTGGACTTGAAGAGTGGTTATTGGCAAGTTGAAATGGAACCTGAAGACCGGGAGAAGACCGCGTTCACTATTGGTTCCGGACTATGGCAGTTTACGGTTATGCCTTTTGGTCTATGTAACGCTCCGGCCACCTTTGAGCGTCTAATGGAGACCATCCTGAGAGGGCTGTCGTGGAAGACCTGCCTGGTATACCTAGATGATGTGATTGTAGTCGGAAAATCATTCAACGAACATTTGAAAAACCTAGAGGAAGTGTTCCGAAGACTACGTGGAGCCAATTTGAAACTGAGTCCGAAAAAGTGCCACATATTCAGAAGGGAAGTGAAATATCTCGGGCACGTCGTATCACAAAATGGAGTGGCAGCCGACCCCGATAAGATTCGTGCAGTTCAAGAGTGGCCAACACCGAAAGATAAACACCAAGTTCGTAGTTTTCTTGGGTTATGTACCTACTACAGGCGTTTCGTTCCTGGGTTTGCCAATATAGCGAAACCTCTGACAAGGTTAACTGAAGATGGGCGCGAGTATGTTTGGAGCGGAGAGTGTGAAACAGCTTTCCAACAGCTGAAGCGTGCCCTGATAACAGCACCAATATTGAGCTATCCACGGACAGAAGGGAAATTCATACTTGACACAGATGCAAGTAATTTGGCCATTGGGGGGGTACTTTCTCAGATACAGGATGGACAAGAAAAGGTCATCGGCTATTTTAGTAAGGTTTTGTCGAAAGCCGAAAGGAATTATTGTGTGACCAGAAAAGAACTATTGGCCGTCGTGAAGTCCGTTGAGCACTTCTACAAATACTTGTACGGACGGAAGTTTTTATTGAGGACGGACCATGCAGCGTTGAAATGGCTGTTACAATTCCGTAATCCTGAAGGCCAGGTCGCAAGGTGGATCGAACGATTACAAGGATACGACTTTGACACCGAACATCGAGCGGGCACTAGTCATCGAAATGCCGATGCTCTTTCAAGAAGACCCTGTCCAACGGATTGCCGTCATTGCTCTCGTTTGGAAGAGAGGGTTTGCCAAGTATTAAGGACTACCATCGTCAACGACAATTGGTTGCCGGAAGAATTGCAACGACAGCAGGAGGCTGATCCCGAACTAAAAATGGTACTGGAATGGAAGCGCGTGGGAGAAAGGCCTGCCTGGGAGGCCGTCAGCCCTTTCAACAGAACGATCAAAGCATATTGGGCCCAATGGGAGTCCTTGAAGGTGGAAGACGATCTCCTGAAGCGAGTACTGGAGAGTGAAGATGGCACCACCATTAGGTCTCAGTTCGTGGTTCCAAGATGCCGAGTGGCTACAGTATTGCGACATCTCCATGACGGTGCCTCAGGAGGACACTTCGGTGTGAAAAAGACTTTGGAGAAAGTTAGGGAGCGTTTTTATTGGGTCAACTGTAAAGAAGACGTGAAGGAGTGGTGCCGGAAATGTGAACTATGTGCCACTGGCAACGGACCCTTGGGGAAACGAAGAGCACCTATGAGGCAGTACAATGTGGGTAGTCCTCTGGAAAGAATAGCCATAGATATTGCCGGACCATTTCCCGAAACCGACGATGGGAATAAATACATATTAGTGGCAATGGACTATTTTACCAAATGGCCAGAAGCATATGCCCTACCAAACCAGGAAGCTGCGACTGTTGCTGACGTACTAGTCAAAGAGTTTTTCAGTCGCTTCGGAGTGCCCATGGAGCTGCATTCGGATCAAGGCCGCAATTTCGAGTCTGTACTCTTTGGAGAAGTCTGTCGATTGTTGGGCATTCGCAAGACTCGGACCACACCGTTACATCCGCAGTCCGATGGAATGGTAGAACGCATGAATCGAACAATGGGCAAATATTTGGCCAAGGTCGTTTCCGATCATCAACGAGACTGGGACCAATACCTGCATCTGTTCCTGATGGCTTATCGTGCATCGGTCCACGAAACAACCGGTCAGTCACCAGCGTCTGTGATGTTTGGACGCGAGTTACGGTTACCGTGTGATCTGGAATTTGGGTCTCCACCTATAGAGCAGGAGGTAGCCGGGAATGATTATGTCATCAACTTAAAGAAGAAGTTGGAGGATATTCACGACCGAACCCGAAATAATAGTCGAATCGCGAGTGACCGGATGAAGGCTACGTACGACGTGAGAGCCCAAGAAGGAGGGTTTCAACCTGGAGAGCTTGTCTGGTTATACAACCCGCAAAGGCGTCGTGGCTATTCTCCAAAGTTACAGCGAAATTGGGAGGGTCCATACCAGGTGAAGAAACGAATAAATGACTTGATTTATCGCATCCAGAAATTGCCAAGGGGGAAACCAAAGGTGGTACACTCCAATCGTCTGGCGCACTATGAGGGAAATAATGACGCAGTCCCGGATCGGAAAGATGAGGCCGAGGTGGCTATCAATATCGTAAGGCCTGAAGATGATCAGCCAACCTTTAGAGAATTTATGGCTGCGTTCTCTGGAACTAGAAAAGCGCGATTCGGAGTCACGACTGCGATGCAACAAGATCTCTTCCGGGTCCCTGGTGATTATTCCATTGCCCACTGTGTCTCCGCGGATCTCCGTATGTCCAGGGGGATCGCAGTAGTATTTAGAAATAAATTTGGACGGCTGAATGAACTTCGAGAACAAAATCCCTCTGTTGGTAAATCCTTACGCTTGCCTGATCATGACCGATCCATTTACTACTTGGTAACCAAGCAGTTTTATTACCAGAAACCAAGTTACGCCGACTTGTGGAGGGCACTATGGAATTTGAGGATCGAGTTGCTTACCAGGGGAATTAACAAATTGGCAGTTCCCAAACTCGGCTGTGGGCGGGACCAGCTGGATTGGAGAATCGTTAGAAACATGCTGGAAGTTGTCTTTAGAGGTACGGACGTCAAGATCTTCGTCTGCAGTTTTGACCCACAGCCCGTATTAAGGCCAACGAAGAGTGTAGACTGTTATTTCTACCGTAATGGAACGTGTAGTCGAGGTGAACACTGTCGATATCGTCATGACCCGTTCTACAGGAACCAGAGCATAAAACCTGTTCTGGGACAGAACAGACTTGAAGAGGGGGGCAGTGTAACAAGAGAGAAAAAGAAAGAACCTCTTTTCGAGCAACAAATGGTGTGTTCTATCGCATTCGAGAGAATGACGCATCGCGCGGGCATGTGAACCAGACGCGGTTTATTCTGGTGTATTCTAGAAATACATGGTATGTTCGGGCGATTTCTGGAACGTTTATAGGATGGTATAAAGTCGACGTCGCGGAGAAAAGAGTCAGTCAACAGCAAGTCATTAACTGTGTATTACAAAATAAATAGTGAATATAAATGTTGTATTAGAAATTCATAGTCTGTAAATAATAGTTTTTAATGGTTTATAATCATAGAGTTAATTTATAGTGTATTCATTAGTGTATAGAAATAAATATTTGTTTGTGAATAGACGATTTAAACAGCACTTGTATTATTATTTTAGAAAGAACGTTACAATAGTAAGAAATACGTAAAATGACTGTGTAAGCAACACAAAATTACGTCACTTTATAGACTTCCACACCTGCAATCAGTAAATAAACATAGTCGGGAATTTTCGGAAATTTAATCGATGCTTACAAGGAAATATTGTCTTCCTAACAAGCAACATTAATAGATTATCTAATATCCATTTTTTTCTCGAGTCCTCTGACTTTAATAAAGCTTAACATTAGTAAAATATTATATTTCTAAATGCTATAGCTACTTTTGTTTTTATAGACAATAGGTAATAAAAGGTACCCATTTTTAGGGACAATTTTATTAAAAACAAATTAGTTTTTAACTTAGAAAGTACATGCCATATATCTATGAAATTTTTGTAGGGGTTATAGAAAGAAACCTTGGGGTTTTTAGCTATTAATTTTCGACCAAAAAGCAATTCATTTAAGATTTATATAAAAAAATAGGGAATTGTGTTTTCTTGTTTATTAATTTTTTGATTTCGTTTTGGTTAAATGAACACTTTTCATATAGGCATTATTTTTCTCAAAGAAATGTTCCTAATTTTAACAATAACAGTGCAGTAACAAAAAACCAATTTTTTGTCCAAACCGCTCTTCACTAAATTAATTTTCGTGCGATTCAGAGGAAGATATTGAAGACTATACAGGGTGTCCTGTTTAACAGTCTACACTGAATCATTCCAACAAGCTTGTGACTATAGCAGTGGAATTAAAAGAACTTTGTATACTTTGACCTCTAGTTTACGAAATCAGAACACATCTTAGAACTTGTGTTGGTGCTGGATATCATCATGAGGATTTTTTTAAATGGAACGATTAGATTTGAAGTATGGAAATCGATAGCAAGTGAGATTCTGAATAAAAAAAGTATTAAGCTACTATAGGCTTAAAGTGAATGATAATGAAATAATAAAGTGAATGGATTCTAATACTGTTTTCGTAAACAAGAAGCCGAAATCTACGAAGTTCTTTTAATTCCATTACTATAACCAAAAGCTCGTCCGAATGATTGAGTGTAGAACTAGAGGTCGAAATATACAAAGCTCTTTTAATTCCATTGCTATAGCCAAAAGCTTGTCCGAATGATTGAGTGTAGACTGTTAAATAGGCCAGAACCCGTTAAGTGACTAAGTGTTTACTATTTTTCCCACATTTAAACATTTGAAGTGGTGACTCGTACTACCTTTGAACTCTGAATTTTGCAAAATCTAAAAAGTATCTTCTACATTATTAACCATAAAATATGTAACTTCTTATGTTTGTGCATGATAACCATGAAAATGGAGCGCAACAAAAATCGTGCTATTTTTTCACATTTAGAAATTCTAAGGGTTCGCTGCTACCCCCTTATATCCTGAATTTCGCAAAATCGGTGAAGCATGTGCGTTTTTATGTTCTTTCACGCAACCCATTCAACAATAAAACGCAAATAAACTGCTTTACTATTTTCTCCACATTTTCAAATTCTAAGAGATGGCTGGCTACCCCCTTAGACTCTTAATGTCGCAAAATCCGTAAAGTATGTAACTTTTTATGTTCTTTCACGTAACCCATTCAAATATGAACCGCAACTAAAATTATTTACTATTTTTCCCGTATTTCAAAATTCTAAGGGTTGGTTGCTACCCCCTTAGACCCTGAACTTCGCAAAATCTATAAAATAGGTGACTTTTTATGTTCTTTCACGGCACCCGTTCGAAAATGAAACGCAACAAAGATTGTTTACTATTTTTCCCGTGTTTAGAAATTCTAAGAGGTGGTTGCTACCCAAAACAGAACAAAATTTTGAAAATATAAATATGGGTTTTTGTAACGTTTTTTAATTTTTCGCTAGACGAGAATCCGAAGCTCTGTAAATATACCAAATTTCAAGTTTGTATGTACTCTAGAAATTCGGAAGTTATAAAGATTAATTAATTTCATTACTTAAATACATAAAGTGAAGTCCCGTTTTACAACCCCTAAAGGGGTAGCGGAGGGTTAACATAATAACAATTTTTTATATTTTTCTTTACGAGAACTCTAAACCCTATAACTAAACCAAATTCCAAGTTTGTATATCATCTAGAAATTTTACAACCCCTAAAGCGGGTGCGGGGGTTGACTTAATAATTTTTTTAATTTTTCTGTACGAGAGTCCTAAATCTTATCACTATACCAATTTCAAGTTTGTATGTCATCTAGAATTTCTACAACCCCCAAATAAAGTGCGGGGGTTGACTTAATAAAAATTTTTTATATTTTTCTTTACGAGAGTCTTAAACCCTATCACTATACCAAATTTCAAGTTTGTGTGTCATCTAGAAGTTTTACAACCCCCAAATGGAATACGGGGGTTGGTTTAATATTTTTTTTAAATTTTTCTTTAGGAGAGTCCTAAATTCTATCGCTATACCAAATTTTAAGTTTGTATGTCATCTAGAATTTTTACAACCCCCAAATAAAGTGCGGGGGTTGACTTAATAAAAAAATTTTATATTTTTCTTTACGAGAGTCTTAAACCCTATCACTATACCAAATTTCAAGTTGTGTGTCATCTAGAAGTTTTACAACCCCCAAATGGAATACGGGGGTTGGTTTAATATTTTTTTTAATTTTTCTTTAGGAGAGTCCTAAATTCTATCGCTATACCAAATTTCAAGTTTGTATGTCATCTAGAAGTTTTACAACCCCCAAATGGAATACGGGGGTTGGTTTAACATTTTTTTAAAATTTTTCTTTAGGAGAGTCCTAAATTCTATCGCTATACCAAATTTCAAGTTTTTGTCATCTAGAATTTTACAACCCCCGAATAAAGTGCGGGGGTTGACTTAATAAAATTTTTTTATATTTTTTATTACGAGAGTCTTAAACCCTATCACTATACCAAATTTCAAGTATGTATGTCATCTAGAAGTTTTACAACCCTCAAATGGAATACGGGGGTTGGTTTAATATTTTTTTAAATTTTTCTTTAGGAGAGTCCTAAATTCTATCGCTATACCAAATTATAAGTTTGTATGTCATCTAGAATTTCTAGAACCCCCAAATAAAGTGCGGGGGTTGACTTAATAAAAATTTTTTATATTTTTCTTTACGAGAGTCTTAAACCCTATCACTATACCAAATTTCAAGTTTGTGTGTCATCTAGAAGTTTTACAACCCCCAAATGGAATACGGGGGTTGATTTAATATTTTTTTAAATTTTTCTTTAGGAGAGTCCTAAATTCTATCGCTATACCAAATTTTAAGTTTGTATGTCATCTAGAATTTCTACAACCAACAAATAAAGTGCGGGGGTTGACTTAATAAAAATTTTTTATATTTTTCTTTACGAGAGTCTTAAACCCTATCACTATACCAAATTTCAAGTTTGTGTGTCATCTAGAAGTTTTACAACCCCCAAATGGAATACGGGGGTTGGTTTAATATTTTTTTAAAATTTTTCTTTAGGAGAGTCCTAAATTCTATCGCTATACCAAATTTTAAGTTTGTATGTCATCTAGAATTTCTACAACCAACAAATAAAGTTCGGGGGTTGACTTAATAAAAATTTTTTATATTTTTCTTTACGAGAGTCTTAAACCCTATCACTATACCCAATTTCAAGTTTGTGTGTCATCTAGAAGATTTACAACCCCCAAATGGAATAAGGGGGTTGGTTTAATATTTTTTAAAATTTTTCTTTAGGAGAGTCCTAAATTCTATCGCTATACCAAATTTCAAGTTTGTATGTCATCTAGAATTTCTACAACCCCCAAATAAAGTGCGGGGGTTGACTTAATAAAAAAATTTTATATTTTTCTTTACGAGAGTCTTAAACCCTATCACTATACAAAATTTCAAGTTGTGTGTCATCTAGAAGTTTTACAACCCCCAAATGGAATACGGGGGTTGGTTTAATATTTTTTTAAATTTTTCTTTAGGAGAGTCCTAAATTCTATCGCTATACCAAATTTCAAGTTTGTATGTCATCTAGAAGTTTTACAACCCCCAAATGGAATACGGGGGTTGGTTTAACATTTTTTTAAAATTTTTCTTTAGGAGAGTCCTAAATTCTATCGCTATACCAAATTTCAAGTTTTTATGTCATCTAGAATTTTACAACCCCCGAATAAAGTGCGGGGGTTGACTTAATAAAATTTTTTTATATTTTTTATTACGAGAGTCTTAAACCCTATCACTATACCAAATTTCAAGTATGTATGTCATCTAGAAGTTTTACAACTCCCAAATGGAATACTGGGGTTGGTTTAATATTTTTTTAAATTTTTCTGTAGGAGAGTCCTAAATTCTATCGCTATACCAAATTATAAGTTTGTATGTCATCTAGAATTTCTAGAACCCCCAAATAAAGTGCGGGGGTTGACTTAATAAAAAATTTTTATATTTTTCTTTACGAGAGTCTTAAACCCTATCACTATACCAAATTTCAAGTTTGTGTGTCATCTAGAAGTTTTACAACCCCCAAATGGAATACGGGGGTTGATTTAATATTTTTTTTAATTTTTCTTTAGGAGAGTCCTAAATTCTATCGCTATACCAAATTTCAAGTTTGTATGTCATCTAGAGGTTTTACAACGCCCAAATGGAATACGGGGGTTGGTTTAATTTTTCTTTAGGAGAGTCCTAAATTCTATCGCTATACCAAATTTTAAGTTTGTATGTCATCTAGAATTTCTACAACCAACAAATAAAGTGCGGGGGTTGACAATAAAAATTTTTTATATTTTTCTTTACGAGAGTCTTAAACCCTATCACTATACCAAATTTCAAGTTTGTGTGTCATCTAGAAGTTTTACAACCCCCAAATGGAATACGGGGGTTGGTTTAATATTTTTTTTAAATTTTTCTTTAGGAGAGTCCTAAATTCTATCGCTATACCAAATTTCAAGTTTGTATGTCATCTAGAATTTCTACAACCCCCAAATAAAGTGCGGGGGTTGACTTAATAAAAAAATTTTATATTTTTCTTTACGAGAGTCTTAAACCCTATCACTATACCAAATTTCAAGTTGTGTGTCATCTAGAAGTTTTACAACCCCCAAATGGAATACGGGGGTTGGTTTAATATTTTTTTTTATTTTCCTTTAGGAGAGTCCTAAATTCTATCGCTATACCAAATTTCAAGTTTGTATGTCATCTAGAAGTTTTACAACCCCCAAATGGAATACGGGGGTTGGTTTAATATTTTTTTAATTTTTTTTAGGAGAGTCCTAAATTCTATCGCTATACCAAATTTCAAGTTTGTATGTCATCTAGAAGTTTTACAACCCCCAAATGGAATACGGGGGTTGGTTTAACATTTTTTTAAAATTTTTCTTTAGGAGAGTCCTAAATTCTATCGCTATACCAAATTTCAAGTTTTTATGTCATCTAGAATTTTACAACCCCCGAATAAAGTGCGGGGGTTGACTTAATAAAATTTTTTTATATTTTTTATTACGAGAGTCTTAAACCCTATCACTATACCAAATTTCAAGTATGTATGTCATCTAGAAGTTTTACAACCCCCAAATGGAATACGGGGGTTGGTTTAATATTTTTTTAAATTTTTCTTTAGGAGAGTCCTAAATTCTATCGCTATACCAAATTTCAAGTTTGTATGTCATCTAGAAGTTTTACAACCCCCAAATGGAATACGGGGGTTGGTTTAACATTTTTTTTAAATTTTTTTTTAGGAGAGTCCTAAATTCTATCGCTATACCAAATTTCAAATTTTTATGTCATCTAGAATTTTACAACCCCCGAATAAAGTGCGGGGGTTGACTTAATAAAATTTTTTTATATTTTTTATTACGAGAGTCTTAAACCCTATCACTATACCAAATTTCAAGTATGTATGTCATCTAGAAGTTTTACAACCCCCAAATGGAATACGGGGGTTGATTTAATAATTTTTTTTATATTTTTCTTTATAAGAATCTTAAATCCTATAATTATACCAAATTTCAAGTTTCTAAGTCATCTAGAAGTTTTACAACCCTGAAAAGGGGGTGCGAGGGTTGACATAAAAATATTTTTTTATTTTTCTCTGTACAAGAATCCCAATTCCTATATTTGTGCCAAATCTCAGGTTTGTATGTCATCTAGAAGTTTTACAACCCCCGAACGGGGTGCAGGGGTTGACATCTTAATATTTTTTTATATTTTTCTTTATAAGAATCTTAAATCCTATAATTACACCAAATTTCAAATTTCTAAGTCATCTAGAAGTTTTACAACCCCTAAAAGGAGGTGCGAGGGTTGACATAAATATATATTTTTATTTTCCTCCTTACAAGAATCCCAATTCCTACAATTGTGCCAAATCTAAAGTCTATGTCATCTAACAAATTAGAAATTATAAAGGTTATTTAATTTCAATATTTTAATGCATAAGAAGTCCCGTTTGAAATGATGTCACTGTCTGTCTCACAAGCATATGAGTTTTAAGAATTTTAAAATATAATATGGGATAAGATAGTATTTTAAACAGCCAGATTTATTATTAGCTAACAGCATCAGTGATTGATTAAATACTAAATGATAATATAATAATGGTTAACGTTTGTTTCACTTAAATCAATAATATTAAATATATAATAATAATAATAATAATTATAATCTTAAGTAGCTTTTACAAAATATAATATGTAAGAAAATTTTTGTCACCTTAAATGACGCAATCTTTACTCAGAAATACAATGCATAAAGTGAAGTCCCGTTGAAATGACGTCACTGTCTAGACACGAAGCCATCAGTGTTACCAACACAATTCTTGTTAAATATGCGGACGCAGGGTAAACCTATGCCATAAATTTGTATACAAATGTATACAAATCCCGCGCTATTAGCGCTGCGTGTGGCAAACGCTCGAACTACGATTTTATACACGAATCAGGAATGGGTGTCAAACTGCGCACAGCTAATTTTTACATTTTCGTCATCTAGACACTTTAAGCTTCATGTGGTGCAATTTTGAGGCACAAGTCACCCTGCGTCCGTATATCCGGACGCCGAGTGACTTCGGACGCTGCTTGAACCTAAGATTTTACATGGGGGGACGCTTGGTGGTGCCCTATAGATATATATATATATATATATATATATATATATATATATCTATAGAGGCCTACCATGCGTCCGGACCAAAAGCGTAGCGCCCAGCGTCCGGCGTATATAAGTGTATATAAATGATGGTATCAGTCAGCGTCTTTTGCAAGCTATAGGTTTATTCAGCGTCTGTTTATTTTATGCAACCTATAGGTTTATACAGCGTCCATTTATTTTTTCAGTATTGGCCAGCCTGCTTGAATTCCTTTGCCTGTCTGCGGTGTCGAGTTACTCTCTGCATTTCTGAGTAAAGATTGCGTCATCTCAACTGGCAAAAATAATTCTATTTTATTAACGCTATGTAATAAATACTTTTAGTTTCGTTTCTGTATGTGTATGAATTTTATTTAAAAGGCTTTCAGATTTATGCATAAAAACATCATAAAACTCGAAATATTATTGGATTTGTATGAAATTTTCTACAAAGGGGTTTTTCAGGTCGCTGATTTCAAATTTGATGTCAACGTTTGCAAATTTAAAGCGCGGATGAAATATGGCGGCCATAATAATTAAAATTTGATTTATTTGCATAAAACTTAACATCTGGGAGTATATTCGAAACTCTCTGCGTTGCCAAAATACTATGTGTGTTTCTCAGTAAGGATTGCGTCATTTAAAGTGACAAAAATAATTTTATTAAAGCTACTTAATAAATCTTTCACTTCCATTCAATTGTGTCTGAATTTTATTTAATTCAGTTGAATTTAGTTGATTTTAATATGTATTTTCTAGATGAAAACTATTTAAATTGTGTAGGTTAATTTATTATTATAGGTTAAATGCATATAAAAAATTGTGATGATACTTATTGCTACTAATACCTAGTTCTATATTTTAAAGAGCCAAGCGATTTAATGTGTTAATTAGAGCTTCCAGTTTTTTAAGTTCTTCCAGTGGTTTAAATCGTTATATCTCTAAACATATTTGAGCTAGAAAGCTGATTCATTTTTTAAATTAAACCTTAAAAATGAGCGCATGCAACAATATTATCAAATATTGCCTAAAGAGAAATTTGGCAAAAAAAGTTTGGGTAGTGATAAAGATAGTTTAGATGGGAATTTCAAGGTCCAGCGGTCAGTGCAGATGTATTGTTTTGTATTTATGTTTGTTTATGTACTAGAAACTACGTTTTACATGTCTATTAAAGCAAACTATAAAAAGGAATTTGTAGTTCTTCTTAAATTATCTTCTTTCTGTCACTGTTTTACAAAACAGTTACTATTCGATCGCACAAGGTAAAACTTATTGGTTATTTATAACGACTAATAATTGATTTTATGAAATAATGAAATATATTGATTTTTGATTGACTTGTTAATTTTTATTGGGAACGCATTTTAATTTCAATACCTAATTAAAAATATCAGATTCGTTGTTTTATTTCTTATTGACATTCTGTAGTACATTTTCTCGTTCTATATTTTATAGAGCCGAGCGATTTAATGTGTTAATTAGAGCTTTCAGTTTTTTAAGTTCTTCCAGTGGTTTAAATCGTTATATCTCCAAACATATTTGAGCTAGAAAGCTGATTTTTTTTTTAAATTAAACCTTAAAAATGAGCGCATGCAACAATATTATCAAATATTGCCTAAAGAGAAATTTGGCAAAAAAAGTTTGGGTAGTGATAAAGATAGTTTAGATGGGAATTTCAAGGTCCAGCGGTCAGTGCAGATGTATTGTTTTGTATTTATGTTTGTTTATGTACTAGAAACTACGTTTTACATGTCTATTAAAGCAAACTATAAAAATGAATTTGTAGTTCTTCTTAAATTATCTTCTTTCTGTCACTGTTTTACAAAACAGTTACTATTCGATCGCACAAGGTAAAACTTATTGGTTATTTATAACGACTAATAATTGATTTTATGAAATAATGAAATATATTGATTTTTGATTGACTTGTTAATTTTTATTGGGAACGCATTTTAATTTCAATACCTAATTAAAAATATCAGATTCGTTGTTTTATTTCTTATTGACATTCTGTAGTACATTTTCTCGTTCTATATTTTATAGAGCCGAGCGATTTAATGTGTTAATTAGAGCTTTCAGTTTTTTAAGTTCTTCCAGTGGTTTAAATCGTTATATCTCCAAACATATTTGAGCTAGAAAGCTGATTCTTTTTTTAAATTAAACCTTAAAAATGAGCGCATGCAACAATATTATCAAATATTGCCTAAAGAGAAATTTGACAAAAAAAGTTTGGGTAGTGATAAAGGTAGTTTAGAAGGGAATTTCAAGGTCCAGCGGTCAGTGCAGATGTATTTTTATGTAATTTAAAAATATTTAAATAAAGATGCAACAAAAATATTATTGACTAGCAATCTCTTAAAATGACGTTTTTGTTTTCGTTATTAGTGCTTACTTTATTTTAATCAATTACTGATTTTTTATAAATTGAAACCATTATTAGTTTCAGAAGAAAACAGTTGTGCATTCATAATACGTAGTAAATAATATCATATCTAAAATGTAAGATCATGCTAATCTATTCACCTATTTTTGGTATTAAACACATTTCTTGTAACCTTGTTATATATAATTGTTTATTTCGGATCATTTTCATTTGTGTTTGGAATAATATTTTGAGAAAGAAATTTTTATTACTTGCAAATTTTAGTTTCATGAGCAACCTTTATTTATTTTATTTACCTTTTAAATATACATTCTGGTATTAAGTTATCGATGTTCCTCTGTGAAATTTACAAAACATGTACGAGCCCTAACAACTAAATATGTATTTGGACAGTTTCATGAATTCTGTGTTTATTTTTCCTACTAGTGTTCCAAATTACACCATTTTCAAACAATAACCATTAACTTCTGTAAAAAAAGATCTGCAGAAAACAATTTTCAAAAATTCAATAAAACTCGCTGACAACTAAATATTCAGATAGCAGTTTATAAATACAATTCAATAAGATTTAACATCTCGCTTTGCTTTATTCGCCTCTTAAATTTTGGCTGACATACTTCTAACTTGGGGATTACAATTATCTAAATTGGATAATGCCCCACTTGCTGATAATTTCAAATTCAATAACACTAAAGATCCGAACTGCTTGAGGATCATTCAACAACTTTGAAATTATGATTTTCAAACCATTTTTTGGTCGTTTTTGATGTGTGGTAAGAAGCACCATCTTGTTGAAAGATTAAATCGCGGTCAAGATCGATTTTTAACGATTGGTAACAAGTTTGCGTTAAGAATTTGCTGATACTTTTCAACATTAACTGTGCCGTCTATGGACTGAAATCATTCTAACCCTCCAGCTGACATATAGCTCTAAACTATTGCACCTTGAGGAAACCTAACCGTACGTTTTAAGCAGTACTTATGGAATGCTTCATGTTTAGCTCCGATCAGTCTTTTGCGAGAGTAACCAACGAAAACACCAGACTTTGACTAGTCGCTGAATATGACCTTATACCAGTCATTCTCTGGAACATTGTCTAGGACAACTACATATTTAGTCCATGTCACTCGTCGTTGTTCTTGTTTCTCGGTTAGAAGTTTTACTTTGACTAAATACAAAAACCGTTTATGTTACAAAGATAGTTAAGGAATACTCAATGCATCAAAGTTTAAAGATAACTAACTACCTTATTAAAGAATGGAGAGTCTATCTGAAAACAAATAAACTGTTTGGATTCTTGGCAATTGTTGCGACAGAAAGGTAAAGACAGGATTAAGTGTGCCCAAATAGCTGCAGGACATGATCTGGACTTGCAGAAATACATAGAACAAAATTAAATAGCTTATCGGTATGTCCAACGTAAATGACTGCTTCTTCACGGCTTGCTCCAAAATGATGAGTCTGGATTTCTTCAGCTAGTTTGCAAGGATAATTTTCAGAGAAGACTATATGGAGTAACCCTTCACTCTTACTAAGACTCTTTTTCAGTGTGTTGTAAGCAGCATTTTTATTTCTAATGTTAAATTTATATTTATTTTTAAAGTTTTCATTTCTTCTTGAACCTCTCCCTGCAACTCTTGAACTTCTGCTGAGCCATACCTAAGACTGATAATGGAGGGCAAGATTGAGGGTAGAAGAGAACTGGCAGGAGACAAGGCTCATGGTTGAGAAATGTGAGAGACTGCACTGGCCTAAACTCACAGTTATTACTAAGAATAGCAAAAGATAGTGAACGATTTGCCGAAGTTGTTGTTAACCTTCTATAAGAAGACAGCACCTTAAGAAAAAGAAGATGTAAAAAAGGCCGCAAAGTTAGAAAATGTAACAGTTTTATCGAGCTTACTGAATATTTCTGAATTTGTTTCTCGTCATGCAGTTTTATGCAATATCGACTCCTTTGCCTTCTTCAACATACCAACACAAATTAGCTTGGGGCAACGTATGATAGCCTAATAAAAACAGGATGCCAATAAAACTGAAAAGTTTTTCCCTTGTAAATATAAAATCGTGTGTATTATTTGAGCCCACTAAATACAAAACTCTGCGTTTACATTGTTAGTGAACTTGAGTCTTGCACCTAACAATCTCACATTTCCCGTGAGTTTTGCATCTGATGATGACTTTTACATGATTATATTTTATAAGCGTGAAGTTTTACATTTATAAAACACCAAAGTTTGCATCTCATACATTTATCAGTACTGCAAGTCCATAAAACAAGACAACCAATAATATCGATATCTAAATTGTTATAATTATTTTTGTAAATAATTACAAAGTTTTGCATTTAGCGAGTTCATTTATCATGAGCCTACTTTACAAAAAATCGCAATACTATATCTTGAACTTCATCATCAAAAAGTTTTAGAAAAATATCCAGCGGTGATTGACCTGCCAAATGATTTTTTAGCTGTTCAATTTTTTTGTGTTCTCTTCGTCGGGCAAGTTCAGATACAAAAAGAAACCTCTCTGCACTTGGGTTTCTGGCTATTTGTTTTGAGCAAACTTGAGAATGTGAAAAGAAGAAGAAAGCATTTAAGTAGAAAAAAACTGAAAACAATACAGTTATGAAAACACCTGAAGAAAAACTAATGCCCATCTCTGAATAAAAAAAAACTGCAGGGAAACGTTTTGTTGGACTTGGACCTGGAAAAGGAAAAAGCAATGAGGAATAAGCAATCCGTACTCTAGTTTTGCATGACTCGCTGGTGAAACCTTGGAGAGTTGCTGGAGGTCAAAAAAACCAACGGAAAATATTTTTAAATGCTTTGTTGATGTACATTGATATAGGACACTACCGTCTTTATAGTTTAGCAAATAAAACAATTGGCCTTGCACACAAAACAAAAATATCCTACAGTACATTCTCTCGATGCCATCCCTATGTTATTACCGTCTATATTATGTATGCAAACCTAATGAAATAAACAGAGCTACCTGCTTGTACAAACAACGTGCAAACATAAGCTTCAAACCACAAAAACTAAAGCCACTAAAACTTGTAGATAATGAAAATTCATATGAACTCCTGTAACATGTAGTAAGGCTTCCGCATTGCATATGTATGGCAGGCCTCTGAAATGTCAAAATAAAATGAAGAAAAGGTTCAATTTAATGTTAAGATTGCAGCTAAAATCAATGTTACTAAACCTGTCCGAGAGTTGGAGGGAGAGGTTCAAGAAGAAATGAAAACTTTAAAAATAAATATAAATTTAACATTAAAAATGAAAATGCTGCTAAGAACACACTGAAAAACAGTCTTAGTAAGAATGAAGGGTTACTACATATAGACTTCTCTGAAAATTATGCTTGCAAACTAGCTGAAGAAATCCAGACTTATAATTTTGGAGCAAGCCGTGAGGAAGCAACATTGTACGCAGGAGTCACTTACACTGGAGATACCGATAAGCTATTTAATTTTGTTTTATGTATTTCTGCTAGTCCTAGGACCTTGAACTGCTTCTCTAGTTCCAATGCCTAAGCGAAAACCAAATTGTTCTTCTCCTACATATTGTCCGCATTTTGTGTGTACTCGTTGATGCATGTTCTTAGCATTATCTACTGTACATGGCTCATCAGGCTAATCAATCGGTACTGTGAGCACTGTTTTACTCCGCTCTTTTTAGGTATCGGAATAAAAGTAAGTTGGGTCCAGTCGTGTGGTACGATTCCTGTATAGTATATTCTATTTAAGAAAGATGTTAAGATGTTGAGGCTTTCATCGTCTAATACTTTACGCATCTCAGTATAGATGTTATCTTCACCTGAGACTCTACGTGGTTTGATAGTTTTATTGCGCGTTTCACTTCTGCTATAATAATTCTCAATGGCTAATCTTCTTGATCTATTTCTCTTGGTTCTGGTTACATTCTGATATCATCAAAAAGCTCTTGTATATAGCTTGTCAAAATCTCTTCTATCTCGTTTGGGTCTATTGTTTTTTTGTTACTATCTGTGACTAAGATATCGTGTTGATGGGTTTTATTTCCAGTTATTTCTTTTATCTTCTTTTTTGTGTGTTAAAGAAATCATGCTTTCTTGGCAGCTCTTCGAGTACTTGACAACGTTTCTCCACCCAGGTCTCCTTTGCCTCTCTTATAAGCCTTGTAATCTTTTTATGGATTTCTTTATATTTATTATAGTCTTTATGTTTGTACTTCCTTCTTTCGTTCATCAATAAAAGGATTTCTTCCGTCATCCATCTCTGTTTTGCTCTCTGCTCTTGGTTTTCCAATTCATTTTCTTGTACTTCATGTTTACATTTTTAACAGACTGCCAAAAGTTTTCCATTGTTTCTGTTTCCAATTATACCGTTTCCCTAAACTTACTATTCAAAACTCGTGTTATTTCCTCTTTTATTTGTGGTTCCCCCAGTTTCTCAAAGTTAGGTCTTGTTTTATTTCTCTTCCGGATTTTCTTCAATTTAATCTCACGTTTTTCAGCTACGGGGTTCTGATCAGATCATATGTCTGATCCAGGATAAGTTCTTACAACTTTAATTCCGTTTCTATATCGTTTATCAATCAGTATATAATCTATTTGATTTTTTATGATATTTCCTTCATTGTCTCCTGGTCCTAAGTACACTTCTAAGTGTACAATCGCCTTTCTGGAAGTTGGAACCAGGTGTTTGCTACCATTAAGTTTTCTTCATTACAGAACTGTACCAGATATCCCCCCTATCGTTTCGTTTGCAAATACCATGGTCTTCAACAATATATTGCACTCTTCCTTTACCTATCTTTCCGTTGAAGTCACCCATGATTATATTCACTTCATTCTTTTTGGTAAATCTTAGTAGGTAATTTTTACATCATGAATAAAAAACTCATGCAGTATGGAGTATTCTCGTGCAACTTATATTACTAGATGAACAGATAGTTCCATATTTTGAACGGCACTCGCAACAAAATGCTTCTAAAAGTGAAACCGGTAAGATTCGGTTTCAAATTATGGTATATCTGTTCAGATGAAGGGTACTTATACAAGTTATCCTCCAAATAATAAAAAATCCAGACTTGGGTTGGGAGGTGACTTTGTTTTTTATCTACTATCTATTGTAGAGAATAACCCTAATCATAATATTTTCCTTGACAACTTCTTTTCTTCATATAAATTATTCGACAATAACACACTATGGTGTTGGAAAATTGAAAACTGCAAAAAATTATGACACAAAGGAAAAGAAAAAACTACCGTACTGCTCAAAAGCTACTGTACTATCAAAACAAAAGGAAATAGTGACGTTAACGAAGAAAATGAAGTAAAAACCTTCCCAAGGATCTTGTATGGTTTCTCTATTTCTTAGAAAATCAAATGTAACTGAACTAAAGGGTTCATTGTGATGCAATGAAGAAGTACATCACATGCTCAAATAAATTCAGTGTGTCTAACAAAAATCCCAACCTATTGCTTGGTCTTGGAGGGATTCATCTCCTAAAAGTAGTACTCTCATGCATTGGGCTATACCTCAAAGACAGTGGAGCTTCGAAAATCCTTGTTGAGACAGTATAATTGGAATGCTGTTTTCCATTTTGAAACGCTTACGGTGTTATACCAGTGTACGAAGATCAACGCTTGTTGGACAAATTTAAATTGCTATAAACTACACATAGTGACATAAAAAATATTTTGAGAAACTCGTAGAAAATGACAGGCAGAAAAAAACTGGGGCCTGCGTGCATGCAGTATAAGAGAGTGTTTGCCACTTTCCTTCTTCTTTGATAGAAAAAATTATTCACGATGGTACATTTTATACTACAATGATTGCTTGAAGCTGGACGAAGGTCCTATAATTTATAATTCCATGTCAGTCTTTTAAACAAAAAATAATAATCTTAATTCAATCCTATTAACGCATTTAAAACAATAATTATTCAAGACTTTTTAACCAAAATTTGTTTTGGTGGTTTCAAGTGTAAACATTTAAAATATTTTCAAAAAATTTCAGATTCAAGAATATAAAGAAAAATTTAAAATCTGGCAGCATAAATAATTAAGATTTTGCAATGGGCAACTAAAATCTTCAGTAACATGATATTTGATACGATGTTTGATGACGCGACGTCAAATTGTTCATCATACAATTCTGAGAACCTAAAATGTTTACTTTAATTCTTAAATGCTCCGAATGAATGCTGCATAAATGAATTGTTTTTTACATTTACTTATATGTACAGCTGTAACCGTTATCAAATTCATAATTGCAAAAGAGAACCTCTACTCCTTGGAAAATCCCCGAAAAACGAGTGTTAAAAGGAACACGATTAAAAATTTGTAAACACAACTGACCGAAAAAAGTTATATACAAGAATACACAGGTTGGGTCTATTAGCAGACAATTTTAAGTTCTTTTTCCAGCTTCAAGCAATCATTCTAGTATATAAAATGTACCATCGTGCATAATTTGAAAAAAATGGAATTTCTGGCAATAGCCCAATATCAGAATCTATTCGCTAACTAGAATTCGAATTAAGTGTCATTTTACACAATAATTAGCTTTTGTTTTTTACGTGTGCTGAGCATATGCGTTATAGCATACACAAGATTACGTCACTTTATGGACTTGCACACCTGCACTGAAATTTAATCCATGCTTACAAGGAAATATTCTCTTGCTAACAACATTAAATTTTTATAAGGATGTCTTTCAAACTATAATATTGAGTTATATTCCTGATTATCTAATATCCATTTTTTTCTCGAGTCCTCTGACTTTAATAAAGCTTAACTTGAGTAAAATATTATATTTCTAAATGCTATAGCTACTTTTGTTTTTATCAGACAATAGGTAATAAAAGTTACCCATTTTTAGGGACAATTTTATTAAAAACAAATTAGTTTTTATCTCAGAAAGTACATGCCATATATCTATGAAATTTTTGTAGGGGTTATAGAAAGAAATCTTGGGTTCTAATTTTCAGACCAAAAAGCAATTCATTTAAGATTTATATAAAAAATAGGGAATTATGTTTTCTTGTTTATTAATTTTTTGATTTCGTTTTGGTTAAATGAACACTTTTCATATAGGCATTATTTTTCTCAAAGAAATGTTCCTAATTTTAACAATAACAGTGCAATAACATAAAAACCAATTTTTTGTCCAAACCGCTTGTCACTAAATTAATTTTTCTGCGATTTAGAGGAAGATATTGAAGACTATACAGGGTGTCCTGTTTAACAGTCTACACTGAATCATTCCAACAAGCTTGTGACTATAGCAGTGGAATTAAAAGAACTTTGTATACTTTGACCTCTAGTTTACGACATCAGAACACATCTTAGAACTTGTGCTGGTGCTGGATATCATCATCAGGATTTTTTTAAATGGAACGATTAGATTTGAAGTATGGAAATCGATAGCAAGTGGGATTCTGAATAAAAAAGTAATAAGGTACTACAGGTTTAAAGTGAATGATAATGAAATAATAAAGTGAATGTATTCTAATACTGTTTTCGTAAACAAGAAGCCGAAATCTACGAAGTTCTTTTAATTCCATTACTATAACCAAAAGCTTGTCCGGATGATTGAGTGTAGACTGTTAAATAGGCCAGAACCCGTTAAATGGCTAAGTGTTTACTATTTTTTTCACATTTAAACATTTGAAGTGGTGACTCGTACACCTTTGAAATCTGAATTTTGCAAAATCTAAAAAGTATCTTGTATATTATTAACCATAAAATATGCGACTTCTTATGTTTTTTCATGATAACCATGAAAATGAAGCGCAACAAAAATCGTTGCTATTTTTTCACATTTAGAAATTCTAAGGGTTGGCTGCTACCCCCTTATATCCTGAATTTCGCAAAATCGGGGAAGCATGTGCGTTTTTATGTTCTTTCACGCAACCCATTCAACAATGAAACGCAAATAAACTGCTTTACTATTTTCTCCACATTTGCAAATTCTAAGGGATGGCTGGCTACCCCTTAGACCCTTAATGTCGCAAAATCCGTAAAGTATGTAACTTTTTATGTTCTTTCACGTCACCCATTCAAATATGAACCGCAACAAAGATTATTTACTATTTTTCCCGTATTTCAAAATTCTAAGGGTTGGTTGCTACCCCCTTAGACCCTCAACTTCGCAAAATCTATAAAATAGGTGACTTTTTATGTTCTTTCACGGCACCCGTTCGAAAATGAAACGCAAAGATTGTTTACTATTTTTCCCGTGTGTAGAAATTCTAAGAGGTGGCTGCTACCCAAAACAGAACAAAATTTTGAAAATATAAATATGGGTTTTTTTAACGTTTTTTTAATTTTTCGCTAGACGAGAATCCGAAACTCTGTAAATATACCAAATTTCAAGTTTGTATGTACTCTAGAAATTCGGAAGTTATAAAGACTATTTAATTTCATTACTTAAATACATAAAGTGAAGTCCCGTTTTACAACACCTAAAGGGGTAGCGGAGGGTTAACATAATAACAATTTTTTATATTTTTCTTTACGAGAACTCTAAACCCTATAACTAAACCAAATTCTAAGTTTTTATGTCATCTAGAAGTTTTACAACCCCCAAATGGAATACGGGGGTTGATTTAATAATTTTTTTAAATTTTTCTTTAGGAGAGTCCTAAATTCTATCGCTATACCAAGTTTCAAGTTTGTATGTCATCTAGAAGTTTTACAACCCTAAAAGGAGATGCGGGGTTGACATAATAACATTTTTTTTAATTTTTATTTACTAGAATCCTAAACCCTATAAATATACCAAATTTCAAGTTTGTGTGTGATCTAGAAGTATTACAACCCCCAAATAAATTGCAGGGGTTGACTTAATAAGATTTTTTATGTTTTTCTTTACGAGAGTCTTAAACCCTATCACTATACCAAATTTCAAGTTTGTATGTCATCTAGAAGTTTTACAACCCCCAAATGCAATATGGGGGTTGATTTAATAATTTTTTTAAATTTTTCTTTAGGAGAGTCCTAAATTCCATCGCTATACTAAATTTCAAGTTTGTATGTCATCTAGAACTTTTACAACCGCCAAATGGAATATGGGGGTTGATTTAATAATTTTTTTAAAATTTTTCTTTAGGAGAGTCCTAAATTCCATCGCTATACCAAATTTCAAGTTTGTATGTCATCTAGAAGTTTTACAACCCCCAAATGGAATATGGGGATTGATTTAATAATTTTTTTAAATTTTTCTTTAGGAGAGTCCTAAATTCCATCGCTATACCAAATTTCAAGTTTGTATGTGATCTAGAAGTTTTACAACCCCCAAATGGAATATGGGGGTTGATTTAATAATTTTTTTAAAATTTTTATTTAGGAGAGTCCTAAATTCCATCGCTATACCAAATTTCAAGTTTGTATGTCATCTAGAAGTTTTACAACCCCCAAATGGAATATGGGGGTTGATTTAATAATTTTTTTTAAATTTTTCTTTAGGAGAGTCCTAAATTCCATCGCTATACCAAATTTCAAGTTTGTATGTGATCTAGAAGTTTTACAACCCCCAAATGGAATATGGGGGTTGATTTAATAATTTTTTTAAATTTTTGTTTAGGAGAGTCCTAAATTCCATCGCTATACCAAATTTCAAATTTGTATGTCATCTAGAAGTTTTACAACCCTAAAAGGGGATGCGGGGTTGACATAATAACATTTTTTTTAATTTTTATTTACTAGAATCCTAAACCCTATAAATATACCAAATTTCAAGTTTGTGTGTGATCTAGAAGTATTACAACCCCCAAATAAAGTGCGGGGGTTGACTTAATAAAATTTTTTGTTTTTCTTTACGAGAGTCTTAAACCCTATCACTATACCAAATTTCAAGTTTGTATGTCATCTAGAAGTTTTGCAACCCCCAAATGGAATATGGGGGTTGATTTAATAATTTTTTTAAATTTTTCTTTAGGAGAGTCCTAAATTCCATCGCTATACTAAATTTCAAGTTTGTATGTCATCTAGAACTTTTACAACCCCCAAATGGAATATGGGGTTGATTTAATAATTTTTTTTAAATTTTTATTTAGGAGAGTCCTAAATTCCATCGCTATACCAAATTTCAAGTTTGTATGTCATCTAGAAGTTTTACAACCCCCAAATGGAATATGGGGGTTGATTTAATAATTTTTTTTTTTTTTCTTTAGGAGAGTCCTAAATTCCATCGCTATACCAAATTTCAAGTTTGTATGTGATCTAGAAGTTTTACAACCCCCAAATGGAATATGGGGGTTGATTTAATAATTTTTTTAAATTTTTCTTTAGGAGAGTCCTAAATTCCATCGCTATACCAAATTTCAAGTTTGTATGTGATCTAGAAGTTTTACAACCCCCAAATGGAATATGGGGGTTGATTTAATAATTTTTTTTAAATTTTTCTTTAGGAGAGTCCTAAATTCCATCGCTATACCAAATTTCAAGTTTGTATGTCATCTAGAAGTTTTACAACCCTAAAAGGGGATGCGGGGTTGACATAATAACATTTTTTTTAATTTTTATTTACTAGAATCCTAAACCCTATAAATATACCAAATTTCAAGTTTGTGTGTGATCTAGAAGTATTACAACCCCCAAATAAAGTGCGGGGGTTGACTTAATAAAATTTTTTATGTTTTTCTTTACGAGAGTCTTAAACCCTATCACTATACCAAATTTCAAGTTTGTATGTCATCTAGAAGTTTTGCAACCCCCAAATGGAATATGGGGGTTGATTTAATAATTTTTTTAAATTTTTCTTTAGGAGAGTCCTAAATTCCATCGCTATACTAAATTTCAAGTTTGTATGTCATCTAGAACTTTTACAACCCCCAAATGGAAGATGGGGGTTGATTTAATAATTTTTTTAAAATTTTTCTTTAGGAGAGTCCTAAATTCCATCGCTATACCAAATTTCAAGTTTGTATGTCATCTAGAAGTTTTGCAACCCCAGAACGGGGTGCAGGGGTTGACATCATAACATTTTTTTTATATTTTTCTTTATAATAATCTTAAATCCTATAATTACACCAAATTTCAAGTTTCTAAGTCATCTAGAAGTTTTACAACTCCTAACAGGGGGTGCGAGGGTTGACATAAATATATTTTTTTATTTTCCTACTTACAAGAATTCCAATTCCTATAATTGTGCCAAATCTCAAGTTTGTATGTCATCTAACAAATTAGAAGTTGTAAAAGTTATTTAATTTCAATATTTTAATGCATAAGAAGTCCCGTTTGAAATGATGTCACTGTCTGCCTCACAAACATATGAGTTTTAAAAATTTTAAAATATAATATGGGATAAGATTAAACAGCCAGATTTATTACTAGCTAACAGCATCAGTGATTGATTAAATACTGAATGATAATATAATAATGGTTACGTTTGTTTCACTTAAATCAATAGAGCTTTGAATTAAATCTTACGATTTTATTAAAATTATCGCCCATTTGTAGAAGCAATTACAACCGGTTTAAACGAAATTTACATGACGCATAAATGAAACGTATTAAAAGTGTTTCTTAAATAGCTTTAACAAAATATAATATGTACGAATTTTTGTCACCTTAAATGACGCAATCTTTACTAAGAAATACAATGCATAAAGTGAAGTCCCGTTGAAATGACGTCACTGTCTAGCCACAAAGGAATCAGTGTTACCAACACAATTCTTGTTAAATATGCGGACGCAGGGTAAACCTATGCCATAAATTTGTATACAAATGTATACAAATCCCGCGCTATTAGCGCTGCGTGTGGCAAACGCTCGAACTACCATTTTATACACGAATCAGGAATGGGTGTCAAACTGCGCACAGCTAATTTTTACATTTTCGCCATCTAGACACTTTAAGCTTCATATGGTGCAATTTTGAGGCACTAGTCACCCAGCGTCCGTATATCCGGACGCCGAGTGACTTCGGACGCTGCTTGAACCTAAGATTTTACATGGGGGGACGCATAGTGGTGCCCTATAGATATATATATATATATATATATATATATATATATATATATATATATATATATATATTTGTCAAACCGCTTATACATACCCGTTTCGCTATATTCTACCGACTTGTCGGACCATTTTCGACGCTCTCAGACCCGGGCTTGGGTCTGGCAACGTTCTCCTATGTTTTCGAGGTCTACAGGATAAGGTTTACCTAAAACTGCAATAAAAAAATATACAATTTGGGTTTGGAAAAGTAGGGTCTGTAAAAAGTTTTATACAACCGTAGTTCATCACAATGAACTATAGGGGGCGTCGCGCCTTTCTCAAGTGTATATCGTATATTTTTATACAAGACGCTATCAAACCCGCTATGTTCTACAGACTTCCTAAGCCCTGGATCTGGCAACATTGCCATGACGCATATGTTAAGCTTTGTTTTATAAACGTTTTTTTATAATAGCTCGCATTTAATATTTGATGGAGAAAAGTGACGTAAGAATTACATCAGCTCGTATGCGAGTTCTTTTCACTTTTGTAAATTAATCTCTGGCTTTGAAAAATTGAAGGTTTTAATATTTATTAATAATAATAATATACTTTATTTATAGCATATAACTAGATAAATTCCTTATAATACATTATAATTTCTTAAATATTAATGTAATTTATTACATATTTTTTACACTGTTTCTTAAATAATGTTAAAGATGTACAGTTTTTTACATTAGCTGGAAGTGAATTATATTCCACTAAACCTTTATGAAACAGATTATTTTGTCCTATATTTGTTGTTACTGTATGAACATAAAAATTATTTCTACTTCTAGCATTATGATCATGAACATCTTCTACGAATAATAATTCATTTAAAATGTGCTCTGGATATATTCGGTTTTTTATTTTAAATATTATTGTCATCGTATTATAAAATATATTTTGCTTAACACTTAACGAAGATGTAACTTGCAACATTCTTCTTATGCTAGTATACCTACTACATTTTAATATTATTCTTAACGCACAATTTTGTTTTTTTTAAGATTGATAATTTCAGTATTATTTAGGAGGTAAAGTATACTAGCACAATAATTAAAATGGGGAAGTATTATTGTTTTATATAGTTATAATTTAGACCACTTGCTAAGCTTTTGGCTTGTTCTACCCATGAAATTTACTTTTTTTGCAACTTTACTGATAACATAGTTTGAATGACTAGAAAATGTTAAGTGACAATCTATTATTACGTCTAAGTACTTCCATTCATAAACTTGTTCTATTTTTTGACTATTAATTTGTATCCCACATGACTAGATGTATCAATTTCGTTAAACTTATTTTTTATTATCATGAATTTTGTTTTATTTACACTTAAAGAAAGACTATTTTTACCTAACCAGTTATATACATTTACTATAATTCATCATTGATGATATTTATTACTTTTTCAACATCATCTCCTATAAAATATATTAAAGTGTCATCTGCAAATAATTGAATGTTACATTTTTTAATTACATTAACAATATCATTTATGTATAGTACAAATAAATCAGGGCCTAATACCCCCTAATAGGGCCAAAGGTAGTTTTTTTAGCTGAAGATGTACTATTAAAATATCTAGTTTTTTGAAATCTGTTTTTGAGATATTCACTAAACCATTTTATAACTATTGGGCCGAACCCATATCTTTTTAATTTCAATTATAATAGATCTCTATTAATAGTCTCAAAAGCATGTCTAAAGTCTAGAAAACTACACCTATCACCTTCTTCTTGTAAATAGCATTTTTCCATTTCAAAAGAACTGATTGTATTGCACTTTCACATGAATTATTTTTCCGAAACCCTGATTGAAAAGGTGTTAACAGTTTGTTCACTTCAATGTAGTCACGAAACTGGATATTTACGACGGTCTCTAATAATTTTTCATAAGTTGGCACCATGTTGATCGGTCTGTATTCTTCCAATTTGTTAGTGTTGGTTATCTTCTCAATGGGGATAATATGGGATGTCTTCAAGGTTTCTGGGAAGGATCCACTTTCTAGACTCATTTGAATTAGATGTAAAAATCTCTGTCCTATTACATTGAAAGCTAATTTAAGAATCTTTACTGTAATACCATCAACACTACTATTCTTATTAGGTAAATTGTTTATAATTTTTTTTAACTCCAAAAACTCTATTGGTAAAAATTTTTCGAACTTGCATTGATGTACATTAATGTGGCTTAAGTCAGTTTCAATTTGGGTTAAATTTGTTAATGTAATAATTTGTTGTAGGCTGTTAATAAAGTAAATATTGAATTTTTCTGCAATTTGAATTTCCTTTTTTTCTAACTCATTGTCAAAAATAATACCTTCCTTTTTTTCTCTGTTATGGCCTCCTTTAATTAATTCTTTAACTGTTTTACACATTTTTTTGTTCATGTTTACGAGTAGATAATATCCTGAACTTTGTAAATATCAATATTAAACCACGCCCCCAGATGGATTTTGTCGTTTTATTTTCAAAAA
The DNA here is from genome assembly GCA_929113105.1 of Agrypnus murinus. Classification (NCBI taxonomy): domain Eukaryota; kingdom Metazoa; phylum Arthropoda; class Insecta; order Coleoptera; family Elateridae; genus Agrypnus; species Agrypnus murinus. The sequence goes on from OV816023.1 coordinate 46,437,423, forward strand.
CTGTTTTGTTATGGACTGGTTGTTAAGTGGGTTAGATAGAATAAAGCTTATTTAATTGGCGCATGAATATATATCATACAGGATGTTTCACTTAAGATTCGTATCCTCTGAATAGGTGGTAGTACACATAAAATACAACAAAAAAGCTGAAATCATTAGTGACTATCTTTCATAATTACCGAAAAAAGAATGGTTTTTGAAAAGTGGGTAGCAGGTCACTGGTCTAAGAATCACACTTGGAGCTGGCTTTGCCTATCTGATACATTGACGCAGCTGCTTCTAGGTGATGTCGCAGTTTGTTTTGACTATAATTTCCAGCAGTTCCCAAAAGTTGACATTTTTAGCAAATTTTTGTCGATTTGCGTAAAAACAAAAAGAGTTTTTTGTTCCTATTGATGAATACTATCACACATGCAATTTATACGAAAGTTGAGTAAAACACCCTGTATGTAGACCAACAATTTCTACCAATACATTTGACGGAGCAACTTTAGAACATAACTTATTGCGATCTTGTATTCGTCATCAAGTACTTAGCTAAGAAAAAAAATGTTGAGTTCGCAGTGCAACCTTAGCATCACTTCTGCAAAATTCATGAAGCGATGTTGTTGTTATTGTTGGTTGTAGTATTATGATAATTTTGCAGTAAAAAGAATATCTTTAGGAGAATACCCTGTACTGGACAATTATTTTATAGAAACCAAAATGTATAGGGCATTTCACCTTGTTTTGAAATCTTTATTACTTCGTTTGTACGTCATACTGCATAACGTTTTACCTTTATTTTCTTTCTGCATTTTATAGAGCATTGTTTGACTTGTCACTATTCGACTTGGGTCAAGTATACCTGTTTTGTGAAGAATTAAATTTTGCATTCAATGGTGTATTCATTAAACATATCACTAGCACAGAATTCCGTACCTAGCTGTAGCGGGTACGCTACAGCTACCACAAGCACAAAATAACACTAATGTATGTTCTAATAACAACTGTCCTTTACACAAAATTTTATCCAAATTGCATTTGTGACTTTTTTATTTTGAAGGTCTATAGCTTTGTAACATTTCATTTTTAAACATAGATGTGTTGTGCTTAATGGCCTATTTTGATAAAAGGCATTGACCCTCAGGAATTGGCATCATCTGCTCGAGATATCCTACATGTAAAATGGGTGAAGTCCCATTTAATGTTAAATATCTAGCTACATTTTAAAGCAGGCGTGGAATTAAGTCGTGAACTTAGAATTCCAAAACAAAAACCATTCAAGAAAAAAATTACTCGATACGAATATCAATATAAAGAACGAAGTAAAAGAGATCCAAAAACCCTGAAGTACCCTGTACGTTTTAGGTTCACTAAAAAGATTGATTAGTACAGGGTATACCCCTAAAATGTATCTTGCCAATACGAGAATTACCATATGACTAGCCCCAATAATAATGATAATATCGCCTCGTAGATTTTGCTGGAGATGCTGAGATAGAAGAATACTGAACCAGGGCGTACGATGCTCAACGAGATTTCCATAGCTATTTCATGATGAACATCAAATCACACAAAATTATGCTCGAAGCTTCTCGTATAATATGTACCGATACAAATTATTTGTCTGTGTGACATATGATCGTTTTTCGATTACACAGAAACAAGACAACATGCACAAAGTTTTCTTAGCTTTTTGGTATGAAAGTTAAATAAAATCCTATTTTACCTAACTGGCTCCATTTTGATAAACCTAATAGTTTCTGAAAAAACAGTAAAAATCATCTGGGGGCATGGCTTACCCTCATCAGCTTCTCTGGTTCACCTCTTTTGAGCAGTAACTTTTAAGGGGTTATTTAACATATCACAAAGAAGGCCTATCAAAAATCCAAGGATCTACCTCAATTCCCCTCTATTTTTACTAATTTGACTGAACTGTTACCGTGGCATGAAAATATACATATCTTAGAAACTGTTCATTTGTGCTAAAAACATAACCGTACAATGTTCAGGAGGTCAAAAGATTTGGCTATAATATTTATTTTTTCAAAACACATATACATGGCGTGTCTTCGAAACTTTTAATTGTATTCTTGTAAACAAAAATAATCATGTTAAAATAAATGATTTAAAAACAAATTATTGAAAAACAATTATTTGCATAAACCTTATGTATTTTAGAACAAAAGAGGCTCAATGCTTTTTTCTCATATTAATAATAATTTTCAGAGTTACATCGTTTTACGGAAAACGTTAATTTTTCTACGTTTAAGGTTATTTATGGAATTTACGAACAAATCAACAAAAATAAAGATCACTTATGTGCTAAGCATCCCGAAATCATTACGTCAATCGTAATTTTATCTCTGATACATTCGGCAACGTTGCTGGGTTCGGTAGGGTAGGTAGGCTTGCTTAAAATTATACAAATGGGTCTGTAAAAACTGTAATATGTATCGGGTTCAAGAACGACTGTCAAATATCACCAATGTCTTTTTTTCATATATTTTTACCCCTCGAGGATCTTAAATATTGCTTATCAGAAATAGATCAATATTATGTAAAATATACACATTTTAAAAATCAAAAAATGCGGGTCTACTAACGACCCTACCATATATATATATATATATATATATATATATATATATATATATATATATATATATATATATATATATATATATATATATATATATATATATATATATATATATATATATATATATATATATATATATATATATATATATATATATATTGGTTTAATCGACGTTGTCGGACCCGCTATATGGTAGGGTCGTTAGTAGACCCGCATTTTTTGATTTTTAAAATGTGTATATTTTACATAATATTGATCTATTTCTGATAAGCAATATTTAAGATCCTCGAGGGGTAAAAATATATGAAAAAAAATATTGGTGATATTTGACAGTCGTTCTTGGACCCGATACATATTACAGTGTTTACAGACCCATTTGTATAATTTTAAGCAAGCCTACCTACCCTACCGAACCCAGCAATGTTGCCGAATGTATCAGAGATAAAATTACGATTGACGTAATGATTTCGGGATGCTAAGCACATAAGTGATCTTTATTTTTGTTGATTTGTTCGTAAATTCCATAAATAACCTTAAACGCAGAAAAATTAACGTTTTCCGTAAAACGATGTAACTCTGAAAATTATTATTAACATGAGAAAATAGCATTGAGCCTCTTTTGTTCTAAAATACATAAGGTTTATGCAAATAATTGTTTTTTAATAATTTGCTTTTAAATCATTTATTTTAACATGATTATTTTTGTTTACAAGAATACAATTAAAAGTTTCGAAGACACGTCATGTATATGTGTTTTGAAAAAATAAATGTTATAGCCAAATCTTTTGACCTCCTGAACATTTTACTGTTATGTTTTTAGCACAAATGAACAGTTTCTAATATATGTATATTTTAATGCCACGGTAACAGTTCAGTCAAATTTGTAAAAATAGAGGGGAATTGAGGTATATCCTTGGATTTTTGATAGGCCTTCTTTGTGATATGTTAAATAACCCCTTAAAAGTTACTACTCAAAAGTGGTGAACCAGAGAAGCTGATGAGGGTAAGCCATGTCCCCAGAGGGTTTTTACTATTTTTTCAGAAACTATTAGGTTTATCAAAATGGAGACAGTTAGGTAAAATAGGATTTTATTTAACTTTCATACCAAAAAGCTAAGAAAACTTTGTGCATGTTGTCTTGTTTCTGTGTTATCGAAAAAACGATCATATGTCACACAGACAAATAATTTGTATCGGTACATATTATACGAGAAGCTTCGAGCATAACTTTGTGTGATTTGATGTTCATCATGAAATAACTATGGAAATCTCGTTGAGCATCGAACGCGATCCTGGTTCAGTCTTATTTTATCTCAGCATCTCCAGCAAAATCTACGAGGCGATATTATCATTATTATTTGGGGCTAGTCATATGGTAATTCTCGTATTGGCAAGATACATTTTAGGGGTATACCCTGTACTAATCAATCTTTTTAGTGAACCTAAAACGTACAGGGTACTTCAGGGTTTTTGGATATCTCTTACTTTGTCCTTTATATTGATATTCGTATCGAGTAATTTTTTTCTTGAATGGTTTTTGTTTTGGAATTCTAAGTTCACGACTTAATTCCACGCCTGCTTTAAAATGTAGCTAGATATTTAACATTAAATGGGACTTCACCCATTTTACATGTAGGATATCTCGAGCAGACGATGCCAATTCCTGAGGGTCAATGCATTTGATCAAAATAGGCCATTAAGCACAACATATCTATGTTCAAAAATGAAATGTTACAAAGCTATAGACCTTCAAAATAAAAAAGTCAAAAATGCAATTTGGATAAAATTTTGTTTTCAAGGACAGTTGTTATTAGAACATACATTAGTGTTATTTTGTGCTTGTGGTAGCTGTAGCGTACCCGCTACCGCTAGATACGGAATTCCGTGCCAGTGATATGTTTAATGAATACACCATTGAATGCAAAATTTAATTCTTCACAAAACAGGTATACTTGACCCAAGTCGAATAGTGACAAGTCAAATAATGCTCTATAAAATGCAGAAAGAAAATAAAGGTAAAACGTCATGCAGTATGACGTACAAACGAAGTAAGAAAGATTTCAAAACAAGGTGAAATGCCCTATACATTTTGGTTTCTATAAAATAATTTTCCAGTACAGGGTATTCTCCTAAAGATATTCTTTTTACTGCAAAATTATCATAATACTACAACCAACAATAACAACAACATCGCTTCATGAATTTGGCAGAAGTGATGCTAAGGTTGCACTGCGAACTCAACATTTTTTTTCTTAGTAAGTACTTGATGACGAATACAAGATCGCAATAAGTTAGTTCTGAAGTTGCTCCGTCAAATGTATTGGTAGAAATTGTTGGTCTACATACAGGATGTTTTACTCAACTTTCGTATAAATTGCATTTGTGATAGTATTCATCAATAGGAACAAAAAACTTAAATTTGCTAAAAATGTCAACTTTTGGAAACTGCTGGAAATTATAGTCAAAACAAACTGCGACATCACCTAGCAGCTGCTGCGTCAATGTATCAGATAGGCACATCCAGCTCCAAGTGTGATTCTTAGACCAGTGACCTGCTACCCACTTTTCAAAAACAATTCTTTTTTCGGTTATTATGAAAGATAGACACTAATGATTTTCAGCTTTTTTGTTGCATTTTATGTGTACTACCACCTATTCAGATGATACGAATCTTAAGTGAAACAACCTGTATGATATATATTCATGCGCCAATTAAATAAGCTTTATTTTATCTAACCCACTTAACAACCAGTCCATAAACCTAACAGTTTTTGAAAATAAAACGACAAAATCCATCTGAAGGCGTGGTTTAATATTGATATTTTACAAAATTCAGGATATTATCTACTCGTAAACATGAACAAATCAAGCATAAAGTCATTTTCAAGTTTAGTTGACCAAAATAGACTACATTTGATTAGTTTAACCTAGATTAAAAAATAGCAGTTTCTATTTTTACTGTGCGTTTGTACAGTTATAAAGAAATTATGGAATGTTCGATCCCTACTTTCTGTTTAATGAATTTGAAGGTACAAAACAGTATACACTATATGGTGGTTAAGTGCCTTTAACAGAAACGTCAAAAGGTAACGAAGAAAAGAAGAAGTTTTTTCAAACCTTGCCTAATTCCGTTATATTGCACTTGTACTAAGTTAAAGATCAATTTTTATTGTATTCTGAAATAGCTATTTGTGAATTGGAATATGTATTATATTCTTAGTGACGAATTGTACACCAGAGATTTTCTGATTACATTTGAAATATATGTAGTTCTAAATATACCAGGCGCAAATCATATTAGTCCACCCAGTTTCATTTTTGTTAAAGAACGTCCCACAGAGTTTATTCCGTTTATCTTTTGTTCTACGAGGTGGCCGTTTCTTGTTGCTATAGTGAAGTGCTGCTACTGCATCTACCCATACCAATGTTCATGAAATTCAATTGGGGGTTACAACATACACTGCCCCTCCGAACCTTTTGAGTGCCCTGTTTCCATTAAAAGTTCCATTAAGTAATCTTACAAATTACAGACGAGAAAGTTTTCCTTCAGCGTTTTAGCAAAAAAGTCACAAATGATGCTCAACTTAGTTCGCCCATTTTAATCAAACTGTTAACACCTTTTCAATCAGGGTTTCGGAAAAATAATTCATGTGAAAGTTCAATACAATCAGTTCTTTTGAAATGGAAAAATGCTATTTACAAGAAGAAGGTGATAGGTGTAGTTTTTCTAGACTTTAGACGTGCTTTTGAGACTATTAATAGAGATCTACTATTATTGAAATTAAAAAGATATGGGTTCGGCCCAATAGTTATACAATGGTTTAGTGAATATCTCAAAAACAGATTTCAAAAAACTAGATGCTTTAATAGTACATCTTCAGCTAAAAAAAACTACCTTTGGCGTTCCACAAGGAACTGTATTAGGCCCTGATTTATTTGTACTATGCATAAATGATATTGTTAATGTGATTAAAAAATGTAACATTATTATTTGCAGATGACACTTTAATATATTTTATAGGAGATGATATTGAAAAAGTAATAAATATCATCAATGATGAATTAGTAAATGTATATAACTGGTTAGGTAAAAATAGTCTTTCTTTAAATGTAAATAAAACAAAATTAATGATAATAAAAAATAAGTGTAACGAAATTGATACATCTAGTCATGTGGGAATACAAATTAATAGTCAAAAAATAGAACAAGTTTATGAGTGGAAGTACTTAGGCGTAATAATAGATTGTCACTTAACATTTTCTAGTCATTCAAACTATGTTATCAGTAAAGTTGCAAAAAAAGTAAATTTCATGGGTAGAATAAGCCAAAATCTTAGCAAGTGGTCTAAATTATTACTATATAAAACAATAATACTTCCCCATTTGAATTATTGTGCTAGTATATTTTACCTCCTAAATAATACTGAAATTAACAATCTTCGAAAAAAACAAAATTGAGCATTAAGAATAATATTAAAATGTAGTAGGTATACTAGCATAAGAAGAATGTTGCAACTTACATCTTCGTCAAGTGTTAAGCAAAATATATTTTATAATACGATGACATTAATATTTAAAATAAAAAACCGAATATATCCATAGCACATTTTAAATGAATTACTATTCGTAGAAGATGTTCATGATCATAATACTAGAAGTAGAAATAATTTTTATGTTCATACAGTAACAACAAATATAGGACAAAATAATCTGTTTCATAAAGGTTTAGTTGAATATAATTCACTTCCAGCTAATGTAAAAAACTGTACATCTTTAACATTATTTAAAAAACAGTGTAAAAAATATGTAATAAATTACATTAATATTTAAGAAATTATAATGTATTATATGGAATTTATCTAGTTATATGCTATAAATAAAGTATATTATTATTATTAACAAATATTAAAACCTTCAATTTTTCAAAGCCAGAGAGTTATTTACAAATTTGAAAAGAACTCGCATACGAGCTGATGTAATTCTTACGTCACTTTTCTCCATCAAATATTAAATGCGAGCTATTATAACCAAACGTTTATAAAACAAAGCTTAACATATGCGTCATGGCAATGTTACCAGATTCAGGGCTTAGGAAGACTGTAGAACATAGCGGGTTTGATAGCGTCTTGTATAAAAATATACGATATACACTTGAGAAAGGCGCGACGCCCCCTATAGTTCATTGTGATGAACTACGATTGTATAAAACTTTTTACAGACCCTACTTTTCCAAACCCAAATTGTATATTTTTTTATTGCAGTTTTAAGTAAACATTATCCTGTAGACCTCGAAAATATAGGAGAACGTTGCCAGACCCAAGCCCGGGTCTGAGAGCGTCGAAAATGGTCCAACAAGTAGGTAGAATATAGCGAAACGGGTGTGTATAAGCGGTTTGACAAATATATATATATATATATATATATATATATATATATATATATATATATATATATATATATATATATATATATATATATATATATATATATATATATATATATATATATATATATATATATATATCTATAGGGCACCACTATGCGTCCCCCCATGTAAAATCTTAGGTTCAAGCAGCGTCCGAAGTCACTCGGCGTCCGGATATACGGACGCTGGGTGACTAGTGCCTCAAAATTGCACCATATGAAGCTTAAAGTGTCTAGATGGCGAAAATGTAAAAATTAGCTGTGCGCAGTTTGACACCCATTCCTGATTCGTGTATAAAATCGTAGTTCGAGCGTTTGCCACACGCAGCGCTAATAGCGCGGGATTTGTATACATTTGTATACAAATTTATGGCATAGGTTTACCCTGCGTCCGCATATTTAACAAGAATTGTGTTGGTAACACTGATTCCTTTGTGGCTAGACAGTGACGTCATTTCAACGGGACTTCACTTTATGCATTGTATTTCTTAGTAAAGATTGCGTCATTTAAGGTGACAAAAATTCGTACATATTATATTTTGTTAAAGCTATTTAAGAAACACTTTTAATACGTTTCATTTATGCGTCATGTAAATTTCGTTTAAACCGGTTTTAATTGCTCCTACAAATGGGCGATAATTTTAATAAAATCGTAAGATTTAATTCAAAGCTCTATTGATTTAAGTGAAACAAACGTAACCATTATTATATTATCATTCAGTATTTAATCAATCACTGATGCTGTTAGCTAGTAATAAATCTGGCTGTTTAATCTTATCCCATATTATAATTTAGAATTTTTAAAACTCATATGTTTGTGAGGCAGACAGTGACATCATTTCAAACGGGACTTCTTATGCATTAAAATATTGAAATTAAATAACTTTTACAACTTCTAATTTGTTAGATGACATACAAACTTGAGATTTGGCACAATTATAGGAATTGGGATTCTTGTAAGTAGGAAAATAAAAAAATATATTTATGCAACCCTCGCACCCCCTGTTAGGAGTTGTAAAACTTCTAGATGACTTAGAAACTTGAAATTTGGTGTAATTATAGGATTTAAGATTATTATAAAGAAAAATATAAAAAAAATGTTATGATGTCAACCCCTGCACCCCGTTCTGGGGTTGCAAAACTTCTAGATGACATACAAACTTGAAATTTGGTATAGCGATGGAATTTAGGACTCTCCTAAAGAAAAATTTTAAAAAAATTATTAAATCAACCCCCATCTTCCATTTGGGGGTTGTAAAAGTTCTAGATGACATACAAACTTGAAATTTAGTATAGCGATGGAATTTAGGACTCTCCTAAAGAAAAATTTAAAAAAATTATTAAATCAACCCCCATATTCCATTTGGGGGTTGCAAAACTTCTAGATGACATACAAACTTGAAATTTGGTATAGTGATAGGGTTTAAGACTCTCGTAAAGAAAAACATAAAAAATTTTATTAAGTCAACCCCCGCACTTTATTTGGGGGTTGTAATACTTCTAGATCACATACAAACTTGAAATTTGGTATAGCGATGGAATTTAGGACTCTCCTAAAAAAAAATTTAAAAAAAATTATTAAATCAACCCCCATATTCCATTTGGGGGTTGTAAAACTTCTAGATCACATACAAACTTGAAATTTGGTATAGCGATGGAATTTAGGACTCTCCTAAAGAAAAATTTAAAAAAATTATTAAATCAACCCCCATATTCCATTTGGGGGTTGTAAAACTTCTAGATGACATACAAACTTGAAATTTGGTATAGTGATAGGGTTTAAGACTCTCGTAAAGAAAAACATAAAAAATCTTATTAAGTCAACCCCTGCAATTTATTTGGGGGTTGTAATACTTCTAGATCACACACAAACTTGAAATTTGGTATATTTATAGGGTTTAGGATTCTAGTAAATAAAAATTAAAAAAAATGTTATTATGTCAACCCCGCATCCCCTTTTAGGGTTGTAAAACTTCTAGATGACATACAAACTTGAAACTTGGTATAGCGATAGAATTTAGGACTCTCCTAAAGAAAAATTTAAAAAAATTATTAAATCAACCCCCGTATTCCATTTGGGGGTTGTAAAACTTCTAGATGACATAAAAACTTAGAATTTGGTTTAGTTATAGGGTTTAGAGTTCTCGTAAAGAAAAATATAAAAAATTGTTAGTATGTTAACCCTCCGCTACCCCTTTAGGGGTTGTAAAACGGGACTTCACTTTATGTATTTAAGTAATGAAATTAAATAGTCTTTATAACTTCCGAATTTCTAGAGTACATACAAACTTGAAATTTGGTATATTTACAGAGTTTCGGATTCTCGTCTAGCGAAAAATTAAAAAAACGTTAAAAAAAACCCATATTTATATTTTCAAAATTTTGTTCTGTTTTGGGTAGCAGCCACCTCTTAGAATTTCTACACACGGGAAGAATAGTAAACAATCTTTGCGTTTGATTTTCGAACGGGTGCCGTGAAAGAACATAAAAAGTCACCTATTTTATAGATTTTGCGAAGTTGAGGGTCTAAGGGGGTAGCAACCAACCCTTAGAATTTTGAAATACGGGAAAAATAGTAAATAATCTTTGTTGCGGTTCATATTTGAATGGGTGACGTGAAAGAACATAAAAAGTTACATACTTTACGGATTTTGCGACATTAAGGGTCTAAGGGGTAGCCAGCCATCCCTTAGAATTTGCAAATGTGGAGAAAATAGTAAAGCAGTTTATTTGCGTTTCATTGTTGAATGGGTTGCGTGAAAGAACATAAAAACGCACATGCTTCACCGATTTTGCGAAATTCAGGATATAAGGGGCAGCCAACCCTTAGAATTTCTAAATGTGAAAAAATAGCAACGATTTTTGTTGCGCTTCATTTTCATGGTTATCATGAAAAAACATAAGAAGTCGCATATTTTATGGTTAATAATATACAAGATACTTTTTAGATTTTGCAAAATTCAGATTTCAAAGGTGTACGAGTCACCACTTCAAATGTTTAAATGTGAAAAAAATAGTAAACACTTAGCCACTTAACGGGTTCTGGCCTATTTAACAGTCTACACTCAATCATCCGGACAAGCTTTTGGTTATAGTAATGGAATTAAAAGAACTTCGTAGATTTCGGCTTCTTGTTTACGAAAACAGTATTAGAATACATTCACTTTATTATTTCATTATCATTCACTTTAAACCTGTAGTACCTTATTACTTTTTTATTCAGAATCCCACTTGCTATCGATTTCCATACTTCAAATCTAATCGTTCCATTTAAAAAAATCCTGATGATGATATCCAGCACCAGCACAAGTTCTAAGATGTGTTCTGATTTCGTAAACTAGAGGTCAAAGGATACAAAGTTCTTTTAATTCCACTGCTATAGTCACAAGCTTGTTGGAATGATTCAGTGTAGACTGTTAAACAGGACACCCTGTATAGTCTTCAATATCTTCCTCTGAATCGCAGAAAAATTAATTTAGTGACAAGCGGTTTGGACAAAAAATTGGTTTTTATGTTATTGCACTGTTATTGTTAAAATTAGGAATATTTCTTTGAGAAAAATAATGCCTACATGAAAAGTGTTCATTTAACCAAAACGAAATCAAAAAATTAATAAACAAGAAAACATAATTCCCTATTTTTTATATAAATCTTAAATGAATTGCTTTTTGGTCTGAAAATTAGCACCCAAGGTTTCTTTCTATAACCCCTACAAAAATTTCATAGATATATGGCATGTACTTTCTGAGATAAAAACTAATTTGTTTTTAATAAAATTGTCCCTAAAAATGGGTAACTTTTATTACCTATTGTCTGATAAAAACAAAAGTAGCTATAGCATTTAGAAATATAATATTTTACTAAAGTTAAGCTTTATTAAAGTCAGAGGACTCGAGAAAAAAATGGATATTAGATAATCAGGAATATAACTCAATATTATAGTTTGAAAGACGTCCTTATAAAAAGTTAATGTTGTTAGCAAGAGAATATTTCCTTGTAAGCATGGATTAAATTTCATTGCAGGTGTGCAAGTCTATAAAGTGACGTAATTTTGTGTATGCTATAACGCACACGTAAAAAACAAAAGCTAATTATTGTGTAAAATGACACTTAATTCGAATTCTAGTTAGCGAATAGATTCTGATATTGGGCTATTGCCAGAAATTCCATTTTTTTCAAATTATGCACGATGGTACATTTTATATACTAGAATGATTGCTTGAAGCTGGAAAAAGAACTTAAAATTGTCTGCTAATAGACCCAACCTGTGTATTCTTGTATATAACTTTTTTCGGTCAGTTGTGTTTACAAATTTTTAATCGTGTTCCTTTTAACACTCGTTTTTCGGGGATTTTCCAAGGAGTAGAGGTTCTCTTTTGCAATTATGAATTTGATAACGGTTACAGCTGTACATATAAGTAAATGTAAAAAACAATTCATTTATGCAGCATTCATTCGGAGCATTTAAGAATTAAAGTAAACATTTTAGGTTCTCAGAATTGTATGATGAACAATTTGACGTCGCGTCATCAAACATCGTATCAAATATCATGTTACTGAAGATTTTAGTTGCCCATTGCAAAATCTTAATTATTTATGCTGCCAGATTTTAAATTTTTCTTTATATTCTTGAATCTGAAATTTTTTGAAAATATTTTAAATGTTTACACTTGAAACCACCAAAACAAATTTTGGTTAAAAAGTCTTGAATAATTATTGTTTTAAATGCGTTAATAGGATTGAATTAAGATTATTATTTTTTGTTTAAAAGACTGACATGGAATTATAAATTATAGGACCTTCGTCCAGCTTCAAGCAATCATTGTAGTATAAAATGTACCATCGTGAATAATTTTTTCTATCAAAGAAGAAGGAAAGTGGCAAACACTCTCTTATACTGCATGCACGCAGGCCCCAGTTTTTTTCTGCCTGTCATTTTCTACGAGTTTCTCAAAATATTTTTTATGTCACTATGTGTAGTTTATAGCAATTTAAATTTGTCCAACAAGCGTTGATCTTCGTACACTGGTATAACACCGTAAGCGTTTCAAAATGGAAAACAGCATTCCAATTATACTGTCTCAACAAGGATTTTCGAAGCTCCACTGTCTTTGAGGTATAGCCCAATGCATGAGAGTACTACTTTTAGGAGATGAATCCCTCCAAGACCAAGCAATAGGTTGGGATTTTTGTTAGACACACTGAATTTATTTGAGCATGTGATGTACTTCTTCATTGCATCACAATGAACCCTTTAGTTCAGTTACATTTGATTTTCTAAGAAATAGAGAAACCATACAAGATCCTTGGGAAGGTTTTTACTTCATTTTCTTCGTTAACGTCACTATTTCCTTTTGTTTTGATAGTACAGTAGCTTTTGAGCAGTACAGTAGTTTTTTCTTTTCCTTTGTGTCATAATTTTTTGCAGTTTTCAATTTTCCAACACCATAGTGTGTTATTGTCGAATAATTTATATGAAGAAAAGAAGTTGTCAAGGAAAATATTATGATTAGGGTTATTCTCTACAATAGATAGTAGATAAAAAACAAAGTCACCTCCCAACCCAAGTCTGGATTTTTTATTATTTGGAGGATAACTTGTATAAGTACCCTTCATCTGAACAGATATACCATAATTTGAAACCGAATCTTACCGGTTTCACTTTTAGAAGCATTTTGTTGCGAGTGCCGTTCAAAATATGGAACTATCTGTTCATCTAGTAATATAAGTTGCACGAGAATACTCCATACTGCATGAGTTTTTTATTCATGATGTAAAAATTACCTACTAAGATTTACCAAAAAGAATGAAGTGAATATAATCATGGGTGACTTCAACGGAAAGATAGGTAAAGGAAGAGTGCAATATATTGTTGAAGACCATGGTATTTGCAAACGAAACGATAGGGGGGATATCTGGTACAGTTCTGTAATGAAGAAAACTTAATGGTAGCAAACACCTGGTTCCAACTTCCAGAAAGGCGATTGTACACTTAGAAGTGTACTTAGGACCAGGAGACAATGAAGGAAATATCATAAAAAATCAAATAGATTATATACTGATTGATAAACGATATAGAAACGGAATTAAAGTTGTAAGAACTTATCCTGGATCAGACATATGATCTGATCAGAACCCCGTAGCTGAAAAACGTGAGATTAAATTGAAGAAAATCCGGAAGAGAAATAAAACAAGACCTAACTTTGAGAAACTGGGGGAACCACAAATAAAAGAGGAAATAACACGAGTTTTGAATAGTAAGTTTAGGGAAACGGTATAATTGGAAACAGAAACAATGGAAAACTTTTGGCAGTCTGTTAAAAATGTAAACATGAAGTACAAGAAAATGAATTGGAAAACCAAGAGCAGAGAGCAAAACAGAGATGGATGACGGAAGAAATCCTTTTATTGATGAACGAAAGAAGGAAGTACAAACATAAAGACTATAATAAATATAAAGAAATCCATAAAAAGATTACAAGGCTTATAAGAGAGGCAAAGGAGACCTGGATGGAGAAACGTTGTCAAGTACTCGAAGAGCTGCCAAGAAAGCATGATTTCTTTAACACACAAAAAAGAAGATAAAAGAAATAACTGGAAATAAAACCCATCAACACGATATCTTAGTCACAGATAGTAACAAAAAAACAATAGACCCAAACGAGATAGAAGAGATTTTGACAAGCTATATACAAGAGCTTTTTGATGATATCAGAATGTAACCAGAACCAAGAGAAATAGATCAAGAAGATTAGCCATTGAGAATTATTATAGCAGAAGTGAAACGCGCAATAAAACTATCAAAACACGTAGAGTCCCAGGTGAGGATAACATCTATACTGAGATGCTTAAAGTATTAGACGATGAAAGCCTCAACATCTTAACATCTTTCTTAAATAGAATATACTATACAGGAATCGTACCACACGACTGGACCCAACTTACTTTTATTCCGATACCTAAAAAGAGCGGAGTAAAACAGTGCTCACAGTACCGATTGATTAGCCTGATGAGCCATGTACAGTAGATAATGCTAAGAACATGCATCAACGAGTACACACAAAATGCGGACAATATGTAGGAGAAGAACAATTTGGTTTTCGCTTAGGCATTGGAACTAGAGAAGCAGTTCAAGGTCCTAGGACTAGCAGAAATACATAAAACAAAATTAAATAGCTTATCGGTATCTCCAGTGTAAGTGACTCCTGCGTACAATGTTGCTTCCTCACGGCTTGCTCCAAAATTATAAGTCTGGATTTATTCAGCTAGTTTGCAAGCATAATTTTCAGAGAAGTCTATATGTAGTAACCCTTCATTCTTACTAAGACTGTTTTTCAGTGTGTTCTTAGCAGCATTTTCATTTTTAATGTTAAATTTATATTTATTTTTAAAGTTTTCATTTCTTCTTGAACCTCT
This sequence comes from Agrypnus murinus, assembly GCA_929113105.1. NCBI lineage: Eukaryota > Metazoa > Arthropoda > Insecta > Coleoptera > Elateridae > Agrypnus > Agrypnus murinus. Next base: position 46,452,847 of record OV816023.1, read on the forward strand.
CCCTGCAACTCTCGGACAGGTTTAGTAACATTGATTTTAGCTGCAATCTTAACATTAAATTGAACCTTTTCTTCATTTTATTTTGACATTTCAGAGGCCTGCCATACATATGCAATGCGGAAGCCTTACTACATGTTACAGGAGTTCATATGAATTTTCATTATCTACAAGTTTTAGTGGCTTTAGTTTTTGTGGTTTGAAGCTTATGTTTGCACGTTGTTTGTACAAGCAGGTAGCTCTGTTTATTTCATTAGGTTTGCATACATAATATAGACGGTAATAACATAGGGATGGCATCGAGAGAATGTACTGTAGGATATTTTTGTTTTGTGTGCAAGGCCAATTGTTTTATTTGCTAAACTATAAAGACGGTAGTGTCCTATATCAATGTACATCAACAAAGCATTTAAAAATATTTTCCGTTGGTTTTTTTGACCTCCAGCAACTCTCCAAGGTTTCACCAGCGAGTCATGCAAAACTAGAGTACGGATTGCTTATTCCTCATTGCTTTTTCCTTTTCCAGGTCCAAGTCCAACAAAACGTTTCCCTGCAGTTTTTTTTTATTCAGAGATGGGCATTAGTTTTTCTTCAGGTGTTTTCATAACTGTATTGTTTTCAGTTTTTTTCTACTTAAATGCTTTCTTCTTCTTTTCACATTCTCAAGTTTGCTCAAAACAAATAGCCAGAAACCCAAGTGCAGAGAGGTTTCTTTTTGTATCTGAACTTGCCCGACGAAGAGAACACAAAAAAATTGAACAGCTAAAAAATCATTTGACAGGTCAATCACCGCTGGATATTTTTCTAAAACTTTTTGATGATGAAGTTCAAGATATAGTATTGCGATTTTTTGTAAAGTAGGCTCATGATAAATGAACTCGCTAAATGCAAAACTTTGTAATTATTTACAAAAATAATTATAACAATTTAGATATCGATATTATTGGTTGTCTTGTTTTATGGACTTGCAGTACTGATAAATGTATGAGATGCAAACTTTGGTGTTTTATAAATGTAAAACTTCACGCTTATAAAATATAATCATGTAAAAGTCATCATCAGATGCAAAACTCACGGGAAATGTGAGATTGTTAGGTGCAAGACTCAAGTTCACTAACAATGTAAACGCAGAGTTTTGTATTTAGTGGGCTCAAATAATACACACGATTTTATATTTACAGGGGAAAAACTTTTCAGTTTTATTGGCATCCTGTTTTTATTAGGCTATCATACGTTGCCCCAAGCTAATTTGTGTTGGTATGTTGAAGAAGGCAAAGGAGTCGATATTGCATAAAACTGCATGACGAGAAACAAATTCAGAAATATTCAGTAAGCTCGATAAAACTGTTACATTTTCTAACTTTGCGGCCTTTTTTACATCTTCTTTTTCTTAAGGTGCTGTCTTCTTATAGAAGGTTAACAACAACTTCGGCAAATCGTTCACTATCTTTTGCTATTCTTAGTAATAACTGTGAGTTTAGGCCAGTGCAGTCTCTCACATTTCTCAACCATGAGCCTTGTCTCCTGCCAGTTCTCTTCTACCCTCAATCTTGCCCTCCATTATCAGTCTTAGGTATGGCTCAGCAGAAGTTCAAGAGTTGCAGGGAGAGGTTCAAGAAGAAATGAAAACTTTAAAAATAAATATAAATTTAACATTAGAAATAAAAATGCTGCTTACAACACACTGAAAAAGAGTCTTAGTAAGAGTGAAGGGTTACTCCATATAGTCTTCTCTGAAAATTATCCTTGCAAACTAGCTGAAGAAATCCAGACTCATCATTTTGGAGCAAGCCGTGAAGAAGCAGTCATTTACGTTGGACATACCGATAAGCTATTTAATTTTGTTCTATGTATTTCTGCAAGTCAAGATCATGTCCTGCAGCTATTTGGGCACACTTAATCCTGTCTTTACCTTTCTGTCGCAACAATTGCCAAGAATCCAAACAGTTTATTTGTTTTCAGATAGACTCTCCATTCTTTAATAAGGTAGTTAGTTATCTTTAAACTTTGATGCATTGAGTATTCCTTAACTATCTTTGTAACATAAACGGTTTTTGTATTTAGTCAAAGTAAAACTTCTAACCGAGAAACAAGAACAACGACGAGTGACATGGACTAAATATGTAGTTGTCCTAGACAATGTTCCAGAGAATGACTGGTATAAGGTCATATTCAGCGACTAGTCAAAGTCTGGTGTTTTCGTTGGTTACTCTCGCAAAAGACTGATCGGAGCTAAACATGAAGCATTCCATAAGTACTGCTTAAAACGTACGGTTAGGTTTCCTCAAGGTGCAATAGTTTAGAGCTATATGTCAGCTGGAGGGTTAGAATGATTTCAGTCCATAGACGGCACAGTTAATGTTGAAAAGTATCAGCAAATTCTTAACGCAAACTTGTTACCAATCGTTAAAAATCGATCTTGACCGCGATTTAATCTTTCAACAAGATGGTGCTTCTTACCACACATCAAAAACGACCAAAAAATGGTTTGAAAATCATAATTTCAAAGTTGTTGAATGATCCTCAAGCAGTTCGGATCTTTAGTGTTATTGAATTTGAAATTATCAGCAAGTGGGGCATTATCCAATTTAGATAATTGTAATCCCCAAGTTAGAAGTATGTCAGCCAAAATTTAAGAGGCGAATAAAGCAAAGCGAGATGTTAAATCTTATTGAATTGTATTTATAAACTGCTATCTGAATATTTAGTTGTCAGCGAGTTTTATTGAATTTTTGAAAATTGTTTTCTGCAGATCTTTTTTTACAGAAGTTAATGGTTATTGTTTGAAAATGGTGTAATTTGGAACACTAGTAGGAAAAATAAACACAGAATTCATGAAACTGTCCAAATACATATTTAGTTGTTAGGGCTCGTACATGTTTTGTAAATTTCACAGAGGAACATCGATAACTTAATACCAGAATGTATATTTAAAAGGTAAATAAAATAAATAAAGGTTGCTCATGAAACTAAAATTTGCAAGTAATAAAAATTTCTTTCTCAAAATATTATTCCAAACACAAATGAAAATGATCCGAAATAAACAATTATATATAACAAGGTTACAAGAAATGTGTTTAATACCAAAAATACGTGAATAGATTAGCATGATCTTACATTTTAGATATGATATTATTTACTACGTATTATGAATGCACAGCTGTTTTCTTCTGAAACTAATAATGGTTTCAATTTATAAAAAATCAGTAATTGATTAAAATAAAGTAAGCACTAATAACGAAAACAAAAACGTCATTTTAAGAGATTGCTAGTCAATAATATTTTTGTTGCATCTTTATTTAAATATTTTTAAATTACATAAAAATACATCTGCACTGACCGCTGGACCTTGAAATTCCCTTCTAAACTACCTTTATCACTACCCAAACTTTTTTTGTCAAATTTCTCTTTAGGCAATATTTGATAATATTGTTGCATGCGCTCATTTTTAAGGTTTAATTTAAAAAAAGAATCAGCTTTCTAGCTCAAATATGTTTGGAGATATAACGATTTAAACCACTGGAAGAACTTAAAAAACTGAAAGCTCTAATTAACACATTAAATCGCTCGGCTCTATAAAATATAGAACGAGAAAATGTACTACAGAATGTCAATAAGAAATAAAACAACGAATCTGATATTTTTAATTAGGTATTGAAATTAAAATGCGTTCCCAATAAAAATTAACAAGTCAATCAAAAATCAATATATTTCATTATTTCATAAAATCAATTATTAGTCGTTATAAATAACCAATAAGTTTTACCTTGTGCGATCGAATAGTAACTGTTTTGTAAAACAGTGACAGAAAGAAGATAATTTAAGAAGAACTACAAATTCCTTTTTATAGTTTGCTTTAATAGACATGTAAAACGTAGTTTCTAGTACATAAACAAACATAAATACAAAACAATACATCTGCACTGACCGCTGGACCTTGAAATTCCCATCTAAACTATCTTTATCACTACCCAAACTTTTTTTGCCAAATTTCTCTTTAGGCAATATTTGATAATATTGTTGCATGCGCTCATTTTTAAGGTTTAATTTAAAAAAAAAAATCAGCTTTCTAGCTCAAATATGTTTGGAGATATAACGATTTAAACCACTGGAAGAACTTAAAAAACTGAAAGCTCTAATTAACACATTAAATCGCTCGGCTCTATAAAATATAGAACGAGAAAATGTACTACAGAATGTCAATAAGAAATAAAACAACGAATCTGATATTTTTAATTAGGTATTGAAATTAAAATGCGTTCCCAATAAAAATTAACGAGTCAATCAAAAATCAATATATTTCATTATTTCATAAAATCAATTATTAGTCGTTATAAATAACCAATAAGTTTTACCTTGTGCGATCGAATAGTAACTGTTTTGTAAAACAGTGACAGAAAGAAGATAATTTAAGAAGAACTACAAATTCCTTTTTATAGTTTGCTTTAATAGACATGTAAAACGTAGTTTCTAGTACATAAACAAACATAAATACAAAACAATACATCTGCACTGACCGCTGGACCTTGAAATTCCCATCTAAACTATCTTTATCACTACCCAAACTTTTTTTGCCAAATTTCTCTTTAGGCAATATTTGATAATATTGTTGCATGCGCTCATTTTTAAGGTTTAATTTAAAAAAAAAATCAGCTTTCTAGCTCAAATATGTTTGGAGATATAACGATTTAAACCACTGGAAGAACTTAAAAAACTGAAAGCTCTAATTAACACATTAAATCGCTCGGCTCTATAAAATATAGAACGAGAAAATGTACTACAGAATGTCAATAAGAAATAAAACAACGAATCTGATATTTTTAATTAGGTATTGAAATTAAAATGCGTTCCCAATAAAAATTAACAAGTCAATCAAAAATCAATATATTTCATTATTTCATAAAATCAATTATTAGTCGTTATAAATAACCAATAAGTTTTACCTTGTGCGATCGAATAGTAACTGTTTTGTAAAACAGTGACAGAAAGAAGATAATTTAAGAAGAACTACAAATTCCTTTTTATAGTTTGCTTTAATAGACATGTAAAACGTAGTTTCTAGTACATAAACAAACATAAATACAAAACAATACATCTGCACTGACCGCTGGACCTTGAAATTCCCATCTAAACTATCTTTATCACTACCCAAACTTTTTTTGCCAAATTTCTCTTTAGGCAATATTTGATAATATTGTTGCATGCGCTCATTTTTAAGGTTTAATTTAAAAAATGAATCAGCTTTCTAGCTCAAATATGTTTAGAGATATAACGATTTAAACCACTGGAAGAACTTAAAAAACTGGAAGCTCTAATTAACACATTAAATCGCTTGGCTCTTTAAAATATAGAACTAGGTATTAGTAGCAATAAGTATCATCACAATTTTTTATATGCATTTAACCTATAATAATAAATTAACCTACACAATTTAAATAGTTTTCATCTAGAAAATACATATTAAAATCAACTAAATTCAACTGAATTAAATAAAATTCAGACACAATTGAATGGAAGTGAAAGATTTATTAAGTAGCTTTAATAAAATTATTTTTGTCACTTTAAATGACGCAATCCTTACTGAGAAACACACATAGTATTTTGGCAACGCAGAGAGTTTCGAATATACTCCCAGATGTTAAGTTTTATGCAAATAAATCAAATTTTAATTATTATGGCCGCCATATTTCATCCGCGCTTTAAATTTGCAAACGTTGACATCAAATTTGAAATCAGCGACCTGAAAAACCCCTTTGTAGAAAATTTCATACAAATCCAATAATATTTCGAGTTTTATGATGTTTTTATGCATAAATCTGAAAGCCTTTTAAATAAAATTCATACACATACAGAAACGAAACTAAAAGTATTTATTATATAGCGTTAATAAAATAGAATTATTTTTGCCAGTTGAGATGACGCAATCTTTACTCAGAAATGCAGAGAGTAACTCGACACCGCAGACAGGCAAAGGAATTCAAGCAGGCTGGCCAATACTGAAAAAATAAATGGACGCTGTATAAACCTATAGGTTGCATAAAATAAACAGACGCTGAATAAACCTATAGCTTGCAAAAGACGCTGACTGATACCATCATTTATATACACTTATATACGCCGGACGCTGGGCGCTACGCTTTTGGTCCGGACGCATGGTAGGCCTCTATAGATATATATATATATATATATATATATATATATATATATATATATATATATATATATATGTGCTTTTGTATCGTGTTCGCCTCCGTATACTGAACAGACGACCACAACTCCGCCATTAATAATGATTGTATATTAATTATTCTATTGTCACAGACTTTTTCTTGAACTAACACTCCTAAATCCACCAAGAGGGGTAATTTTATTTAATTTTTTAGATATACATGCTTCTGTATAGTGCGCGTTCGTGTCAGCCTCCGTACATAGACCGCTCGTATTCACCTCCGTGTATATAATTTTGGCAAATCAAGCGTTCGAGTACGCCTCCATCAACGTTGTCAAGTTTACAAGGTATAAAACTATGGTACTTATCACTATTCAGCAGATTCTGTTTATCAAGTCCGTGTTTATGTCTGCTATAATTACTGAGTTCGAGGACACCTGCTGAAAGTATGCCGTTAAACAATACGGACCTTTAAATTTATACATATAAGATATTTCGAGATATAGTTCTGTTAGAAACGAATTTTCAGATTATAATAATGTAAATTTGTTTCGTTTATATTCTAATGGAAGAAAATCATATATGTTTAATATTTTATTAAGTAATATAATGTCACGCCTACAATTTTTTTGTATTTTTAAATAATTAACAAAGGATGACATTCCTTACTGTATAAAGTATGTGCGATGTAGTAAGTAGCTAGAATCATTTCAGAACTACATTTCTAACAACAAAGTGGTTGAAAACAATTAAAGTTTATTCTTTAAACCCATTTCTTTGCTTTTGCTTTCTCACAATATATGTACAAGTCCACAGAATGAGAACGGGTTTTTGTAAAAAATACCTTTCTTCATTTCTCGACGTTATATGACCTAAATAACACGACAGACATCCCTGGAGGAAAAAAATCCTGTTGTTTTTGTCTTTGTCTGTACACCTGTTAAGTTTTGAAATTATTGCAAATATCAATGTCAAATTTGAACCAAAACTATTTGGTCTGAAAATACAGATCCAGCTCGTAAATAACCAAAATATAAACAGTGTAGCGTCAGGGTTTTTTAAGGAGTTTACAGCATTAAAAAGTCTGTTGCAATTTAATTTTAAAATCGACAATCAAATTTAACCGAAAAATTACATCAACCATTACCATTACATCAATCATTATCGTTGAAATACATATATTAAAAATAAAAACAAACAAACATGGACGAAGTTCCAAAAGGTTTTAAATCTAGATAGATAAACACATTCTCGTTTCAAGCACATAAAGTAATTATACCAGGGTTCAATCGAAATATTGATCATTTATTTGTTAATATTCCCTGAGTTATCTGTTTTGGGATGGTATTTTGAAATCTACGCCAAACAAAAAGTTACATATTGAAAGACTGTGTAAAGTTTTTGAAATTTTAGGAAAAAATAGGTATCGATAAAAGCATAATTCACGGGGAATCGAGAAAAAAGGCGATTCTGGAAGTGCCACTACCAAGTAATGTTACCTAACTCAAGTTGTTTTCCGCTATAATAAATCATTATCATCTATTTATTCCGAATGTACGAAATACTACATACATGAGCATTAGCTTATACCCATAAGTACTATTAAAATTTATTGGATGAAATTAAGCCTAATCTTTGAAACTTGGCAAACAGGGTGGATGTTTGCTTAATCTTTAAAGATTAGACCATCTAAGTGACCCTCGCCAACTTCAATACACTTTTTACGTCTGGATATAAAATTATTCATTACCCAGTGGAGTGAAGCTTCATTTATTGCAGCGACTTCTCTATTGTAAATTTTTCTGAAATTGAAATTCTGGAAACAACATTTATTATGTTATATTTGTATTGTATTACAAAAAGATACGTACTAGAAAAGATGAGATTTTGAAAGACATATAACCTCTTTCCAAAAAAAGATGAGGTATTGGCGAATGCAGCTTCTGGGAAGCTCGATCAAACAATACAAATCCTAGGTCAAAGATTCAATATTGCAATAAAGTATGGTAGCATTTACTACAAAAAAGGTTTGTCATTAGCAACTTAAAGATTTATATTAAATTACAATCAAATACCTACTAAAAGGCTTGTAAAAATACTCTTATAAACTGGTACAACTTTTTGACAATTCCATAAATCAACCAATAGCGTGAATATTATAAAAATCTCAAACGAAGATCTTTACAGCCAAGATTAGAAGACCTCAAGACAGGGATTTTTAAAAAGAAAAAGTAACTAAAAACTCCGACAAACTCAACAAATTTGCCATTTGTAAGACTAGTAGGGAGCATCGACAAAACATCGTAAAGAAATTGAAAATTGAAACTATAAAAGATTTATAACACCATTAACCCACAGTAATAATAAAATATCTAGAATTCACAAGTGATACTTCAGGGTAGACTGTTTCAAGTTTGTTGTACTCTCATCAGCTGGAGCTAATCATCTGTGAAACCTAAGCACATCATCATTTACAAACCAATGACTAACATTAGCACCAAATGGTACCCGATGCGACACCTATAAATAAAAAGCCAACCGCACCATGCAGTAAAATTACAGTCTCTTTTGGTTGTGAAAAAGACGATAACCGAAAGTTTCTTAGGTGTTCATTCTGTTGTATGAACATCTCATCAGTTTAAAAATTTCAACTTATCTAAACTCAATAGTAAAGAAGTTAGTTATCTTTCAAATTTGTGCAGATTTCTTTCTCTTCACACACAATATGAAAAAATATTCTTGTACCCTTCTAAATGTATCGACAATAGAAATATATTTATAGTCATATCTTTAATGAATCTACGCTGAATGATGATGTCAAAAGAATGCGTTTTCAAAACAGAATAGATTTTACATTGCATGCCCCCACGAATTGGCAAAATGATAGAATCAGATAAACAGTCGAGGTTTAAAAAGTAACGTCGCCTCACTACACTAGTACAGACAATGTTCCAGATTTTCTTTTAAAATGTGGTATATGATTTGTTTCGACTGCATCCAGATAAATCTGGGTGAACGGTCAAGCAGTCGTTTGAGATGTCGGACTTCATTCCTAGTATCCGAGACTAGCCCGAAGACAGAGGGAGGGCAGTTGTTAGAGGTGTCGGGAAGCACTAGGATTCGAGACTAGCTTGAGGGCAGACCACACGGCGTTCACCCTTAGAACTGGTCGTTGTCTACCCCATCCCAGGCTTGTCTGGGTAACGGATGACGCGATCAGAATCAAATGTGTGGTAGAGTTATGCCGAGGTGTTGCGTTTACGTTTCGCCGGAGTGTTTCTCGACGATGACCCTAAAACGTTGCAGGGGGAGCTCTGTTAACAAGGGGGTCCGGTGTGGGTGGATTGAATCTTACCTGACGTCAGGGTCTTTTAAGGAGCTAAGTATCCCGCTGTCTGGCCTAGACGTTGGCCTATTGGGTGGACGGGAGACCACACGACGTTCACCCTTAGAACTGGCTGTCTTCTACCCTATCCTGCTGACGGGAAACGGATGAAACTGTTAGAATAAAGCGTGTGGTAGAGAAATTCGTGAGAATTCTCGACGGTAACTCTGACCGATCAGGGGGAACCCTGGTAGATGAGACCGGTGTGGGCGGACTCGAATCTCGCCTAAGGGACAAGGTCATTTATGGTCACCAATAGAACCCGCTGTTTGACCGAGGTCATTTATGGTCACCAAGGACCCCGCTGCATGACCGAGGTCATGTATGGTCACCAAAGGAACCCGCTGTTTGACTGAATATCTAATGCGGTGACTAGAAGTGAGGTTATCCCGCTTTTGAGCAATGGGAAACTGCAAGCCGCCAGGTAAATGTGCTTAGGAGCTATCCTGACCACCCTATGATCCGGACTGCAGCCGGGTACAGTGATTGGGAGAAGCTCTGAAAGCCATTACACTTAAGAATAGTTGAAGCGAATACATAGCCTCTCACTATCAAGACAACTTCACCAAATCCGGGTACGCACCGGGAGTCTATAACGTGTAGACTTAAAAGAAGCTCTGTCGAGGGCCCACCAAGCCTAAAATTGGTAGATCGGGTTGGCAAAACCGCTTAAAAACCAAGTGCTGTCACATTTGAGGTTGGATTCGATCGGGCAGTGGTCCCTCTTGATAACAGCGTCAAGTTGGGGAATAGTCCTATTGCTGGACGATGTACTTCACCCCGCATGAAAGAGGACGGGAGGGTGCTGGCGGGTGAGCAGCGTGTTAAGTCAACTGCTCGGTCACTATGCGCGACTTAGCTAGTATAGGGTGGATAGGCAACCTCGCTCCTACCAGTGAGTCAATCTGGTAGCAATTGCACGACTGTCGGTTATGGAACTTGCGCGCTGATTGGGCGTATCCCAATCACTTCCTTCTGGAAGGAACGTGGGGGTAAGTTCACACAGGTACCCCACGTAAAACAACCTTGACATTTCATGTCTGGCCTAGACGAATGGAGGAGATTCAAGTGAGGTTTATCTCGGTTAGGGAGTTCGCTCGCTAACCCATGAGAAACTGAAAATGAGAAATCGTCTAGAGACCTACACTTAAAGGATGCTGATGCGAAGATGCATAGCCTCTCGCGTTCAAGACAACTTCACCTTAACGGGCACACACCGGGGTGCTACTTTGATGGGCCCTATAAAGTAGCCTCGAAACGAAGCTCTATCGGGGGCATACCAGGCCTATAACTGGGAGATCGGGGTGGCAAACCCATTTAAAAACCAAGTCATGCCACACTTAAGGTTGGATTCGATCGGGCAGTGGCCCCAACTCTGGCTCGGTTGTACTGAACTGACTTAAGTTTGGGGAATAGTACTATTGCTGGACTAGGTACTTAGCCCCGTATGAAAGGGGACGGCAAGATGCCGGCGCATGAGCACGTATATGTTAATCGCTCCGGTACTAGCCTGGTTAGCTAATAGAGGGTGGATAGGCAACCTCGCTCTGACCAGCGAGTAACTGGGAGCAATTGCTGTGCGATTGCGCGCTGATTGAGCTTATCTCAATTGCTTCCTCCTTTGGAAGGAACGTGGGGGTATGTTGATATGGGAACCCCAGGTAAAACACATGCAAATCATGCATCCAGATAAATCTTATTTTAGTTTTTGGATGGCAATTCATCGCATCGTCTTTACAAACTCAAATTATCTCAAAATTATTTTACTAGAACATTATCATAATTTTATTTCAGCCCAACATTGTATTAGAATTACTATTAATTAAATGTGTATTGTAACTATGTAGACTTTTAAAATTATGCTTTAGCGTTAAATTTTAAATTGCATTGACGGTATAGGAAGCTCTAGATCTACAAAAAAGGGGTAATTTACGAATGTCTCAAAAGTTTTGGCACAATGTTTAGGACTTTGTAATTTATTTTTAACAGGTTGTTATCGGAAACGAAACAAGCTTGTTGTTACGTCATTTCAGTTTTGGGGTTTAAATTTGTCATTAAATTTTATAACTGTGATTTTATAAGATAGAAGTTTTATCTATAATCTTGTTGGACGGATGCCCAAACCTCAAACTATACTACTCTCTGCGAATTAATATATTACGAAGAACCTGTGGTAAACAGAATGATGAATAGAGCCAAAGGCAGGATCGTCATCTCAAGACGTAAATGATTTCACCAATTCAACGTTTCAAGATCAACAATTTGTCCAGATGTCCAGACATGGTCAAAAATACAGAAAAAGGAAAAATGTCCAAATAAGTACATCCAAATCCAGCTGCAACGGATACCTGTATGTTATTGTTCACTGAGCAGAAACTACTTTTCCGAAAATAGAGTCTTTATTAAGAATGATGAGACATTTTTTACTCTTGGTAATTCCTGAATAAAAGGAAATTAAGGTTTCTTTGATAACATCTGATAACATCAATGAACTACCAGATAATGTAAACTATAAGGCAAAAGCTATTCCGGATAAAATGTTGGTGTGGTGTGCGATATCCGAAGCAGGGATTTCTGGGTCGATGTCGGACAAGAAAGAAGAGAAACGGTAGCTACCACATACCTGGCGATTAGCTTATACCCATAAGTTTTCTTAAAATTTATTGGATGGAATTAAGCCTATTCTTTGAAACTTAGCATTCAGGGTGGATAGTTGCCTAATCTCTAAAGATTAGATCATCTAAGTGACCCTCACCAACATTCGTTACCCAGTGCAGTGAACCTTCATTTATTACAGCGACTTCTCTATAAATGCATGCTGTTAGTTCCTCAATGATTCTAAGACGACACTTTCGCTTTCAAATAGATTAGATTCTAATTAGATCGATCGACCATACGTGCCACGGTAAATATTCAAAAGGTGAATTGATTTGGCCATTATAATATTGCCTGAGGATCTTCATTGAATTTCCAGCTGTATGAGTTGTCACATTCTGCTGGAACAACAGGCCATTATTTAGTAGTCCCCGGCATCTTAATCCGGGAACAGCATAGGTTTTTAACATATGTGAGTCGAGTTGGAAGGTTACTGTAACGGAATGTCATTTTCGTGTTTGAAAAAGTATTGACCTATAATTCCAAACGATCCTACACTGTACCAAACAATGACTTTCGGGCTATGTAGGTTTTTTGTTAACGCTTGCCAATATTTTCACCTGTCCAATGACTAAAATTTTGTTTGTTGATTACACCATTCTGCATAAATTCTGTGACGCCCAAGTCGGATATTTCTATGGCAATGACACGATTATTCAAGACAAAAAGATGCTTTAGAAAATAATTAAATTCAACAGAATCTCTGACAGGTACCTACTGGATGACTGCATGTGAATATAAATCTCAAAGGTATACAAGATATCCATACATAAGGTTGTGAGGAAAAATCTGCAAAATTTGGTTGCAACTCTAATTTGCTTGCATTCATCTAGAATGCTATGATACTTTCTGGGTTTTTTTATTTAAAGTGTAGTTTACTTAGCTAGTAGAATTAATTTCTAATGCATAAATAATCAAGAATTTAAACAAGAATTAACTCGAAGATATAATTGACAAATGTTATACTTGGCATGGAATTTTGAAAAACTTTTCTGCTGTAAACATGCAGGTTCTGGAAAGCTTGCTCAAACAATACAAATCCTCGGTCAAAGATTCAGTATTGCAATAAAGCATGGTAGGATTTACAACAAGAAAGGTTTGTCATTAGCAACTCCAAAATATATACCAAATTACAATCAAATACCTACTAAAAGGTTTGTAAAAATACTCTTATAAACCGGTACAACTTTTTGACAATTCCAGAAATCAACCAATAGCATGAATACTGTAAACGAGAAATTGGCAGTAAAGATTAGGAGACCACAAGACAGGGATTGTTAAAAAGAAAAAGTAACTAAAAACTCCGGCAAACTCCAAATTTGCCATTTGTAAATCTAGTGAATCAGCAAAGACAAAACATCGTATATGAATTGACAATTTAAAATATAAAAGATTTACTAAGACTATTTAAGACTATTAACCCAGAAAAATAATGAAATGTGTGGAATTCACGAGTGATACTCTAGGACAGACTGTTTTGAGTTTGTTGCACTCTCATCAGCTGGAGCTAATCACTTGTGAAACCCACACACAGCATCCTGGCTTATATACACGCTAATGACTAATATTAGTACCAAATGCTAACCGATGCGACACCTATAAAATTACGGTCTCTATAGGTTGTCAAAGAGAAGATAACCGAAAGTTTCTAAGGTGCTGATTCTGTTGTATGAACATCTCGTCATCTGTTTAAAAATGCAGCTTATCTAAACTCAATAGTAAAGGAATTATTCATATTTCAAATTTGTGCAGATTCTTTCTCCCCACACACTTAGAAAAAATATTCTTGTACCCTACTAGATGCAACGACGATAGAAATATATTTCTAGTCGTATCTGTAGCGAATGTACATGTTTGGTAAGGTTTGTCATTAGCAACTCCAAAATATATACCAAATTACAATCAAATACCTACTAAAAGGTTTGTTACTCTTATAAACCGGTACAACTTTTTGACCATTCCATAAATCAACCAATAGCATGAATATTGTAAACAAGAAATTCGCTGTACAAATAAGGAGACTACTAGACAGGGATTGTTAAAAAGAAAAAGTAGGGGAGAGTCTGGAACATTGGCCATGCAGGAACAGTGGCCACCTTCCCGCCATTTTCTTATTTATTAGGTGCTGCTCAAGATTAGGTGCTGTCATCTAGCACAGAATGTACCAATAGGACACTAAGTATATTAATGTAACGTTCTTTCTAAAATAATAATACAAGTGCTGTTTAAATCGTCTATTCACAAACAAATATTTATTTCTATACACTAATGAATACACTATAAATTAACGCTATGATTATAAACCATTAAAAACTATTTTTTACAGACTATGAATTTCTAATACAACATTTATATTCACTATTTATTTTGTAATACCCAGTTAATGACTTGCAGTTGACTACTCCTTTTCTCCGCGAAGCCGACTTTATACCATCCTATAAACGTTCCAGAAGTCGCCCGAACATACCATGTATTTCTAGAATACACCAGAATAAACCGCGTCTGGTTCACATGCCCGCGCGATGCGTCATTCTCTCGAATGCGATAGAACACACCATTTGTTGCTCGAAAAGAGGTTATTTCTTTTTCTCTCTTGTTACACTGCCCCCCTCTTCAAGTCTGTTCTGTCCCAGAACAGGTTTTATGCTCTGGTTTCTGTAGAACGGGTCTTGACGATATCGACAGTATTCACCTCGACTACACGTTCCATTACGGTAGAAATAACAGTCTACACTCTTCGTTGGCCTTAATGCGGGCTGTGGGTCAAAACTGCAGACGAAGATCTTAACGTCCGTACCTCTAAAGACAACTTCCAGCATGTTTCTAACGATTCTCCAATCCAGCTGGTCCCACCCACAGCCGAGTTTGGGAACTGCCAATTTGTTAATTCCCCTGGTAAGCAACTCGATTCTCAAATTCCATAGTGCCCTCCACAAGTCGGCGTAACTCGGTTTCTGGTAGTAAAACTGCTTGGTTACCAAGTAGTAAATGGATCGGTCATGATCAGGCAAGCGTAAGGATTTACCAACAGAGGGATTTTGTCCTCGAAGTTCATTCAGCCGTCCAAATTTATTTCTAAACACTACTGCGATCCCCCTGGATATACGGAGATCCTCGGAGACACAGTGGGCAATGGAATAATCACCAGGGACCCGGAAGAGATCTTGTTGCATCTCCGTCGTGACTCCGAATCGCGCTTTTCTAGTTCCAGAAAACGCAGCCATAAATTCTCTAAAGGTTGGCTGATCATCTCCAGGCCTTACGGTATTGATAGCCACCTCAGCCTCATCTTCCGGAACTGCGTCATTATTTCCCTCATAGTGCGCCAGACGATTGGAGTGTACCACCTTTGGTTTCCCTCTTGGCAATTTCTGGATGCGATAAATCAAGTCATTTATTCGTTTCTTCACCTGGTATGGACCCTCCCAATTTCGCTGTAACTTTGGAGAATAGCCACGACGCCTTTGCGGGTTGTATAACCAGACAAGCTCTCCAGGTTGAAACCCTCCTTCTTGGGCTCTCACATCGTACGTAGCCTTCATCCGGTCACTCGCGATTCGACTATTATTTCGGGTTCGGTCGTGAATATCCTCCAACTTCTTCTTTAAGTTGATGACATAATCATTCCCGGCTACCTCCTGCTCTATAGGTGGAGACCCAAATTCCAGATCACACGGTAACCGTAACTCGCGTCCAAACATCACAGACGCTGGTGACTGACCGGTTGTTTCGTGGACCGATGCACGATAAGCCATCAGGAACAGATGCAGGTATTGGTCCCAGTCTCGTTGATGATCGGAGACGACCTTGGCCAAATATTTGCCCATTGTTCGATTCATGCGTTCTACCATTCCATCGGACTGCGGATGTAACGGTGTGGTCCGAGTCTTGCGAATGCCCAACAATCGACAGACTTCTCCAAAGAGTACAGCCTTGATCCGAATGCAACTCCATGGGCACTCCGAAGCGACTGAAAAACTCTTTGACTAGTACGTCAGCAACAGTCGCAGCTTCCTGGTTTGGTAGGGCATATGCTTCTGGCCATTTGGTAAAATAGTCCATTGCCACTAAGATGTATTTATTCCCATCGTCAGTTTCGGGAAATGGTCCGGCAATGTCTATAGCTATTCTCTCCAGAGGACTACCCACATTGTACTGCCTCATAGGTGCTCTTCGTTTCCCCAAGGGTCCGTTGCCAGTGGCACATAGTTCACATTTCCGACACCACTCCTTCACGTCTTCTTTACAGTTGACCCAATAAAAACGCTCCCTAACTTTCTCCAAGGTCTTTTTCACACCGAAGTGTCCTCCAGAGGCACCGTCATGGAGATGTTGCAATACTGTAGCCACTCGGCTTCTTGGAACCACGAACTGAGACCTAATGGTGGTGCCATCTTCACTCTCCAGTACTCGCTTCAGGAGATCGTCTTCCACCTTCAAGGACTCCCATTGGGCCCAATATGCTTTGAGCGTTCTGTTAAAAGGGCTGACGGCCTCCCAGGCAGGCCTTTCTCCCACGCGCTTCCATTCCAGTACCATTTTTAGTTCGGGATCAGCCTCCTGCTGTCGTTGCAATTCTTCCGGCAACCAATTGTCGTTGACGATGGTAGTCCTTAATACTTGGCAAACCCTCTCTTCCAAACGAGAGCAATGACGGCAATCCGTTGGACAGGGTCTTCTTGAAAGAGCATCGGCATTTCGATGACTAGTGCCCGCTCGATGTTCCGTGTCAAAGTCGTATCCTTGTAATCGTTCGATCCACCTTGCGACCTAGCCTTCAGGATTACGGAATTGTAAAAGCCATTTCAACGCTGCATGGTCCGTCCTCAATAAAAACTTCCGTCCGTACAAGTATTTGTAGAAGTGCTCAACGGACTTCACGACGGCCAATAGTTCTTTTCTGGTCACACAATAATTCCTTTCGGCTTTCTACAAAACCTTACTAAAATAGCCGATGACCTTTTCTTGTCCATCCTGTATCTGAGAAAGTACCCCCCCAATGGCCAAATTACTTGCATCTGTGTCAAGTATGAATTTCCCTTCTGTCCGTGTATAGCTCAATATTGATGCTGTTGTCAGGGCACGCTTCAGCTGTTGGAAAGCTGTTTCACACTCTCCGCTCCAAACATACTCGCGCCCATCTTCAGTTAACCTTGTCAGAGGTTTCGCTATATTGGCAAACCCAGGAACGAAACGCCTGTAGTAGGTACATAACCCAAGAAAACTACGAACTTGGTGTTTATCTTTCGGTGTTGGCCACTCTTGAACTGCACGAATCTTATCGGGGTCGGCTGCCACTCCATTTTGTGATACGACGTGCCCGAGATATTTCACTTCCTTTCTGAATATGTGGCACTTTTTCGGACTCAGTTTCAGATTGGCTCCACGTAGTCTTCGGAACACTTCCTCTAGATTTTTCAAATGTTCGTTGAATGATTTTCCGACTACAATCACATCATCTAGGTATACCAGGCAGGTCTTCCACGACAACCCTCTCAGGATGATCTCCATTAGACGCTCAAAGGTGGCCGGAGCGTTACATAGACCGAAAGGCATAACTGTAAACTGCCATAATCCGGAACCAATAGTGAACGCGGTCTTCTCCCGGTCTTCAGGTTCCATTTCAACTTGCCAATAACCGCTCTTCAAGTCCAAAGTCGAAAACCATCGTGAACCAGACAGGGTATCTAACGTGTCGTCGATGCGTGGTAAGGGATAGCTGTCTTTCTTGGTCACGTCGTTAAGCTGCCGATAGTCCACACAAAATCTCGTTGACCCGTCCTTCTTACTGACCAGGACCACCGGTGATGCCCATGGACTGCTGGATGGCTCGATAACCCCTTGTTCTTCCATATCAGTAATAATCTTTTCGGCTTCTGCTCGCCTTGCTAGAGGTAGACGCCTCGGCTGCTGACGGACAGGCATAGAGTTACCTGTATTGATTTTATGTTTTACTATATTTGTTCGTCCCTTCTGGCTATCGTCAAAAGCGAAGATATCTTGGTATCGGTGAACCAAACCCTGTACCTCTTTCACTTCCGTTCTGTTAAGGTCTTCGCACGAGCTAGTAACCATACCCACTAATTTTCCACCATGGTCTTTGGGCACTGGTTTTGGAACATCAGCCATACACCTGGCTACTCGAAATACTGGCACACACTGTCCCACAAGGGTACTCTTCTTCAATGTCACCGGATCCACATTAACGTTCATAATTCTCACCGGTACTCTCTTTCCAACCTTGATCAGCGCTTTTCCCACCAGTATGCCACTATGGATCTTCTTATCACAAACAGGCTCCATCATTCGCACACATCCTACCCGAAGATCTCCATCCAAACCCGCCTCGACAACCATCTCGCTTTGACCCGGCAATATCACATCTTCAGTCAGCAAAACCCTTACAACCGGATCTTCTCGTGGGTGCAACGGAAGTTCTTCGTTACCGACCTTCAAAACACCCTCTTTCAAATTCAACGTAAAACCAAATTTTCTCAGGAGGTCCATTCCCAAGATGAAGTCATCAGTGATATCGGCTACCAGCACCTCATGATCACGTTCTTCACTTCCAATGCCAATCTTCATCTTCACCACTCCGCGTGTTGGTATCACTTCACCTGTTGCTGTACGGAGTTGAGTAGTTGTTGGTAACAGCTTCATACTTGTTCGTAGAACGTTAGGGCGTATGATGGATTTTGTCGCCCCCGTATCAATGAGTAGTGGAACAGTACGATTAGCAATTTTCCCATCTACGAACAAACTACTGGTACTATTGTTTGATGTTACGGCATGGATGGTGATCTTCGGGGCATCTCTACTCAAGGTCAACGTTCGCCCCCACTCGTCGACCTTCTTTAGTTTTCCGACTGCTGAACCTGTTTTGGTTTAGGGCAACGACGTCGTATGTGACCTTGTTCGCCGCAATTCCAACAACGAGGCCCTCGAACTTCTTGATGATTCTTCTTACGGCTTTCTTCCTTCCGAAGAACTCTCAGTACTAACTCCTCTAGGTGATCTTTAGAACCTTCTTCTTCCTCCACAACGGCCCGAACACGCCCGTGACCTCGGGACGCTTGCTTTGCAGCTTCAAATTCTAAGGCGTGAGCAAGCGCATCATCAGTTGTTCTTGGTCGTGCTAGCCTCAATGATTGTTGTGTTTCCCCGTCTCTTAACCCATCAATGAAGGTCTGCACAGCGAGCTGTCCCAGAAATGAATCGGGTGCCGTAGGGTACGCCAATCGGACAAGCCGCGCAACATCGGCTTCAAACTCCTGCAGGCTTTCTCCATTCTTCTGGATACGATTCTTCACTTGCGCGTGATACACTTGTTGAAGATGCGCGTCTCCATATCTCATCTCCAATCTAGACACTAACAATTGATAATCATTTTCCTGTCCTGCTGGGATTGTTTGCAGGACGTTCAACGCGTCTCCACGCAAAGCCACAGTTAAAGAAACGGCCTTTTCCTTGCCTGTCCATCCGTTGGCCCCAGCGGCCGCCTCAAATTGTTTGTAGTAGGTGGACCAAGGTATCTTTCCATCGAACGTGGGTGGTTTTACTTTTATCCCTACGGCAGGACCCCTTTCTTCTTTAATTTGCTTCTTTACTTCATTAAACTCAGAAGTTGAGGGAAACCGTAGTTGCCTCATTCTATCTTCCAACATATCGGTTATGTCGTCTTTCTTAGCTGTTGATGGTAATTGCATTTGGGCTATTTTCTCTTCTACCATCTTTATTACCCTATCTTGTTCCGCCAATCTACCTTCCAATAGTCCTAACGCGCTGGCATTCTCCAAAAATTCTTCGAAAACTTTATCTTCCAACGCTTTGACATTTTCCAACAATTCTCCTTTAATCCTTCTAGAACTGTCTTCGGATTTCCTAGAATTCTCCAGTATTTCTTCCTTTAGCATTCTAACATTTTCTTCGGCCTTTTCTAGTAATTCTGCAAACCTTCTAGAATTCTCTTCGTGTTTTTCCAATACTTTTTCTTCCAGCGCTTTAGTATTTTCAAGTAATTCTTCTTTTAAAATTCTAGAATTCTCTTCGGACTTTCTAGAACTTTCTTCCATTTTACTACCATTTACCTGAAATTTTGTACTTGAAGTAAACTACAACAGGCAAGTGAAATAATAATTGTTAGTGGCTAAATAAATAAACGTCGAAAGGAACTAGCGTTGGCCGCTTATACCTACATCATGTAAATATTTATTGGTATAATAATATTTTGATTGTGTTGGATAGTTTTTGTTTTTCCCTACTTTTTAAAAAACATGAAGTTGATGTTAAAAACATTTTATTATTAAATGATTAAAAACATGTAGTTGATTAGTGGCCATGTTAAATGTAGGTACAGTGGCCACTTCTTTGTTATGTAGGTCCCTGTACTATTATTTAGTACAATATTTTATTTATTTCAGATATTATTTCCTAGATGTTCCTGATGATTTGTACTTTATTTATATGAACCTGTAAATATAGGCGGCACTACTAGAACAGCAAATCTGTTTTTTTTCCATTAATTTATCTATGTATAATGTTTGTTAGCTTTTGCCTGGTTTTTTAAATTTAAGTTGCCTTTTTTTAATACAAACTATTTTTTACAAAATAAATCATTATTCTGTAAATGGCTGTGTACTTGTCTTTACTATTCCCATCTTCCACACAGTAGTGGCCACAGTACCATACTCTAATGGTCACTGCACCTTCACTGTAGGTACAGTGTCCACTTTTATCTTAAATTCTTCCAACTCCAAAATCTTTGTTATAATTTTATTTTTTTCAGTTTTAGAATGCAATGGTGTAGAAGTAAAATAGTTATTTATTTATCAAGAACGAAAAGTGAATCTTTAAAGTATGTATAAGTTGTTTTCGACCGAGGCGTTTAGCCGAGGCTGAAATTACATGTGAATACTTTAAAGACACTTTTCGTTCGAAGTAAATACAAAACTTTATTTCATACTGGACTGTTACCGTATTGAATTAGTACGAATCAAAAATTTGAGATTTCTAAGTAATCTGTAATAATTAAAGTGCGCGTTGAGTAATTTCTATAGCAATGGAACTGTTTACAAACGTCAAACGAATTGAAACCACGCCACGTTTTTGGTATATTACGATTTCCTATATTATATTATATAATAATATAATAATATAATTTCAATAATACTTACCAAATTAGGACTTTAATATTTTACTTTAAAGTACTAGTACTTTAAAGTAAAATAGGACTTTAATATTTTACTTTAAAGTACTAGGACTTTAATATTTTACTTTAAAGTCCTAGTACTTTAAAGATGCATTTTTCGTACTATAAATGATCCGAAAAACGTCAAATTATGAACGGGTATGAAATAAATAGTATTTGTTATCTAATGGTAACAGATTCTATAAAAAAGGGTTAATTTTGATTCTTGTTGATGTTATTAAAAAAGGTGGCCAATTTTCCAGACTCTCCCGGCTCCTGACTCTAACTAAAAACTCCGGAAAGCTCCAAAATTGCCATTTATAAATCTAGTGAATCAGCAAAGACAAAACATCGTATAGGAATTGACAATTTAAAATATAAAAGATTTACTAAGACTATTTAAGAGGATTAACCCAGAGTAAAAATGAAATGTGTGGAATTCACAAGTGATACTCTAGGACAGACTGTTTTGAGTTTGTTGCATTCTCATCAGCTGGAGCTAATCACCTGTGAACCCCACACACAGATTCCTGGCTTATATACAAGCTAATGACTAACATTAGTACCAAATGCTAACCGATGCGACACCTATAAAATTACGGTCTTTATAGGTTAAAGAGAATATAACCGAAAGTTTCTAAGGTGCTGATTCTGTTGTATGAACATCTAGTTATCTGTTTAAAAATCGCAGCTTATCTAAACTCAATAGTAAAATAATTATTCATATTTCAAATTTGTGCAGATTTCTTTCTCCCCAGACACTTAGAAAAAATATTCTTGTACCCTACTAGATGCAACGACGATAGAAATACAAATTTATAGTCATATCTGTAGCGAATGTACATGTTCAATGATGTCAAACGAATGGGTTTTCAAAATGAAAAAGATTTTATAGTGCATGCTCCCACAAGTTGCAAAATAGCATAATCGGACAAACAGTCGAGGTTTAAAAAGTAACATCTCCCTACTACGCTTGTACAAACACCGAGTCAGGTTTTCTTTAAAAATTGTGGTATATGCTTTGTTTCCTGAAATGAACTGGTTTCTTGTAAATCTACAAGACAAGATTCAACAATGAAACTTTCATTAGACATTTACAACTTTTTCCGGAATGTGAACGACTGCACCTAGATAAATATTATTATAGTTTTTGGATAGCAATACATCGCATCGTTCTCGACAAGCTTAAAGGTTCTCATAATTAATTTACTAAAACGTTGTCCTAATTTTATTTCAGCCAAACATTGGCCTTCAAATTCGCCAGACCTTAATTCTTTTGATTACTAAGTTAAAGCTTTACAGAGAAAAGTGAGCAGTATCCTGAAACCGTTTAAAAATAGGGAAGAATTGAAAGGGAGAGATTTAGATTTTCAAGAAACTATTCCTTGAGCTATTGTGCAGTGGAAAGCACGATTGAGAATGATCATAACTGAAAATAGGGAAAATAGTGTCATTTTATTGGTGAAACTAGTATATATAAACTCTAATACAATATATCGTATTAGAAGTGCTATTAATTAAATATGTATTGTAATTATGTAGACTTTTAAAATTATACTTTAACGAACGCGTAGCTATTTTGAGGTTGGTAACAATCGTCATTGAACTCCAAAGTATGAAGCGTTTTATCTAGGCCATCCGGTATATTTTTAAAAATTTTAAATTCTATTGATGGTATAGGAAGATATAGATCTACCAAAAAAGAAGTACTTAACGAATGTCTCAAGTTTTGACACAATCTTTAGGTCTTTGGAATTTATTATTAGCAAGTTATTATTGGAAACGAAACAAGCTTGTTGTTACGTCATTCTAATATCTTCTCAATTTTGGAATATAAATTTGTCATTATGTTTTATTAGATAGAAATTTTCAAGAGTTTCTTCAATCTTGTTGATCGGTTCCAAAACCTCAAATTGTACTATTCTTTTCGAATTAGTTTATTAAGTTTTTAAGTAGTAGTTTCAACAACTCTTGTATTATTCAAACAATTATTTAAAAAAGTTAATAAAACTATACGTTGTTTTCTTGTAAATTGGAAAATCGCCAAAAAGTTTTATTTTGTTTTTTGATAATTTTAATATTTGTCAAAAATACCTACACCATTCAATATTATTAGAAAATATGCTCTGCAATTGTTGCCTTCCTACTACTTTAAAGCATTTTTAATGATTTCAAAATAATCAGTAACGGGGGTGTATCAAAAAATGTTAAAAAAGGAATTTTTCATGTCGGGATATTTCTTCAAGCCCGGTTTGTGAACGTAAAATGTCATTAGGAATATTTTTTCTTAATAAGATTTTTCTATATTTTAACAAATAAGGTCATCTCGATTTAAACACCTATTGTCACTTGTAAACTTTGACATGGCGTATTTCAAGTATTTTTCGAAGCAGAAGTGATTGAACAACAAAGTTTTTTCCTTTAAACAAAGAATATTAAAATGTTTTCCCATATGGATCGAACTTTAAGGCACACACTGTATAGTTGACCACCTGCAAAATCTGCCGTTTCTCTTCATAATCATCAATTTTCTTAATTTGTAAGAGAATCCTTTAAAATAAGATATTTTGTTAATTTTGTTTGCTGTAAAGATTTGTGTATCCTATTATTGTTTATAAAAATATCATATTTGATAAAAACATTTGCTTCGTATTGTATATTTCTTTATACAGAGATTTGCCGAAAAACATTGATTTTAATGTTTGAGTATCTTAAAAACGAATGTTTTCCTGAATCGTTGTGTAGAAACGTTACTGTTCATAACTCTCAATAAATCAATAATTTTATAAAATCACTAAGCATTAGCTGTTGTTAAATTGGGTCCACTTCACGAATTTTGTCCCAAATCTAAGATATATATATATATATATATATATATATATATATATATATATATATATATATATATATATATATATATATATATATATATATATATATATATATATATATATATATATATATATATATATATATATATATATATATATATATATATATATATATATATATATATATATATATATTGGTTTAATCGACGTTGTCGGACCCGCTATATGGTAGGGTCGTTAGTAGACCCGCATTTTTTGATTTTTAAAATGTGTATATTTTACATAATATTGATCTATTTCTGATAAGCAATATTTAAGATCCTCGAGGGGTAAAAATATATGAAAAAAAAGTATTGGTGATATCTGACAGTCGTTCTTGAACCCGATACATATTACAGTGTTTACAGACCCATTTGTATAATTTTAAGCAAGCCTACCTACGCTACCGAACCCAGCAACGTTGCCGAATGTATCAGAGATAAAATTACGATTGACGTAATGATTTCGGGATGCTAAGCACATAAGTGATCTTTATTTTTGTTGATTTGTTTGTACATTCCATAAATAACATTAAACGTAGAAAAATTAACGTTTTCCGTAAAACGATGTAACTCTGAAAATTATTATTAACATGAGAAAATAGCATTGAGCCTCTTTTGTTCTAAAATACTTAAGGTTTATGCAAATAATTGTTTTTTAATAATTTGTTTTTAAATCATTTATTTTAACATGATTATTTTTGTTTACAAGAATACAATTAAAAGTTTCGAAGACACGTCATGTATATGTGTTTTGAAAAAATAAATGTTATAACCAAATCTTTTGACCTCCTGAACATTTTACTGTTATGTTTTTAGCACAAATGAACAGTTTCTAAGATATGTATATTTTAATGCCACGGTAACAGTTCAGTCAAATTAGTAAAAATAGAGGGGAATTGAGGTAGATCCTTGGATTTTTGATAGGCCTTCTTTGTGATATGTTAAAGAACCCCTTAAAAGTTACTACTCAAAAGTGGTGAATCCGAGAAGCTGATGAGGGTAAGCCATGCCCCCAGATGATTTTTACTGTTTTTTCAGGAACTATTAGGTTTATCAAAATGGAGACAGTTAGGTAAAATAGGATTTTATTTAACTTTCATACCAAAAAGCTAAGAAAGCTTTGTGCATGTTGCCTTGTTTCTGTGTAATCGAGAAACGATCATATGTCACACAGACAAATAATTTGTATCGGTACATATTATACGAGAAGCTTCGAGCATAATTTTGTGTGATTTGATGTTCATCATGAAATAGCTATGGAAATCTCGTTGAGCATCAAACGCGATCCGGGTTCAGTCTTCTTCTATCTCAGCATCTCCAGCAAAATCTACGAGGCGATATTATCATCATTATTGGGTCAAGTCATATGGTAATTCTCGTATTGGCAAGATACATTTTAGGGTATCAATCTTTAGTGAACCTAAAACGTACAGGGTACTTCAGGGTTTTTGGATCTCTCTTACTTCGTTCTTTATATTGATATTCGTATCGAGTAATTTTTTTCTTGAGTGGTTTTTGTTTTGGAATTCTAAGTTCACGACTTAATTCCACGCCTGCTTTAAAATGTAGCTAGATATTTAACATTAAATGGAACTTCACCCATTTTACATGTAGGATATCTCGAGCAGATGATGCCAATTCCTGAGGGTCAATGCCTTTGATCAAAATAGGCCATTAAGCACAACATATCTATGTTCAAAAATGAAATGTTATAAAGCTATAGACCTTCAAAATAAAAAAGTCAAAAATGCAATTTGGATAAAATTTTGTGTTCAAGGACAGTTGTTATTAGAACATACATTAGTGTTATTTTGTGCTTGTGGTAGCTGTAGCGTACCCGCTACCGCTAAATACGCAATTCTGTGCTAGTGATATGTTTAATGAATACACCATTGAACGCAAAATTTAATTCTTCACAAAACAGGTATACTTGACCCAAGTCGAATAGTGACAAGTCAAATAATGCTCTATAAAATGCAGAAAGAAAATAAAGGTAAAACGTCATGCAGTATGACGTACAAACAAAGTAAGAAAGATTTCAAAACAAGGTGAAATGCCCTATACATTTTGGTTTCTATAAAATAATTGTCCAGTACAGGGTATTCTCCTAAATATATTCTTTTTCCTGCAAAATTATCATAATACTACAACCAACAATAACAACAACATGGCTTCATGAATTTGCAGAAGTGATGCTAAGGTGATGCACTGCGAACACAACATTTTTTTTGTTAGCTAAGTACTTGATGACGAATACAAGATCGCAATAAGTTATGTTCTAAAGTTGCTTCGTCAAATGTATTGGTAGAAATTGTTGGTCTACATACAGGGTGTTTTACTCAACTTTCGTATAAATTGCATGTGTGATAGTATTCATCAATAGGAACAAAGAACTCTTTTTGTTTTTACGCAAATCGACAAAAATTTGCTAAAAATGTCAACTTTTGGGAACTGCTGGAAATTATAGTCAAAACAAACTGCGACATCACCTAGCAGCAGCTGCGTCAATGTATCAGATAGGCACATCCAGCTCCAAGTGTGATTCTTAGACCACTGACCTGCTACCCACTTTTCAAAAACCATTCTTTTTTCGGTTATTATGAAAGATAGACACTAATGATTTTCAGCTTTTTTGTTGCATTTTATGTGTACTACCACCTATTCAGAAAATACGAATCTTAAGTGAAACATCCTGTATGATATATATTCATGCGCCAATTAAATAAGCTTTATTTTATCTAACCCACTTAACAACCAGTCCATAAACCTAACAGTTTTCGAAAATAAAACGACAAAAACCATCTGGGGGCGTGGTTTAATATTGATATTTTACAAAGTTCAGGATATTATCTACTCGTAAACATGAACAAATCAAGCATAAATTCATTTTCAAGTTTAGCTGACCAAAATACACTACATTTGATTAATTTAACCTAAATTAAAATATAGCAGTTTCTATTTTTACTGTGCGTTTGTACAGTTACAAGAAAATTATGGAATGTTCGATCCCTACTTTCTGTTTAATGAATTTGAAGGTACAAAACAGTATACACTATATGGTGGTTAAGTGCCTTTAACAGAAACGTCGAAAGGTAACGAAGAAAAGAAGAAGTTTTTTCAAACCTTGCTCAATTGCGTTATATTGCACTTGTACTAAGTTAAAGATCAATTTTTATTGTATTCTGAAATAGCTATTTGTGAATTGGAATATGTATTATATTCTTAGTGACGAATTGTACACCAGAGATTTTCTGATTACATTTGAAATATATGTAGTTCTAAATATACCAGGCGCAAATCATATTAGTCCACCCAGTTTTATTTTTGTTAAAAAACGTCCCACAGAATTTATTCCTTTTATCTTTTGTTCTATGAGGTGGCCGTTTCTTGTTGCTATAGTGAAGTGCTGCTACTGCATCTACCCCATACCAATGTTCATGAAATTCAATTGGGGGTTGCAACATACACTGCCCCTCCGAACCTTTTGAGTGCCCTGTTTACATTAAAAGTTCCATTAAGTAATCTTACAAATTACAGACGAGAAAGTTTTTCTTTAGCGTTTTAGCAAAAAAGTCACAAATGATGCTCAACTTAGTTCGCCCGTTTTAATTTTTGATAAAGAACACCTCACGATTTTTACCCTGAATGGTCTACGACGTTGTTATTTATTGGTGGTATATAGTACATATCGTCGCCGTTAATGCATATGAACTTAATTCTTTGAAATGTTGTAACTAGCTCTGTTGCTAGTTGCGATTTTAAAGAATTCATCATGCCATCTGTAACAAAGTTTTTATAAGCATTTAAACCGCGCTCCTGGAAAATTGCTAGAAAATAGTTCCGCTAGTATGCATTAACGTCGACGATAGGTATGAATGAGTACTGTGATCCAGTGATAAATATATATGTGTGAGTGTAGTATCCAATGCAACGAATATAAACGAGTCGGAAAATAATTCAGAAACCAAATAGTTCAAGCATTCATTCTCTCATCTTAACAGTAAAAGAATAAAGCATTCATTAACCACAAACAGTCTTTCAAACAAACAAACACAGAAGATATTACATGTGGTGACCGCCGACTTTAATTGAACACGCAACAATCTGTCAAGAAACTTACTCTTGCAAGCATACCATTCAAGATACCAGGATCCTATTTATGAAGCAGATGTCGAGAAACCAATTAGCATAATTCCAGTAGAGGATCAATACTCTCTCAGCACCACCACTACCAGTACATGGAGCAGTTCCATCGCTGAAGCCATAATCTATCTGAAGTCACGGTTGTATAAAGTTTTTTTCTGTTCAAAATTTTTCTGCCATCAAAGCAGACTATCAACAGCATTTAAAGAAAGTATTTCAACGCCTATATCATTACGGTTTACTATCAAATTAAAAAAAACAATCTTTGAAGCCAAAGAACTAACTTGTCTCGACCACACAGTGAACAGTGATGGAGTTACGCCGCAAATTTCAAAAGGAGAAGCTATTCATAACTTTCCAATCCTTAGAATGCAACAAGAATTATGCCATTTCGTTGGCATAAATTGTCGATTTAAACCTGAGCTAAACCTATTTATTCCAGAAAAAGTTTCAGAACCCTACAAGAAACCCACATAACAGTGTGTCGCAAAACATATAATTACAAATCGGTTGTGAACTTCAATAAACGGTCGTACCAAAAATTCGTTACTTCGTGTGATCGGGAACACAGGGAATACATAGCAGATAAACTCGGATGCAGCCTATTACAAATCCTTCTTATCTTTTTTTGTACCGTTTATGTATAGAACGTTCGCAATTACTTTTTGTTACCTGTTAGACATATTTGTGTACATACATTTACTATTTTCCTTTTATGTTGCATATACGATTATTATCCAACCAACAACCTACAAGTCCAACAGAATCCTCATACGTTCCTCTTAGGTTAAGTTTTGTAGTTTTTAGTTATTTACATTTTGCAACGAGCCCTAGAATTTAGAATCTGCTGTCTTAATTTTAACCGTTTTCAATTATCTCATTCGATTCTCACGTTATTCTTATTAGCTCATTTCTATAGGTTAAGTTCTTATCATTGTAACGAACATTAACATTAAGAGCCCTGTACTAACTTTAATCAATTGCATTAACATTAATCAATATCTATCAAGTTGCTTTACAATCACAACCGCATCTTATGCGTACATTCACTAGTTCTTTCCAATCCTGTCCTCAAGCAAACTGATGGAGACTTTTTCTGCTGGAAAAATTCTAAAAAACAAGGGTGCAATAAATGTGATGATCACCGTTGCCTTGGATACTTTGTAGTATCCAAGGAAACGAATGTAAACGAGGGATCAGAAAATAATTCAGAAACCAAATAGTTCAAGCATTCATTCTCTCATCTTAACAGTAAAAGAATAAAGCTTTAATTAACCACAAACAATCCTGCAAACAAACATACAAAGAAGATATTACAGTACTTTTATACTAAAAAATTTAATCAAGTTCTTGAAATTTATCGTTTGATTACTACGGAAAATGACATATGTACTTTTCCACTTTATTTGGAAACCATCCACTTTCCCCAGAAATTAACTTTTCCGTATTATGTTGCGTTGTCTCACTTGTTCAAAAATCCTGTTAACCTTACTCTAATCATTTATATAAAAAAATGAATTCAGTTATAAAGTCCTACTTAAAGATACCATTGATATGAACACATGGACAGGAACACTCTCCAAACTCTAGTGATGCTCAATTTCTAATGAAACTTGAAAATTTGTTTGATGTATATGCTAGTAGATCAGAGACCTTGCTAATTATCGGAGACTTTAATATTGACCTATAATAGGATTCATACAATGAAAATAGGCTGAGAACTTTAATTAAAAATAATGGACTACATCATATTATCCACCAACCTACAAGAATCACTAAGGACAGTGCTACACTCATAGATCTTCTTGTATCTAATGAAAAAACCATTGATGCCCAGGTACACCATGTTCCAAAAATAACCGATCACTCAATAATAACTGTAAATGCAAAAGTGAAAGAAAAATATGAAGAATATACAATACAACACAGAGACATGAGCAACTTCAATGAAATGCAATTTCAAGTAGATCTAATGGATCAACCATGGAATCCGGACTGTACAAACACCAATCAACTAGCAGAAACATTAGTTAAAACCATAATGGACACACAAAACAGGCATGCTCCAACTGTTAAAAAAACCATTAAATGTCAATGGAGTTGTAAGCGTTGGTGGACCCCAGAAATAGCCTTGGAAATTGAAGAAAGGGACAGATTATATATAAAAGAGCAATCTTTACACAAGAAGAAAGTGATATGAATAGGTATAGACAACAAAGAAATGGAATTGTTAGTTTGATCAGGAACCACAAGAGAAATTATTATCAAGAAAAAATAGATGATATGAAAAATAACTCAACAGAAATGTGTAAAACAGTTAAAGAATTAATTAAAGGAGGCCATAACAGACAAAAAAAGGAAGGTATTATTTTTGACAATGAGTTAGAAAAAAAGGAAATTCAAATTGCAAAAAAATTCAATATTTACTTTATTAACAGCATACAACAAATTATTACCTTAACAAATTTAACCCAAATTGAAACTTATTTAAGCCACATTAATGTACATCAATGCAAGTTCGAGAAATTTTTACCAATAGAGTTTTTGGAGTTAAAAAAAATTATAATCAATATACCTAATAAGAATAGTAGTGTCGATGGTATTACAGTAAAGATTCTTAAATTAGCTTTCAATGTAATAGGACAGAGATTTTTATATATTCTTTTTTAAACATTTAATAATATTTAAAATAAAAAACCGAATATATCCAGAGCACATTTTAAATGAATTACTATTCGTAGAAGATGTTTATGATCATAATACTAGAAGTAGAAATAATTTTATGTTCATACAGTAACAACAAACATAGGACAAAATAATCTGTTTCATAAAGGTTTAGTTGAATATAATTCACTTCCAGGTAATGTAAAAAACTGTACATCTTTAACATTATTTAAGAAACAGTGTAAAAAATATGTAATAAACTACATTAATATTTAAGAAATTATAGTGTATTATATGGAATTTATCTAGTTATATGCTATAAATAAAGTATATTATTATTATTAATAAATATTAAAACCTTCAATTTTTCAAAGCCGGAGAATTAGTTATAAATGTGAAACATAACCATACGTTTATAAAACAAAGCTTAACATATGCGTCATGGCAATGTTGCCAGATCCAGGGCTTAGGAAGTCTGTAGAACATAGCGGGTTTGATAGCGTCTTGTATAAAAATATACGATATTCACTTGAGGAAGGCGCGACGCCCCCTATAGTTCATTGTGATGAACTACGGTTGTATAAAACTTTTTACAGACCCTACTTTTCCAAACCCAAATTGTATATTTTTTTATTGCAGTTTTAGATAAACCTTATCCTGTAGACCTCGGCAACATAGGAGAACGTTGCCAGACCCAAGCCCGGGTCTGAGAGCGTCGAAAATGGTCCGACAAGTCGGCAGAATATAGCGAAACGGGTGTGTATAAGCGGTTTGACAAATATATATATATATATATATATATAATATATATATATATATATATATATATATATATATATATATATATATATATATATATATATATATATATATATACACGCCCAACTATCCATACCAAGCCCGCTATGTTACGCAGGCACTCAGAAGCCCGGGCTTTCCTGTAGAGTTTCAACTGTATATTCTACCTCAATCGAACCGATAATTTCATATTATTAAGCGCAACCTGCGAGGGGTAAGTTATTTTTACATACAAATGAATATATACTGTACAGCTTTTACGAGACCGCATATATTATTGGTACTGTAGCAGTCCTGTTTGTATAAAAATAGATATTTCACGCATTATACCAAGCCACGCAGGGTTGCCGCTACTGTTACCAGCAAAACGTAAGATTATTGATCGTGTAATTTGTCTCGCCGGCTGTGAATGTCGGACAAACCACGGTTAGTCACCGAGACTTCCCGAATGCTTTCGTTCATATGTGATGGTAATGCCGAGTTGGGAGTATCCTAGCGGAACTTTTGTTCTCGCCAACAGCCTGAGTCAAGGTCTTACATCTGGCTATTATCGATTTTATTTTAGCTTTCTCGCGGCATAGTAACACAGACAATTATATACAACGAACTTTATGAAAAGAAGATGGAATTTTAGATTTCAGATCATGTTCTACATGCATAATTAACTGAATATTAAGTTACCTCGGAATTCGCCTTTTGGCCACCGATTTTGATGATTTTTTTTAAAATTGTAGGTAATCGACTATATTTCAAAGTCTAAATGTTAGATTTGTCCTGTAATGCCCTGTTTAATTGTTAATAACAAATTATTACTTTTTTCATAAGGGACTAACATTTAAATAATTTCATCAAATTTGTATTATAATTGCATAAAGTTGGGTACTTATAGGTTTTTAGGGTCGTAGATTCAAAATTTTAATAAAAATTTGATGAAATTATTTAATTATTAATTAGCCCCTTATGGAAAAAGTAATAATTTGTTAATAACAATTAAACAGTAATTTTCAAACCTTTGACAGTACAGACTTTACCAATTAAATATTTTAGTTTGAAAGAAAATGGCAAGAACAAAATTACAGTTTTCAATTAAATTAATATAAATAAAAATATTATTTCTAAAAAAAGATAAATCAATATTAGACGGTTTCCTAGAAAAAAAATACCTCGGAATTCGCCTTTTGGGCACCGATTTTGATGATTTTTTTAAAATAGTAGGTAATCGAATATATTTCAAAGTCTAAATGTTCGATTTGTCCGCTAATGCCCTGTTTAATTGTTATTAACAAATTATTATTTTTTCCATAGGGGGTTAATTAATAATTAAATCATTTCATCAAATTTTTATTATAATTGAATAAAGTTGGGTACTTATAAGTTTTTAGGGTCGTAGATTACGAATCCGGGGTCCAAATTGGTCTAAAATTCAAAATGGCCGCCGGTGTCAAAACTTTAATATATGAAATTTTTAATGAAAAATCGTACCAAGGGGTTTTTAAAGTAGCAAATTGTGCTGTTAAGCTAAAAAATGACCCAGATGTAAAATGCTTGTCACAAAATGGCCACCGAAACTAAATATGATTAAAATTCAAAATGTTTAATCTCTACTGTATGTTTGTTTAAGATGGATTAATATAGTAGTTAACACAATTTTAAGATTGTTGCAATTATTATTTATTTAAAATTAAAATTGATAGAATGGAGTTATTCCGTATGAATAGTGTTAAAATAAATTAATACTCCATAATTTAACCAGATTCCGTTTAAGTCTGAAACTTTATTTATCGTCAGATTTAAATAAAGGATATTGTGTTAATTATTATTTACTTGTGTTTCATGTAAAGCATTGTTAGTTTTTTCAGCTACTTCTGGCAACGTAGAAAAAGAATGTGCTCTTTACATTTTGAAAACTGATTAGTAACCTTTTTTTTGGGAAGAATAAATTCTTTTTTACATGCTCTTACTGGTTGCGACACTTCAACAGCGTTTTTCGGCAAAGGGGAAAATAAATTTTTCAAAACTTTTGAATGCAAAATTTTATAGGTGTTTTTATAATTTTTAGAAATAGTTAGGGTTACTGAAGACAAGATAAGATATATAGAAAATAAATAAAATGGAACTTTTTTATTAGAAATTGCATGAAAATACAACTAAAAGAAATTGATTTAATTTTATTTTATTTGACAAATCCCATATTGTATAATATCATCTTCAGAGTCATTGCGTTCTGTTTCTTCTTCTTGTTATTTTGAAAAGCATTCTTCATCAGAGAAGTTTTCATCTAAACTTCTTTTTCATTAATGTTTCCTACGTTTGGACATTTCCAAAACTTTAAAAGATTTGAAGATTTGAGTTTTGTTTTCGACTATGCTTAAAAATTGGCTATAAGTGGATTCGAAGATGCCAAAAATAAGTTGAGAATTTTCTCATTAGTTTCTTCTCTGGAAGATTTGCATGGATGACCTCTTCTAAATTAACTAATCAACTTTATTTATTTCTTCTAAATAGCTTGAAATCTTTTTTCTCGCTTCTTCGCTAGCCTTTCATCTGTATCTTTTTGATGGACCAGCATGCCTCGAAGGTTAGTTAGAGTACCGTAGGTACATTTTACTAAAACATTTTCTGCAGCTTTTATGGTTGAATGGTCTTGAACTTTTCAACATTTATTTCATATCCACATACAACTGTTTGCATAATATCAAATCTATTAATAAATTATCTCTGACTTACTTTCTGTAATTTCTGCAGAAGTCGCAAGCGCTTTGAAAAAGCACATTGCTTCATATTTTCTTTGTTTTTAAAACTGTAAACCATGTGGGAAAAAATCGTGAATCTGTGTATCAAACAATAAACAAGTAACTGTGATTCACTGGCAAACATTTTAAGAAAAAATGAATGAACTGGGTGTTTTGCAAACCTTACTGAGCTGTAAACATGTGAATACATGTCTGAGATACCTATTAGAGACCACTAGTTTAGCCGTTTAATTCTTTCGACATTTTGTCAGCTTTTGAAGCAAAATCCCGTTACATGAGACGGTGGAATAGTCTAAATTTTTGACAGTATTGCCTTTTTGTCCGTTCCAAGTTTTGATGACTTTCGGATTTAGATTAATTTATTATGATATGAGCTTTCAATCAGTAAAGGTTTCATCTTGTAAATCCGTTTCCCCAAAAAGAACGACCTAAACAAATCCACAAACTGACAGAGGAACTAAGGGAAGACTGACAGATAGGTGCCCAGTTCGTGTTATGTTATTCACTAACCATGTACAGTGCCGCCCATTTGAAAGTGCACGACTCTTTATATGTAATATTCCAAAATGACATCGTGTAAGTCAGGATTCCATGGGCTGTGTTTATAACAGCTGCAGCGGAATGAAAGGTTTATTATTATTATTTTCAAATATTTGTTTAAAATAATTTATCAGCTTAGAGTAAGTTATAGAAAACATAACCGAGGTAAATCGGGTCTATCGTGTACTTTCAAATGGGCGGCAGTGTACCTCTAAGTTGCTATTTAATACTTCATAAAGAATTATGATATGACTTTTAAATTATTAGTCCAAGAGCAAAAAAGTAGGTTCATAATGCAATGAAATGTTTTCGTAGACAATAACATTTTCTACAACTTTTATTACAAACTTTTTTCTGTATAGTGCATAGCTTTATATTTAAAGCGCGCCAAACTTTCTCCAACATGGTTATTGCTAAATATATAGTTAACGGTTGATGATACATTAAAAATGGTAATAACCAAATTTGTAGAACACAAAATTTCTTATAGAATTTATTTGAAGTCTTTTTTCTATAAAATTGATACTTTAAGAGCTATAGCTTGGTAAACTTTGCACCGCGTGAATTATCAGTAGTAATGTTGGTCATAGTACACGGTAAACGTTTCATAACACATAAAACGGCGAAAAGTGTTCAGAAAAATGACAGTACTGTGTAGTGTGTAGTGAATGTAATGTATTAATCTTATAAATAGTGCCAAGAAGTACTCATAATTTATACATCTTTCTTAAATTGCATGGGTAGAACGTATTATCATAAAAAACTGTCAATGTAGCAAGATATAATAGTTTGTCACGTACATCACGTACATCATAAAAAATAATAATAATCATGATGATAATAATAATCATGAGGGAAAGGTGGAGAAAAGGATAACAGAGTTCAAAGAATGCAAATTAATTTTTTGAAATAAAAAACGGATTAAAACATTTATTAATACAAAAAGTGGCAAGTTATTTTACGTCATAAGTCTCATCTGTTTCGATGATGAAGGAAGTCACTCATCGTCTTCCACATCCTTGTTTTCTGCCACCGATATATCCGTAGGAGGTGAATCGAAAATTTCATTTTCATCGACTTCGTCTTCGATGGTTTCCAATGTATCTGGCACATGTGCATCCACCACAATTCGAACAAATAATGGAACATTTTAAGCCAGCTTTTCGGCATACACAGGCAGCCCCGCAATTTGTTGGGCATTTGCAAGATATTATTTTCAGCAAACTTGAGGGTGCTGGAGCCATAGTAGTTCGAATTGGTTGAAGTCCATTTGTAGTCCGCTTCCAATCCCATTCTTCAGGATCATGGTAAAATCCAAGCCAAGTTTGAACCTGGTGGTAGGTTCTAAAAGAATGGTAACGTGCCGTATCTTGGGTTGGAGGTAGAAGTGAGAGGTTTAGTTTGGTGTTACTCGCCAAATTTGCGAAGCATTTTTAGCAAAGAGAGTTAATGGACGCATTGAGAGGCGCATAATTTAATATATAGTGTATAATTTCGTGGCTATTGTGCGTAAACTCGGCATTTACAGCGTTATAAGTCTTAAAGTATCAATTTTATAGAAAAAAACTTCAAATAAATTTTATCGGAAATTTTGTGTTCTACAAATTTATCATCAACCGTTAACTATATATTTAGCAATAACCATATTGAAAAAAGTTTGGCGCGCTATAAATATAAACTTATGCACTATACAGAAAAAAAGTTTCAAATAAAAGTTGTAAAAAATGTTATTATCTACGAAAACGATTTTTTTACTATTTTTGTGGCACGATGCACAGTCACGAGATATTTGATAAAACGTGTTTTCCAAGATGGCTGCTAACGTTCATCTCTCCCGTCCCACCAACTAGACGTTACATTCAGGGGACACCTACGAACATTTTCCAACAAGAAAATCAATTCTGTAGAAGATTTCAGAAATAAATTACCCGGTTACTGCCCGATATTATTTATTTTCCAACTTGTTTACATGCAAGTTACTAACATTATTCCATTGTTATTTCTAAACTACTACTATTTAGTAAGCATTAATCCTACAGTTCGGACAGCTTTTTTAAGGAATTCTCTCGTGTAAAACAGCCAACCTTCGCATTCAAATGAGACAGTGTTAAGATCTGCAGATGAGAACAACTTTGTTCTATTTCTTTCACCTAATGTAACTGCTATCACTCAACCAACGGACCAAGAATATATAAGAAACACCTAAGAGATTTTACAGACGTACCGTTTCGATTAATTTCTTGGAAACATTTGATATGATGCTATTTTGAAAGTTCTCTAATATCAAAGATGCAATTTTTGCTTTCGCTATTGCATGGATCAATGTTAAACAACTGACAATCGAGAAAACGTTTTTTACAATTATGAATAATGGAAAAGAAGTTAAAGGC
This sequence comes from Agrypnus murinus, assembly GCA_929113105.1. Taxonomy (NCBI): domain Eukaryota; kingdom Metazoa; phylum Arthropoda; class Insecta; order Coleoptera; family Elateridae; genus Agrypnus; species Agrypnus murinus. Next base: position 46,490,400 of record OV816023.1, read on the forward strand.
GAAGATGTTACTGAAGACGTGATTTGTTCTAAAGGTATTGGTAGTTTGGCAAATCAGAGCGAGGATATGAAAGAGATAGAAGAGTCCGACATTGAAGCTTAAATGCATTGTGATCGTAAAAAACAAGGTTACCAAGTACTGACAGGAGATGCAATAATGGAGGAAGGGGAAATTCTACGCGACACCTCTCAAGTAGATCAAGAAATTCTAAGTGATGGTGATGATGATTTAAACATGAAGAAAGTACTTTATAGACAAACTGCTGAAGCCATAGGCGTGTCATTAAATTTTTTTGAACAACATAAGGATCCTGATGTAATACATATTTTACACTGGCAAAATATAAAACAAATGATAAAAAATAACACGGTACGCACAGAAGAAATTTTCAGATTTTCATATAGCTTTTCTAGAACTTTTTGGTATGAAGATTACGAATCTGATGTTGGTTGTTTCCAATCAGGTCAAATGTTGTTGTTTCGAATTTCATTCGTACGCCATGCAGCCAACCCATACCTGCCTCATGAATTTAACTCAAACCGGGTTTCTCAGGAATTGCTTTTTACCTTACGAATGCAAAACGCCAATAGAAGAATAGCATGCATACACCACATAAACAGGGTTGACAATTTTGGCGTTTCTTAATTCTACAGCTTTTTTGCTTTGGCGCTTGGTGCGTAAATTTTGCTATTAGTTTTTAGCTTTGCATCGTGTTAGACTACTATTGCATAATAAGTAGCGTGCCCCAACTTCACCTAACGATAGAAAAAATGTCAGGCGAGGCATCTGTGACTCTCGTTCAGAATTGGACTGGTCTAGTGCCCTCATGTCTCTGTGATTTGTGATTGCGCATTAAGTCTGGTTCCGTTACGGGTAAACTAGCTAGACATATGTTTCCGAACTATCGTTCTCAGATAGTTACGTCAAGGAACTTCAACGCTTTCTTGGATTAATTACTTATTTATCTAAGTTCTTTTAAGAACTTATCAGAATTATTAGCTCCACTTAGAGTGCCGTTAGAAAAAGATGATGAATGGAGATGGGAGAATGAACAAAAAGAAGCATTCTGTAAATTAAAAGAAATATTAAAAAACCCTCCAGTACTTGGTAATTTTAACCCAAATTTACCTATTTTATTTTATTTTACTGCATATGGTGGGGCATTAATTCAGAATGGTCACCCAATAGCTTATTACTCCAAATCTTTAACTAAAACGCAGATCAATTATAGTCAAATTGAAAAAGAAGCATTGGCCATATTACTGGCTTGCAAGAAATTTCCTGTTTATATATGGGGAAACAAAAATCTGATAGTAGAATCAGATCATAAGCCGTTAGAAACCATATTCAGGAAGCCATTAACTGAAGCGCCTCCCAGACTACAGAGAATCCTATTTGAAATACTGCCATATCCCACAATTGTGTACAAAAAAGGAACCATGTTGTACATAGCTGATATACTGAGCAGAGACTGCGCAAAAAATGTTCATGATGACGAGGATGAAAACTCATTTGAGACATGTGTAATAATACCAATGAGTAAAACGAGATTGCAGCAGTTAAAACAAGAGACAAATACAGATATAGAATTGGTGGAATTAAAACAGCAAATACTTGTAGGATGGCCCGACAGAATAAGCGAAGTTCCGGCTTCTCTAAGAAAATACTGGTCTTACAGGCACGAACTAGCACCTTATGAAGATATCATATTCAAAAATGATAAAATAATGATACCTCCGAGACTACAAGAAGTTGTTCTCAAATGTTGTCACTTTAGTCACAAAGGTATCACTGGTACTCTCTGATTGGCCAGAGATTTTGCGTATTTTGGCCAAGAATGTCTGTAGACATTATTAAATTGGTGCAAAACTGCAAGATTGGTACGAAGGAACAAAAAGAGAATCCTAAAGAAAAAATTTTACTTCAAGAGTATCCAGAACGGCCATGGCAAATATTCGCTTCTGATATTTATCATTTGAAGGACAAGGAATACTTGCTAATGGCAGATAGCTATTCAGGTTATTTTGACTTCGTGCAATTATCAAGCTTAACCAGCAGGTCAATAACTCGAGCATTTAGATGTTGGTTTGCTACATTTGGAATACCTGATATTCTTCGTACAGATGGAGGAAAACAATATGTATCTGAAGAATTTAAAGAATTTGCTAGAAGATGGAGGTTTGAACATAGAGTTTCCAGTCCACAGTTTCCCAGACCGAATGGTTTAGCAGAGCGATATGTACAAGAAGCAAGATCGATACTAGATAAATTTATAGAAGAAGGTTCAGATATCCAGTTAGCCCTTTTACATCACAGAAACACACCAAGAGACACCCTAGGTTCTCCAATGCAAAGATTAATGGGTCGAAGAACTAAAACGTTCATTCCCATTAATACAAAGTTATTATTACCTGAAACAGTTAAAAATGTTTCTGAAAAGTTGAAAAATATTAAACTAAAAGAGAAGAAATGTGCAGATAGAGCAAAAGCAAATTTACCAGAATTTTAAAATGATGAAAAAGTATTAATTAGAAAGAGACACAAGGAATGGACTCCTGCAACAGTTGTAAAGAAGGCAGAAGAACCAAGCTCGTGGATTGTACAATAGGGTGGTCCAACAAAAAAAGCAAAGTCGGAAATCTTATGTTCTCACCCCCTAGGATTATTGTATATCGAAAAAAAAGTACCACTATTTTTTATTTTGAAATCGGACGATGTTTAGGGGTGCCTCAAAGCCCTTAAAGGTTCCAATGTATTTTATATGGGAAAAAAAACTCTTTCATAGGTTTGGTATAGAATTTTAGAAAATCAATATTTTTCAATGGGACTACTCTGTTTCTCTTCAGAAATGTTCAGAAAATGACATCCAATAATTTATTTATCAAAATATTTTATATTAAAAAATAGTAATAAATATTTTTTAACGATTTTTCTGTTTCTTTCATTTATGGGGTTTTTTGCGGGTCTGTAAAAAATAGTTAATATAAAAAATTTTACAAATAAATTATTGGATGTCATTCTCTAAACATTTCTGAAGAGAAACACAGTAGTCCGGTTGAAAAATATTGATTTTCTAGGATTCTATGCCAAATCTACGAAAACGTGTTTTTTTTCTCATATAAAATACATGGGAAACTTTAAGGGCTTTGAGGCACCCCTAAACATCGTTCGATTTCAAAATAAAAAATAGGGGTACTTCTTTTTTCGATATACAATAATCCTAGGGGGTGAGAGCATAGGATTTCCGACTTTGCTTTTTTGTTGGACCACCCTATTGTACAAACACCAGATGGTACACAATATCGAAGAAATTCATGGTTCATCAAAAGAAATCACCCAGAGCTACAATAAATAAATCATGGCGATGATGTTAAGCAGTTGACAGTAGTGTGTCAAATCAAGAACCAAAAGCACAAGCAACGAATGATCAATTTCTTCAACAACAATATACTTATATCAAGATATGGTAGAGTAATTAAGAAACCAAACAGACTGAATTTATAACTGCAGAATTAGTTGATGTGTTGTGATTGATATATGTTATTTGTTAAATGAATGATGTGTAATTTATTTATTTTGTTAAATATTCTCAAATATTATGTTTTTATGTTGGTAAACTTGACAGGAAATGTGTTGACATAGCAACAAAAATATACAAATTGTATGTCAAAGAAGTTTTTTCCCAGCCGGTTAAAAAAGTAAGCATTGCCCACCTTCCCGCAGGTAAGAAAGTTCAATTTTCTTACCTAAGCAGTTTTTATGACGAGACTGTACCGAATGTTGGCTGACGTTGACAGTTGACAGTCCGTGCAGTTGACAGATGGATTATTTGTCTGTTCCTAAAATACCAGGAATTAGGAATTTATTTATATCGAAATTAAACGAACAGTACAAGTTTGTGTTTATAAATAACAGTTTTATATTTATATGTAGTGAAGTGAAACATACCGTACCTACAACAATTAAATTAACAGTTAAAGCAAGAGGACATTAATTTTTATTGAAATTAAAGGTAAAACTGCAATTTGTGCAATTTTGAACGGTAATTCCCGTTTTTAAATTACTAACAGGGATGTTCATGTCACTGTTTGCAATATTTGAAATATTTGAAACAGGAACACTTTGCTTCTGGATTTCTTGAATGTAAGAATGTCCTGGTTGCAAAGGTCCTGGTTGCGTAGATCCTGGTTGTGATTCAATACTCGGTTCTGTTACTTGAACCATTCTGGCAATTTTTCTTTTGCTTTCCAGGCAGTCGTCTACATAGCTTTCAGCTATGTTTGAGGATTTCCAACCTCCATGGCGTTTCAGATCTAAAACTCCACCACCCTGTAAAGCTAGTGCAGTTGCCGAGGTTCTTCGGAAGCAGTGTCCGGTAAAAAGGTGTGAATTTTCTAGTTTCAAAAATGATGCGATTTTTTTAGGCATACCCCCAAACATATTGTGCCCAATCGGCTGCTTCGATACTTTCCCATCGTGAATTCTAAGGAAAAACCGTGACTGATCTGCAGGTCTCATAGCAATATACTTTTTGGTGATACGTATCCAATTTGGTTCAATTATTACAAACCGTCTTGAAGTTCCAGTTTTTGTATGAGGTATATCTACAGTAATAATCTCATCTTTCACCTCTAAATCGTGAATACTCATTTTGCAGAGCTCATCGCTTCTGCAAGCACCTGCTACGCCCATAATTAAAGCAACCTTGAATTGAAAATTTTATTTTAAGAAATTGCTACCCATGTTACTTACTTTTATGGGAATAAATTCCTCATCTCTTGCATCCTTAAGAAAAGTGTTTACTTGATTAATATTAAGAACTGAAGATTTTTTTGGCTTATAACCCACATTTTGTCGCTTCAGAAATGACAGTAATTTAGGATACTTGGATATGTCTACATTATCCCTTAGGTTTAAAGTGGTTTTTACCATAGAATAGATAGACCACAGTGTCGATGATTTGTAGTTTTTTGATTTTTCCTCAAAGTATACCAACACTACATTTTCGGTGATTTTTGTTACTTTTTTGGCATTACACCATTTCTTAAAGTTAGAATAGGCCTTATTATATCTGTCTTGCGACTTTTCTGGTAATAAATTGCTAACAGTAGCAAGTGCTGCAGCACGAATTTCAGGTGGCGTGCACGAAATTTCATTGCTCTCTGTATCCGACATTTTAGGTAATCTGCACTTCAATTTGAATAAAATGTTACATTTGCCAAAAGTTTAAACCAATTTACTTGCTATCTTCCTCACTATATTTAAAAATTTTCAGAAAATTTGCACAAACGACGCCAATTTGACAGTTTTTATTTTAATTGCAAAGCCAACTATTCATCAAACTCTTTTCATTTTTAAAGTTTTTTTTTTATAATTTTATTCGTAGAATTTGTAAGTTTTTAAAGTTAATTGTGACTGAAACCGTTATAATCTTTTTGGGAATAGCATGAAATCGGAAGACATGGTGCATATTTTTCATGTTATTGTCACCTCTGTTAACAGTTTGTTTTATTATTTTTATGGTGTTAAATTTTGCTTTATTGGCGCCGGCTGGGAAAAAAATAGTATTCAAACCTCGTTAAGAAAGTGCCCTTGCAGACCTTGGGCAATTACAAACCTCGCCTTCGGCTCGGTTTATAAACTTTGCCCGCGGTCTGCAAGAGAGCACTTTCTTACCTTGGTTTGAAATATACTATTCCATTAAGAAATGTCACAATGTAATTTTGTATTATTGTAAATGAAATAAACACCTTAAAATTAATCTATTGATAATCAATCCACTGATATTAACATTGGTTATGGGCCCAGCACGCTTCCACTGCGTTAATATCAGTGGATTGATTATCAATAGATTAATTTTAAGGTGTTTATTTCATTTACAATAATACAAAATTACATTGTGACATTTCTTAATGGAAACTTCTTTGACATTATATTTGTTTATTTTTGTTGCTATGTCAACACATTTCCTGTCAAGTTTACCAACATAAAAACATAATATTTGAGAATATTTAACACCCTCCCTCAAACTTGACAGAATTATCTTCATCAAAAATTACGTTTCTACTGTGAATAATCTTATTTTCCTCTTCATTTAGTAACCTATAGCCATTTTCTGCATATCCTATAAATCTACATTTTACTCCTTTATCGTCTAATTTTGTTCTAAGTGAATCAGGTATTCGTGCATAAGCTATACAACCAAAAATACGCATATTGGCCACATTTGGCTTTCTTTTTAACCATAATTCATAACGGGTTTTATTTTTAATTAAAACAGACTGTGTTCGATTTGTTATATAAGCAGCAGTGAGAACTGCTTCTTCCCAATAAATTTTACTCATACCGGCTTGCATAATCATTGCTCTTGCTTTATCCATTAAAGTTTGATTCATCCTTTCTGCAACACCGTTTAATTGAGGAGTATATGGTGGAGTATACGAAATTTGAATGCCTTTATCTGTACAAAAATCAGTAAATAGTTTTGAGCAATATTCCCTCCCATTATCACATCTGACTTTTGATACTTTTCTACCACAGAATAATGCTGTTACCTTGGTTTCATAATGTTTGAAACATTGAAAAACTTTATCTTTAGATTGTATTACATATACCATTACGAACCTTGAATAATCGTCTACAAAGGTTACAAAATAACGGTTACCATTATGCGAAACAGGTGTAATAGGCTACTAAATGAAGAGGAAAATAAGATTATTCACAGTAGAAACGTAATTTTTTATGAAGATAATTTCTGTATGGTGAAAAGTAATCAAAAAGAAAATGAACTGTATGAAAGTGAAAATGATGAGGAAAATGAAGTTCAAGAAGAAAAAGTAGATTCAGAAGTTGAAATACCTGAAATTAAAAGTGATGAAGCAAGACCAACACGAAATAGAAAGTTACCCTTACATCTTCAGGATTATGAAGTTGATTTTGGTTGTCTAGCATTATTAAGTAACTTTTGTGATGTTCCTAAGTCATATGCAGAAGCAAAGAGAAGCTTAAAATGGGGTCACTGGGAAAAAGCTATTGAAGATGAGTTAGATGCTTTACAAGATAATCAGACATGGGAATTAGTCGATAAACCGTGTGATGAAGAAATCATAAGCAATAGATGGGTATTTAGAGTAAAAGAGAACGAAGAAGGGAAATTAATTTATAAAGCAAGATTGGTTGCTAGAGGTTTCGAACAGGATGTTAGTGATTTTTCTCAAATTCATGCACCAGTGGCAAGGTTGTCAACATTAAGAATTTTATTATCAATTTGTATGAATCAGAATTTACATTTGGAACAATTAGATGTTAAAAATGCTTTCTTAAATGGTGTTATAAAAGAAAAAGTTCATATGAAGATTCCCGAGGGTTTAGAGATTAATGAAAATGATAAAAACAAAGTATGCTTATTAAATAAAGCTATCTATGGTTTAAAACAAGCTCCTAAAGTGTGGAACGAAAGATTTAATAATTTTATGTTAAGTTTGAATTTCAAACGGTCAAAATCTGATTACTGTTTGTTCACTTTTCTTAAACAGAATATACAATGCTATTTACTGTTATATGTGGATGATATTTTGTTAGCATTTAATAATAAAGATTTTGCAGACTATGTAAGATTAAAATTGTGTGAAACTTTTAAAATGAAAAAGTTAGACCATGTTAACAATTTCTTAGGAATAAAAATTAGTAGGGATTCTAAACACAAAACTATAACTATCGATCAAGTATCAGCAATTAAGAATTTAGTAAAAAGATTTAATGTAGAAGATTGTAAGAGTTTTAAAACACCTATTGAAAATAATTTAATTCTGGAAAAAAACTGCGACGAAAATTTAAAAACAAAACTACCTTATAAAGAACTTTTAGGTTCACTGATGTATATGATGGGCACAAGACCAGATATCTGCTATTGTGTAAGTTATTTTGGCAGATTTCAAGATTGTGCAACAGATGTACATTTTAAGCATTTATTAAGAGAATTAAGAGTATTGAAATATTTAAAGTTTACAATAGAGTTAAAATTAACTTTCCATTCATCTGATAAAAATTTAATTGGGTATGCTGATGCAGATTGGGCAAATGAAACAACTGATCGAAAATCTATTAGTGGATACTGTTTTAAGTTGTTTGATAATCTTGTATCTTGGAGTTCAAAGAAACAATCAGTTGTGGCTTTGTCCAGTACTGAATCGGAATTTGTAGCTGTATGTATGGCTAGTTGTGAACTCTTATATTTGAAGAATTTGCTAGATGATTTACAGATTAATTATACATTACCATTTACTTTGTTTGAAGATAATCAAAGTACTATTAAACTTCTTCAAAATTTTGAAAATAACAAAAGATGTAAACATATTGATGTTAAGTTTAATTTTGTATTAGATTTGATAGTTAAAGGTATTGTAAAGGAAATCTATATTAATACACGTGATCAGTTAGCAGATATTTTTACCAAATCGTTATGTCATGTGAAATTTGTTAATCTAGTTAAAATGTTACGATTAAGTTAATTCTGTCAAGTTTGAGGGAGGGTGTTAAATATTCTCAAATATTATGTTTTTATGTTGGTAAACTTGACAGGAAATGTGTTGACATAGCAACAAAAATATACAAATTGTATGTCAAAGAAGTTTCCATTAAGAAATGTCACAATGTAATTTTGTATTATTGTAAATGAAATAAACACCTTAAAATTAATCTATTGATAATCAATCCACTGATATTAACATATTTTATTAGTAAAAGAGAGATGTAATACAGGGATCTAGTTACAGATAGATAAACAAACATTGTACTAGTTTGACATTAGTAAATCGAACACGTTAATAAATTAATTATTTAAATAACATGTTTTATTGGGTAATTATTATTATAAATAATAACATAAAACATGACATTATTTAATGTCAATTCTACTGCTATTGAGAGACATAGTACCAACGACAGTAATACTGCCAGGTGCTTTTTCAAAGCGCTTGCGACTTCTGCAGAAATTACAGAAATTAAGACAGAGATAATTTATTAATAGATTTGATATTATGCAAACAGTTGCATGTTGATATGAAATAAATGTTGAAAAGCTCAAGACCATTCAACCAAGGAAACTGCAGAAAATGTTTATGGTACTCTAACTAACCTTCGAGGCATAAAATGCTGGTCCATCAAAAAGATACAGATGAACAGTTAGCGAAGAAGCGAGAAAAAAGATTTCAAGCTATTTAGAAGAAATAAATAAAGCTGATTAGTTAATTTAGAACAGGTCATCCATGCAAATCTTTTCCAGATAAGAAACTAATGAGAAAATTCTCAACTTATGTTTGGCATCTTCGAATCCACTTATAGCCAATTTTGAAGCATAGTCGAAAACAAAACTGAAATCTTCAAATCTTTGGAAATATCCAAACGTAGGAAACATTAATGAAAAAGAAGATTTAGATGAAAATTTCTCTGATGAAGAATGCTTTTCAAAATAATAATAAGAAGAAACAGTTTTGCATTCAAAAAGTTTTTTTTTAGGGGCAAAGAGAAAAATTTATTTTTCCCTTTGCCGAAAAACGCTGATAAAGTGTCGCAACTAGTAAGAGCACGTAAAAAAGAATTTAGTCTTCCAAAAAAAAGCTTACTAATCAGTTTTCAAAAATTAAAGAGCACATTCTTTT